>JAMPIV010006504.1:0-472500 GCA_024509875.1 Oreohelix idahoensis | reverse complement strand
GGGGGGGGGGGGGGGGGGGGGGGGGGGGGGGGGGGGGGGGGAGGGGGGGGGGGGGGGGGGGGGGGGGGGGGGGGGGGGGGGGGGGGGGGGGGGGGGGGGGGGGGGGGGGGGGGGGGGAGGGAGGGGGGGGGAGGGGGGGGGGGGGGGGGGGGGGGGGGGGGGGGGAGGGTGGGGGGGGGGGGGGAGTGGGGGGGGGGGGGGGGGGGGGAGGTGGGGGGAGGGGGGGGGGGGGGGGGGGGGGGGGGGGAGGGGGGGGGGGGGGGGGGAGGGGTGGGGGGGGGGGGGGGGGGCGGGGGGGGTGGGGGGGGGGGGGGGGGGGGGGGGGGGAGGGGGGAAGGGGGGGGGGGGGGGATGAGGGGGGGGGGGGAGCGGGGGTGCGGGGGGGAGGGGGGAGGGAGGGAGGGGGGGGGGGGGGGGGGGGGGGGGTGGACGGGGGAGGGGGGAGGGAGGAGGGGCGGGGGGGAGGGGGGGGGGGAGGGGGGGGGGGGGGGGGGGGGGGGGGGGAGGGGGTGGGGAGGGGCGGGGGGGGGGGGGGGGGGGGAAGGGGGGGGGGGGGAGGGGGGGAGGGGGGGGGGGGGGGGGTGAGGGGGGGGGGGGGGAGTTGGTGGTGTGTGTGGGTGGGGGGAGGGTGGAGAGGGGAGGGGGAGGGGGGGGGGGGGGGGGGGGGGGGGGGGGGGGTGGTGAGGGGGTGGAGGGGGGTGTGGGGGGCGGGGGGGGTGGGGGGGGGGGGGGGGTGGGGGTAGGAGGGGGGGGGGTGGGGGGGGGGTGGGGGGGGGGGGGGGGGGGGGGGGGAGGGGAGGGGGGGTGGGGTGGAGAGGGTGGGGGGAAGTGGGGGGAGGGGAGGGGGGAGGGGGGGGGGGGGAGGAGGGGGGGGTGGGGGGGGGTGTTGGAGTGGGGGAGGGGAGATGGGTGGGGGAGGGGGGGGGGAGGGGGGGGGGGGTGGGAGAGGGGGGTGGGGGGGGGTGGGGGGGGAGGGAGGGGGGTAGGGGGGAGGGAGGGCTAAGAGTGAGGGGGGGGGGATGGGGGGGGGGGGTGGGGAGGAGGGGGGGGTGGGGGGGGGGGGGCGGGGGAGGGGGTGGGGGGGGGGGGGGGGGGAGGGGGGGGGGGGGGGGGGGGGGAGAGGGAGGGGGGGGGGGGGGGGGGGGGGTGGAGGGATGGGGGGGGGGGTGGGGGGGAGGGGGGGGGGGAGGGGGGCGGGGTGACTTAGAGGGGGGGGTGTGGGGGGAGGTATGGGAGTGGGGGTGGGTGAGGTCTGATCACGCGGGGGTTAATGGTAGGCGGGGGGGGGACGGGGAGGGGGGAGGGAGGGAGGGGGGAAGGGGGGGGGGGGTGGCGGATAGAGAGGGGGGGGGGGGGGGGGGGGGGGGTTGGGGAGGGGGGGGGGAAGGGAGGGAGGGGGGGGGGGGGGTTAAGGGGGGGAGGGGGGAGGGGGGGAAGAGGGTGAGGGGGGGGGGGGGGGGGAGGGGAGGGGAACAACAAAAGCTTCCTCCTTTGATCCTGTCGGGCGACCACATACATTGGACAGTGCCCCAATCAGGTTCACTTCTTGCATCGCGGGCATTCCCACAGTTCTTTCCGCCAAGTTGTTTTTGGTTTGGCCTCTCCTTTTCCACTTTCCTTTTTGGGGGAGTCCCATAGCATAGCTGTTCTTTTGTTTTGTAATTTTTTGTTGTGGTTAACGCACTCAACTTATAGGAACCATGAACACCCAAAATGCAGAGTCTGCCAGATATGTGAATTGGTGTGACATGTGTGACATGTCCTTTTTCTTGCTTACTCCAAACATCACTCTCTTCAGACAGGATTGGTTATATATAACTAATGTTGAAGAAACACTATGTTTCTTAATCCACCAAGGGCCAAAGAAAGGAATTAAGACTTGTTGCATCAAATTTATTAAACCTATTCAATTTTTTATTAGAATGCTACATTTTCATGAGCTATTCTGCTCTTAACTTCTGAGATTAATGGTAATCCATTTGTTAGTAATGTTTCTCAGGTATTTGAATTTATTGACTGTTTCCAAAACGATTCCATTACATTAGTTTTGTTGCATTCTGGGAAAGCCCTTTTCTTTGAGACGACCATTATCTCTGTCTTTTTGATGTTAAGGCTATAGCTTTTTTTTAACTTTCTATCGATTAATTTTATTCAACCATTTCTGCAGATCTTTTTTTCAAATCTAGTTTTTACTAGCAAGAAAAGCTAAGTGTGTAGAATATATTGTTTTAAAAAGGCTATCACTTCGTAAATACTATTATTTGCCACTAATATCATTCACCAGTAATTGTTCAGAAAATGTTAATCCTCCACGAAAAAAATAAATACATTATTCAACTAGTTAAAACAAATCCACAAAGAGAAAATTTGGTTTACTAGGACTGCGCTTAGACTCTATCATACCATCCCCCTCTCTCCATTACCACATATTCAAAAGTCTGAATGACAATGATGATGATGGGGTTAAGAAAAAATAAAGTTTTATATATTTCATTAGATTCTTGATTCTGAATGTGTTAATTTCGCTTTCCGGTGTTACCAGAAATTCAGGAAGAGATAAGCGTTATCGGAAGACCGACCTGACAAGCACACTCAACCCCAAGATCACCCCCTCCCAAGACCCCCACCCCGTCCACATCCCCCCCAAGATAAAGGCCTGCCCTTTACGGTCGGCTTCTCGTCGAGTTGGTTTCAACCGTCATCAAAAGAACTTAATATACCAACTTACTGTTCTCTAAAAGGGGTTTTCTCTATTAAAAAATGCCCGCTTATGAAGATCAAAGAGACCAGGGGTTTTAACTCCCATGAGTACGACTTCAAAAGGGTCTATCTGTATTTGTTTTTATGTCTCTCTTCAAGCTGCGTGCCTCTTAACATCTGAGAAGTTATTGTGAGGGACCAATGAGCTTAGCGAGGGTAGACGAGGTAATAACAAGCTCGTTAACTGATTGTTTCTTGTAGGACTAATATTTCTCTTGTGTTTAAGAATTAAGTTCGGTGTGTAAAAGGTTGTAGAGACTAATATTTATTTTTAAAGTGAGTAGTGTGGGATTGGGGAAAAAAGAGAAAGAGAAAGAAAGGGAGGATGAAAACTAAGAAGGAAAGCAGAAGAAGGAAGAGAAAAAAAATACCTAGTGGATTAGAGAAATTACAGAAAAAGAAATGAAAAAAAAAAAAAAAAAAACAAAAAAAAAAAAAACAAAAAAAAAAATAAAAAAAAAAAAAATAAAGTAAAAAAAAAAAAAAAAAACAAAAATTTCCGCCAAGAAAAAAAGGGGGAAACAAAAAAAAAAAAAAAAAAAAAAACAAAAAAAAAAAAAAAAAAAAAAAAAAAAAAAAAAAAAAGAAAAACAAAAAAGGTTAGAACTTCAAAAAAAAAATTAAACAAAAAAAAAACAACAAACCAAAACCAAATAAAAAACAAAAAAAAAAAAAAAAAAAAAAAAAAAAAAAAAAAAAAAAAAAAAAAAAAAAAAAAAAAAAGGGACCAACGGAAACAAAAGAGTTATCCTTTGAAAAGACTCCGACGAGGTAGAGAGTGGTCGGGCCACAGAATAACCATCAAATACAGGAATTGGGTTTAGAGTTGGAATGTTAAGTGAAAGGTAACGCGATGTAAACATACAAGTTAAAACTGCCAATTTTAAACGAATCCGTTGATTTTATGGTAGCTGTTTTTGTATGTGTGATTTCCATGAAGGAAATAAGCCTTTTTTTGTTTTTTTATTATTTTTTTTTTAAAGATTAATAAAGAAAACTTTTTTGTGGGAGGTTCGCTGTGAAAGATATTTACAGAGTCAGCGGTTTTTTTTTTTTATTTTTTATTAAACACAGTTTTTTTTATAATTGGCCGTGGAAAGATGAAGAGGGAGAAGAGGATCGGGATTATATAAATTAAATTATGAACCCCAGTGAGGAAATATTGTTTATGCAAGTATAGAAAATTAAATGAGCAAGGTATCATTTTAAAGTTTCAACCGTGCGATGGCTAGTAGTGAGCACGATTTTTGCTTCATAGGTTTAGAAATGAAGTTTGTGGAATAAGAGACTTATTGTTGCATCTTGTTAACATCTGCATTGGCTTGTTTTGCATATATCCATTTCTTCCCAGGCAGCAATTTGTTGAGGAGGTTGCATTCATTTACCCGTGTATAACGCCCGTTATAAGGATCCGCATTAGGGTTAGGTTAGAAGATAGAAGGAACACGCCTAGGGAACATTATCCCATAAAGAAAGGGGAGTTCGGTTAGCAAATGTGTATAATATTAGCGGTCGAGTACTTATTCAAACTGTTATTGCAACAATTTGTTACAAATTTTAACTATTTTCCCTGTGGCACAGCGAGGATCTATAAGCTAGAAATCTTAAACCCCAATAGTTAGTTTTTGCACCCCCCCTCCATGAATCAAATTAGCATTGAGATGGTGTTACTATCACGAGAACTCTATGACAAGATTAAGCGATCCTCTCTCCGTAATGCGCAAATTGAAGCGGGGAGAGTGGGCAGAGGGTACACAACAACTCTAATAGTAGTTTACCATGATTGATTGGTTCAAATAATGTTGAGCATTGGGTGCATTTTTATTTACGTATGCTCTACAAAGTAAAATGCTGTAAAAAGTAGACAAGCAGTTTTTTTTTTTTATAAAATTTTTTTCTATTCTCGGTTTTTTTGTGTTCACTGATTATTTGACACCCATGAACCTCTTGTACTTTTGATTACCGAGTCTTCCCTTGGTGATTGTGATCCTATTTTTTCTTGGTATGATCGATACTCCCACGTGATAGCTATTCTCCCTCTGATTATTAATCATAGTGTTTTGATCTCGAAAACGTTGGTATTGATTAGTACTTCCTCATGAAATATCATAGTTTTTGATTCTACCTTAACACCCGCTCTTGGTTCGTAGATATCACCATTTTTTCCATAATCAACTAATTTTGTCAAAATACCCCTACATGATCCATAGGTGTTATCACCTGTTAGTGTCGTTACGAATGCCACGACGAAAGGATAAGCCATGAACTTGCTCTTCTTATTGAAGTTGTGTTGAGCACCCTGGAATTTATTCATAAAGTTAGGGCCATGTGGTGCTGCAGAAGCAACTGGCAATTTTTTCATCTTAGCATTGCTAACAGTAGCATGGGGATGTGCAGTTACATACTGGCAACAGTATTCTTTTATGTCCTTAGGTTTACGCTCATGAATAAAAGCATGACCGATGATATAACTTTATCTCGAAGTAATAAGTCCATAAGGGCTTCATATGTTTTTTTCTGTTTTAGACAGCTCAATCCAACGTGTGAATGTAAGACGAATCTTAGTAATAAAGTCAGAGAACTCTACTCCAGTTTCTGGTAGCATTGTCTTAAATAGAAGACGATAATCTTCTTCTTTTAATTGATATCTCTTAAGTAATGTTGCCCTGACAACATCATAATTAGTTCTAACAGTTTCCTCTACTGCCATTACAGTACTCAATGGTTCACCTGAAAGTAACCCCATCAGTTGTTTGACATATTGTTCCTTATCTACCTTATGTGCTACGCATGTTAATTGGAATCTATCCAGGTAGAAGGTTATGTCGTCCTTTAGAGGGTTGAAAGGAGGTAATTTGACCTTATAAGTATTCTCCTTTATCCTACCCGAAGTTGATTGAGGAACACTCATATTCGTCACCTTTAATTTCTCCAACTCCAAAGCTAATAGTTTTTCCTCATGTTCCATTTGTGCTTTCTTTTCCTCAGCAGCAGCTAGAAGTTTTCTCTCTTCAGCAGCAGCTTGAAGTTTTCTCTCCTCAGCAGCAGATTGAAATTTCCTCTCTTAAGCAGCAGCTTGAAATTTCCTCTCTTCAGCAGCAGCTTGAAGTTTTCTCTCCTTAGCAGCAGCTTGAAGTTTTCTCTCTTCAGCAGCAGCTTGAAATTTCCTCTCTTCATCAGCAGCAGCAGCTTCTCTGTCTAATCTTTTATTTTCAGCTTCAGCAGCAGCTTGAAATTTCCTCTCTTCAGCAGCAGCAGCAGCTTCTCTGTCTAATCTTTTATTTTCAGCTTCAGCAGCAGCTTGAAGTTTTCTCTCTTCAGCTTCTCTTTGTTGCTGTATTCTTCTATCTTCAGCTTCTCTGCTTGAAATTTCCTCTCTTCAGCAGCAGCAGCAGCTTCTCTGTCTAATCTTTTCTCTTCAGCCTTCTGTGCCTTGGCATATTGAGCAAGTGCAAACTCTTCCAATTTGTCACCAGTTTTGCCAAGGGATTTCCCTTGCTCAATAAAGACATCTAATGTAGACATCCTGTCTAATAATATGAGATTACACCTGAAAAACTGAATAAATTACCTTTTCCCAACCTCAATGGGAGACAAGTCTGTAATCCTAGACTTGTATACTCACTTCACTTTATTCTATCCCAATCTCCGTGGGAGACAAGTTTTTTTAAAATCAAAAACTTGTATAATCACCTTGTTTCTTTATAATAATATGATCATAAATAACCACTATCTGAAAAGTGCATCATATTAACAATAATAGTCCATGACCAAGTATATATATAGACTGTGTATGATGAACAAGTAGACGATAACAATACAAAGACAAGAATGTATAACAACCGAAAACGTTCGCAGAAATCAAATGATAAATAAAGCTTAACTAAATCTAATGTTGTAAAAAATTACAATGATAACTGCGAAAAATCAAAACAAATCACAACACTATTATAAACAAAAAGGGTGTATACAAATAAATGAAAGGAAGGAGAGGCGGACAGATACAAACAAAACAAATCGAAAATCAAAGAATGGAAAAAAAATAACGAAAACGACACTAACAACATCTCGTCACAGCTAAGAAAAAAAAAATGAAAAGTAGCAACACCCGTCACTCGCAAATTCCGCTGTGGGAAATATGCGTAGTCCCTACAGACAATGCTCTCGATAGAACCTCTGTTACATGGTATCTTCTAATGGAGTCACCTGCCCAACCAGCCCGTGAAACACACACTAACACAACAAGTAAACAAAGAACAAGTAAACAAAGAATACAGTAATAAAGTGCATTGCAAGAAGGCTCAGTTATTCACAATATAATGGTACAAAGTTTCCGAAAAAACAAACCGCCACTTATCTTAGATATAATCCTCGCCTTAGTCAACAATGTTGTCTGAAAATTTACAGCAATGCGAAGAAGCTCCACCGTTGACAATTACAGTGATGAGACTTGCCCACAACAGCTGAACTTGTATGTAAACACGAGTCGTGATCGTTCACAATGAAGGTCATCGACGAGTTTCAAACTGTTAAAGGTGTGTTGCTGTTATGTGCTGAACAGTATAAATGATCTTGTCCAGTTTCCAATGTGTAGTTCATCATCAATGTGTGTTATCATCAAATAATGTCCTCAATCAGTCCAATGGACAGCTTTAGACCCACTGATCTGGCCTACCACAAATGTTACCGTATATTTACGGTCACCACAAATGTGAAGGTGGGATTTACGTTATGTTTTAGTAGGAACGTAGTAATACCTTTACTGTGTACTGTTGTAGTCAGTCCGACTTGGGCCAAGCAGCTTTGTTATGCATGAATAGCTCACCCGGCATTGAGGTGCTAACAGGGTGTCATGTTGACATACAAGCATCAGACATTTCTTGTATGTGAGGTACTCGAAGTTTGTATGGTTGACAAGTGATGTGGGTGTGTAGAGACACGAATGCGTTTAGGATCTTTGATAGGTAAACAAGGCACCCACTCACTCACATGCAGTAGTCAGTAATTGTATAAACTGCTGGAACTTTCAACCATTTATTTACGTGACACAGTGACATCAACAGTTACAGTCAAATAGACTAAAATCAAGGACATCATATATATTGGAAATGACTGGCAAAACATCTGGCATATAAAGCTTGAACCACTCATCTATAAGGACGTTATCGACAATGGTCTGTCCTTTAACAACTGTTCATATGTGGTAATGAATAGGAATATCGAACATCATCAGTTTTGTATAGCTCGTAGGTATGATGTTAATAACGCTGGCTTGACAACATATTCTTTTCCTACCGTAGCTCAGGGCCCCTGACTGAACGCGTCAGGTAGTCCTTAACAAATATAGTTGCTTAATATGTCTGTGAACTTGTAACTAAAGTCAAGACTTCACCTGGCTTCACCTGCCATGCACTTCTTCTGCTCAAAGTTATAGGCCGTAATGACGGGCCTTATAATGGTTGATAAACAACTGTGCTTTTTTTCATAGGCATGTACTATCTTCCACGCTGAAACGTACCGCCATCCTGCAGGTTTCATATCAATATATGTTCATTGTGCTTCTGTAAAGTACTTCAACGAATAGACCTAATTGGCTATGTCAAGCACATATAATGGACTCTGGATCACAAGAACTGTGAGCGCTACTCACAGGTTCATACTCAATGTTCTGCAAGCTTAGCATAATAATTAAGTTATTTTACCTTGGACAGAATTCCGAGAAATACATAAATCACACCTGTCGTCATTCCAGATGAACAGAATAACTCTGGGGAGAATCACTAAGATCACAAGACTATCTTTCCCCCCAGATAATGCAGAGAAGAAACAACGGACATCTTCGTCCGGCAGAAAACCAGCTCATCATCACAGACGGAAGTCTGCTCGGTTCGCGCTAAAAGCTAGCGCATGCGTAGACAGAACAGATTTGAGAACAGTTAACTATCCCATCTTAAGAAAGAATAAACACAGGGAAGGTAACCCCTAATCAACCTGTGTCAGGGAATTAACATACAGTTCTGTACCTTCGACCATCAAAAATATAAATAGATTTACATCTTCTGGAACCGACAAAAATGATGGCAACAATCATCATGCAATATTTCACTGGAATGTGACATATCCTTCTTTTTAACTAGTAACCCAAAAACATTTTTTGTTGCTGCGCTACAAGACACCACCAGGTGTGATGGCCACTAACTGCTTTGACAGTCTGTGGCTAATTATCAGAGAAACACAATCCTTTTCAACTAGTAACCCAAACACTTTGAGCACTTTTTTCTCAAAACAAGCTGAAGTTGAGATGTAATAAAGCAGTTCTAAGGTGATGATATCTTCTCATATCTTGTCATTTTTCAAGTGAATTTTCAGACCCAATTTCTGTGTTCTCTTGAACATGTTTTTGTCTTTTACCTGGTTTTTAAATTGGCATAGAAGGGCAAAGTCATTAGAAAAATCAAAATAATCGAGCTGTAATGTAAGAGTCTGCTAAATTCAATTATTTATGTGGTTAATATTGTTGTTTTTCATTATCCAATCTTTAACCATTAAGAAGAGAAATGGTGACAGGTGTTCTCATGTATTTTATGTATTAGGTTAATGAACTTAGGGGAGCTTCTATCGAACGTGATCTGTTTTCACAGTTTTTTTCTGTCAAAGTGTTTACGTGTCAAAAATGTCAAAGTGATTATCTGTCTAAGCTATCAAAGCCTTTATCTGTCTAAACTGCCAAAGTGGTCATCTGTCTAAGTTGTTAAAAACCCTTTTTAATTATGTTTTGTTATGGAAATCAGTTGTCATCAGACCATGTGCTATGGCTTGCTTGTGTCTACGTAATCTGCCATTACACTAGGCAGATTACATTATAGAATAATATGCAAAATTATGTTGTGATTAAATGTGGCATTTAAAAAACCTCAAGACAATGTGGCATATAGCATAGTGAAATTTTTGTGTGTCCCATTAACAAAACACAGCTTTTCAAAATTAGGGGGCATTGTCTTGTGGCTGAACTCCGCCAATGCCGGTCCCAAGCCCGGATGAAAAAGGAGGAGGGCGGCCTGCATGGAGGCCGTAAGGAGGCAGCCCCTCCACCATGCAAAGGCACAACAGGCCAATCACCTGTTTGTCTTAAACTATGATTACGAGCAATACAAGAGAGAAAACCGGACTGATTCTAAAGGCGACGAACTGGAACAGACTATGGACTACGACTTATGGAACTTGGAACACAAGAAGTATAAATGGGAAGAAAGAGGAGCTGGTGGAAGAGATGAGGAAAGCAAAACTAGAAATCCTGGCTATAACGGAAACGAAGAAAAAAGGACAAGGAGTCATGGATCTCGATGGCAACACGTTGCTCTACAGTGGTGTACCCATATCTGAAAGAGCTAAAGGGGGCGTGGGTTGCATTGTGGCCCAAAATCAAAAAGATAGTATCAAGGGATGGAACTTTGTCTCGGAGCGCATTATGGTTGTAAAACTAAAAGGAGAAACCATAGTCAACCTGGTCATAGTGTATGGGCCAAATGAGGATGAGAGAGCAGAGGTCAAGGAGGAATTCTTCGAGCTGCTTCAAAGGACAGTGGATGACTGCCTAGATGAAGTTATCATGCTGGGAGATTTTAATGCCAGAGTTGGAAATGACCATGCTAGATGGGGTGGAGTTATCGGAAGATATGGAGAAGATACTCTCAATGACAATGGAAAGCGACTCCTTAGATTCTGCAGTGAGCAGAATCTGATCATTACAAACACAAAGTTCCCCCATAAGCGCATACATGTATACACTAGATGTGAACCAACCAAGAATGAGAAGTCAGTGATCGACTATGCCATTGTTCGGAGAAGCTCATTCAGATATGTCCGAGATGCAAGAGTCTGGAGGGGGCCAGAGATTGGAAGTGATCACTACCTGCTAACAATCAAACGAACAATTGAAAGAGTTGCTCAGCCTAGGAACTGCCCAACATCACGCAAGAAACCAAGTAAACGAGCAGGAGAAATGAGCATTAGGACCTACAAGCTGAGAGAGCCAGAAATTAAGACCAGATATCAGGGGCTTATTGCTACAGCAGTGAGCAACACAGAAGAACGACCTGATGACTTGGAAACCCTCTGGAATAAATTCAAGGATATCATAAAGACAGCTGCTGCAGAAGCATGCGGTGAAGTCCGACTTGGGAACCAGAGAAAGAGGACACCTTGGTGGACAGAGGAAGTCAAAGAGAAAATAAGAGAGAAGAAAATGGCATGGAAACAATACTTAGGAGCTAAAAACACAACAGGACAAATGGAAAAATATAGAGAATATGTGACACTCAGAACAGAAGCAAAGAACAAAGTGCTAGCAGCAAAACAGAAGTCCTGGGAAGAATTTGGAGAAAAGCTAGAAAAAGATGCACAAGAAAACCAGAAATTGTTCTATAAGACCCCTAAAGAACATGAGGAAGGAAAAACAATGTCCTCTCAAATTTATAAAGGACAAGCAAGGCAAATTGCTTACTGCCCCAAAGGAAGTAATGGAAAGATGGAAAGAATATTTCTCAGAACTCCTGGATGGTGAGCATGGTGAATCATCAGAAATGATAACCACTAGCACAGAAGAGAAAACCAATGATGGTGAAGATGACATAAAGATGGAAGAACTGAGGGCAGCACTAGAGAAAATCAAGATGGGCAAAGCAGCAGGGCATGATGGTATAACACCAGAAATGGTTAAGTACATGGGAGCATCAGGCGACCTATTACTCCTAAAGGTCCTACAGGCAGCATGGTGCAACAAGACCATACCAAAGGATTGGGAGATTGCCATCATAACACCAATTTTCAAAAAGGGTGACAATCGACAATGTGGAAACCATAGAGGCATATCCCTTCTCTGTGTCCCTGGTAAAATCTACTCTAGAATCCTAGAGCAGAGACTCCGACGTCTAGCTGAGCCACAATTGGATGAGGTCCAGTGCGGATTCCGAGCAAACCGAAGTACTCAAGACCTAATCTTCACACTCAGACAGCTGAGTGAAAAGGCCCTTGAGTATAAGAGTGAGATGCATCTTTGTTTCATAGATCTGGAAAAGGCATTTGACAGGGTCCCTTGGAGCAAACTTTGGGACTGTTTGGCAAGGAAGAATATTCCAGCACCTCTGATTCATGCTATACAGAGCTTCTACAAGTCTTGCAGAAATTATGTGAGGACAGCAAACCATAAGTCAGAAGAGTTCAGGACCACCACTGGTGTAAGACAATGTGATATCCTATCACCTTACCTCTTCATACTCCTTATGGACATACTCCTTATTACATCAAGGCATGTAAGGAGAGAACAAGAAAGTATTCAGTGGGGTACTGGAAGATGAGACAGGTCTATATTTCGGAGCTGGCATTTGCTGATGATGTTGCCCTGATTGCTAAATCAGAGGCACATCTCCAATCCAACCTGCAAGTCTGGAAGGAAGAGCTGGAGAAGAGAGGGATGGTCATAAGCAGCTCTAAAACAAAATCCATGGTGATATCACGAGAAGAAAGAAAACATCAGATTAAGTTGGGAGAACAGGTCCTGGAGCAGGTCGACCACTTTAAATATCTCGGAGCTATTATAGACCGAAAGGGAGGCATCAAAGAAGAGTTGGCCACTCGAAAAGCAGCGGCTGGGAGACTTTTTCAGGCCATAAATCGTTGATTCCTCAGCAAGAAAGAGGTTGGTAAGAAAACGAAGATGGCTGTATACCGCTCCACCTATGTCCCAGTCTTGACATATGGATGCGAGTCGTGGGCAATGACTACAACCCACAAAAGCCAGATCCAAACCTCAGAAATGAGGTATCTGAGGAAAGTGGTTGAAGTAACAAGAAGAGACATGGTCCGCAACCAGACGATCCGTCAAGGCCTAAAATCCCATCCGCTGCAGACCCAAATAGAACAGTCCCAACTAAGATGGTTTGGCCATGTCTGCAGAATGGGAGAAGATCGGCTACCATGACAAGCATGGGAAACAAAGAGCCAGGGATCCAGACCTCCAGGACGACCCAGAGTCCGCTGGGAGGACAACATTAGACAATCTTTGAAGGACCGAGGACTAGAATGGAACCAGGCCATGAAGAAGACAGCTGATAGAATGGTCTGGCGCTCTCTCTTCCAAACCTCTACACCTCACGGTAGAAGGGGAACGACTAAGTAAGTAAGTAAGTCTTGTGGCTGCAGAGAAATTTTATATATATTTACTATACCCACCTACTTAAATATTATTGTGTGCTGTCTAATTTAGAGTGGCACTCAAATGTGTTATGTAATTGTGATCACTTAGGTATTCTGTGTAATGTTGAAGATTACTTTACTGTGCTATGCAATTTTAAATTGCACTTAAGTATGCTGTGTAATTTCTTTATCTGTCTAAACTGCCAAAGTGGTCATCTGTCTAAGTTGTTAAAAACCCTTTTTTATTATGTTTTGTTATGGAAATCAGTTGTCATCAGACCATGTGCTGTGGCTTGCGTGTGTCTGTGTAATCTGCCATTACACTAGGCAGATTACATTATAGAATAATATGCAAAATTATGTTGTGATTAAATGTGGCATTTAAAAAAGCCTCAAGACAATGTGGCATATAGCATAGTGCAATTTTTGTGTGTCCCATTAATAGAACACAACTTTTCAAAATTAGGGAGCATTGTTTTGTGACTGCAAAGAATTTTTTAATATATTTAATATACCCACCTACTTAAATATTATTGTGTGCTGTCTAATTTAGAGTGGCACTCAAATGTGTTATGTAATTGTGATCACTTAAGTATGCTGTGTAAAGTTGACGATTACTTTACTGTGCTATGCAATTTTAAATTGCACTTAAGTATGCTATGTAATTTTAGAAGGCACTTAAGTGCACCTTGTAAAAAAGGATGCAAATTACTGATGTAAATAAGTTTGTATTGAATTGTTCAATCACAGCTAATGTTTTTAAGAATAGGCCAGTATGTGTGTCATCCATTAAATGTATCATATACTGTCATAAAAACCCAGGTTGTGAGGAATATCAGCAGGAGAATACAGGAGACTGCCATAAACCTGAACCAGATGCTAATATTGAGGTAGGATGTTGTATATCCAGTTGTTTAGATAAACTAAATCAAGCCTTTTTCAAGAGTCTTATTTAACATGCAGAGTCCGAGGCAAACACACAGCCTGTAACATCCAGGTGCAGTGATTGCTTAAGAAGCTACTGTCTTCTTCTGAATATAAGCTTCTAGCAAATGGCTTCTTCTGTATGAATGTATCCATAGCAACACCTTCATGCAGTAACCCTGTTTTCACAGAGTTTGCTATTGGGGTGACTGAATGCCCAGCAGATTAACCAGGTTGGGAGTTGTTTGGGACCTTTTAAGGTGTAGGCACAATACCCACTGGCCAGCACCAACCAAAACCGCAGCCATGGGTTTGATTCCTGGTAGATGAAACTCTTAAGCCTTGGATGGCAGTTCATCTAGGAGAAGGAAAATCTGATTTTAATTTTGATATTAAAATAAAATCCTCCTAGTCCGGTCCCAAGCCTGGCTGAAAAAGGAGGAGGGCAGCCTGCATGGAGGCCATAAGAAGGCAGCCCCTCCATCATGCAAAGGCACAACAGGCCATTCATCTGTTTGCCTTAAAACATGATTACACAAAATGCAAGAAGGAAAACCAGATTGATTCTAAAGGCAACAAACTGGAATGGACTACAGACTATGACTTATGGAACATGGAACGAAAGGAGTATAAATGGGAATAAAGAGGAGCTGGTGGAAGAGATGAGGAAAGCAAAACTAGAAATCCTAGCTTTAATGGAAACAAAGAAAAAGGGACAAGGAATTATGGATCTCGATGGTGCTACGCTGTTCTACAGTGGTGTCCCACATCTGAAAGAGCTAAAGGGGGCGTGGGTTGTATTGTGGTAAAAAAAAAGAAAAAATAAATAGTATCAAGTGATGGAACTTTGTCTCAGAACGCATTATGATCCTAAAACTAAAAGAAAGAGAAACCACAGTCAACCTTGTCACTGTGTATGGGCCAAATGAAGATGAGCGAGCAGAGGTCAAGGAGGAATTCTTCGAGCTGCTTCAAAGCACAGTGAATGACAGCCTAGATGAAATTATCCTGCTTGGAGATTTCAAAACCAGAGTTGGAAATGACCATGCTAGATGGGGTGGAGTTATCGAAAGGTCTGGAGAAGATACTCTCAATGACAATGGAAAGTGACTCCTTAGATTCTGCACTGAGAAAAATCTGATCATTACAAACACAAAGTTCCCCCATAAGTGCATACATGCATACATTAAATGTAAACCAACAAAGAATGAGAAATCATGATTGACTATGCCATAGTTAGGAAGAGCTCATTCAAATATGTCTGGGATGCTAGAGTCTGGAGGGGGCCAGAGATTGGAAGTGATCACTACCTGTTAACAATTAAGAAAACAACTGAAAGAGTTGCTCCAGCCTAGGAACTGCCTAATATCATACAAGAAGCTAAGTAGACGAACAGGAGAAATGAGCATTAAGACCTACAAGTGGAGAGAGCCAGAAGTTAAGACCAGGTATCAGAGGCTTATTGCTTCAGCAGGGAAAAACACAGAACAACCAGATTAGCTGGAAACCCTGTGACTTAAATTCAAGGACATCATAAAGATAGTTGCAGCAGACGCATGTGGTGAAGTCTGACTTGGAAAGATGAGAAAGAGGACACCTTGGACAGAGGAAGTTAAAGAGACAATAAGAGAGAAGAAAAAGGCATGGAAACAATACTTAGGAGGTAAAAACACAGCAGGAAAAAACAGAGAAATAAAGAGAATATGTGATACTTAGAAGCAAAGAAGAAGGTGCTAGCAGTAAAACAGACGTCCTGTGAAGAATTTTGAGAAAAGTTGAATAAGATGCTCAAGAAAACCAGAAATTGTTCTACAAGACCCTAAAGAACATGAGGAAGGAAAAACAATGCCCTCTCAAATTTATAAAGGACAAGCAAGGCAAATTGCTAACTGCCCCAAAGGAAATGATGGAAAGGATATTTCTCAGAACTTCTTGATGGTGAGCAAGATCAAGCATCAGAAATGATAAATGATCAGAAAATAAGAATACAAAAAGCAAGAGGAGCTTTCATTGCATTGGGAAATATATGGAGATCTAGAGAAATCAAGTCCAACATGAAAATAAGAATCTTCAACTCAAATGTCAAGTCAGTACTATTGTATGGCTCTGAGACATGGAGAACAACAAAGACAACAACCAAAAAGCTACAGACTTTCATAAATGGGTGCTTGCATAGGTCACATGACAGGAGGACTTGGCATGTGTTTGTTGAAGTCCTATGCTCCTTTGGGAGTGGAGGGTTATGAATGAATCTGCAATGGTAGACTCGTCCAACTGTATGGAAAATGATGAGTTGTGAAGAGTTGCTATAAGTTTATTTTCAACATGAACCGCCATTTTGTCAATACGTGGCCTTACTGTGGTATCGCTAAGGGGCAATGTTTTTATAACTTCAGTTGGATCCTGATGCATTACTGTTGAGATAAATTCTGTGATAGAGGGCATTATCAAAGTTTCTCCAATGTTATGTCTTTTACCACTTTTTTGCAATTAATTGTTATATATGAAAAGCTGCAGTTAATCCATCTTCGTTCTTTGCATTTTGTGTCTTGAATGATGCAGTTATTGTAGAACGATTTTGAAATCTTTCATACAGTTCTTGACAATATTCAATGGCCTTATCTTTATCTTTTGGATGCTTTGTAGCAAGATGTTCTCGCAATCAACTTGGTTTCATTGCTTCGTTAGAAAATGTCTTGTGGCACAGTAAACACATTGGAAGCTGTTTGTTTGTAATAGATTCGATGAAATCCATCTTCAGATATTCTGGTAAATAGCCATGAGCATATTTCTTTTTTGAGACATGGTTTCAATATTTATTGCACAAATTATTCAGTCACAACACAATAATAATAATACGAAAAATTCTGAAATCTCATCAATGGCAACATCACGCACTAGCAATATACGTTTCAACCAAGTCACAGAGCAGGGTTGCCAGAGGAAAACTGAAAAAAAGTCAAACACAGTCAAAAAAAAAGCTAAACAGTAAAGCCAAATAGTAAAAAAAAAGAAGCCAGATTTGTGGAATTAAGATGTCAAAAAAGCCAAATTGGCAACCCTGTCACAGAGGCTGTGTGCACCAGAGAACCAATATCATGGTGCATTGAATGAAAACGTTTTGGCACAATTTTGTTTTATGTATGTTCAATGCCCGTGCAGCCGTATGCACTCCGAGCATTCAACCAATAGCAGGGCACGATAAATAAAATTGTTTTGGAACAATCTTGTACTACATTATTTGCCATATCTCACAAATATTTTTTTAACTTTTTATTTTGAGTTTAATTTACTAAGTTTTTACAAATTTATATTTGATTACAGCAACATTACAATATTTTGCATAGTTAAAAATTAATGCAGCTTTAAAGTTTAAAATACATAATTCAAATACTTTTCTATAAAATGAAAGTAACTTTTTTTTTTCACATACATTCTCTTACAAATTTGAGTCTGTATATTTTGGATGTTTTTAATACAGCTTGTAATTATTCTGCCGCCCACCTGAAAGCTTAAATTACTCACTAGTTGGCAACTCTGGGAAGGATAAGGCGGCCGGCATGATGCTGACCACATCACCCCTAGTGTGCTGATGTTCAAGAAAATATGGGCCTAACACACCATTTTCCCAATATGCCTCAATGGGCATGTAACATTCTACGCAAGCACCCATTTATGAAAGTCTGTAGCTTTTTGGTTGTTGTCTTTGTTGTTCTCCATGTCTCCGAGCCATACAATAGGACTGACTTCACATTTGAGTTGAATATTCTTATTTTCGTGTTGGATCCTATTTCTCTTGATCTCCATATATTTCCCAATGCAATGAAAGCTCCTCTTGCCTTTTGTATTCTTATTTTGATATCGCTGTCTGTCCCTCCAACTTTGTCTATATTACTGCCAAGATATGTGTACGATTCTACATCTTGTATTGGTGTTTCTTCAAGTTCAACCCTGTTATCATTACCTGCATTTATTCTCATTATTTTTGTCTTTTCCCTGTGTATTTTCAGACCCAATTGCTGTGACCTCTCATCGAGTGTTTTCAATGTGTCCTGCATCTGATTACGGTTATGGGACAGAAGAGCCAAGTCATCAGCAAAATCCAGATCATCCAACTGCTTAGTCAGAGTCCACTGGATTCCATTTCTGTTGTGTGTCGTCGATGATCTCATAACCCAATCTATTGCCAGCAAGAAAAGAAATGGAGACAAGAGGCATCCCTGTCGCACTCCTGTTCTTATCCCAAACGGTTCTGTAAGCTGTCCTTCATGAAGAACTCTGCATGTCATGTCTTCATATGTTTTCTTCATTAAATTAATGATCTTCAGGGGAACTCCATAATGCCTCATCAATTTCCAAAGTGATTCTCTGTCTACACTGTCAAATGCCTTTTCGTAGTCCACAAATCCGATGTATAGTGGTGAATTCCATTCCAGACTTTGTTCAACTATTATTCTCAAAGTGGTTATCTGGTCTGTACATGATCTGTTTTGTCGAAAACCTGCTTGTTCATCTCTCAGTTTCTTGTCTATGGACTCTTTTAATCTCTCAAGGATAATCCTGTTTAATACTTTTCCTGGCACTGATAGTAACATTATTCCTCTATAATTTGTGCACTCTTGTAAATTTCCCTTCTTAGGCAACTTAACCAGATATCCTTCTGATAAGGGTGGATTTGTGCTGAAGTGGTAACTTGCCACCCTTATCGACACCTGGTGTTAAAGTGTAAGATGTAGGTGTCTTCTCTGATTTAGGATGTTGCTGTGTATGTGGTAGTGGAACAGTTCACAGGGTTATCACACAGGCAACATGACGTGTAGAGTCATAGAAAGGGTAACTTCGTTGTATAAGTTTCTTTCATTTATTGCACGCCACAAAACAGTCATGATACTTATGACATCAACATGGTTAACGAGTTCAGCAAGATGATATGGCACATTGAAAACAATTTCTGTAGTCAGCAATGATAGCTGTTGTATATATGCGTCATAAGACATCACAGTTCAATAGATTCAGAAATTCATCAATCATCGAGTGCTAGTTCGTGAAGCTGTATAAATAATAATAATTTCTATAACTTCTGCAACAGTGTCAGCTACAGATCTTCAATGTTCATAAACAATAATAAATGCTCCCATTCTGATGCTAGCAGATCAGTTGTATACAATAAGTCCGTTCACTGTCTGCACGTGAATAGCATACATGGGCTACAGGTCAGCTCGACCTTTATAATGTTCCTAAGTCTAACCATCTGACTTGGACGTGATCTCTGATATAACGAATCCTGGAACACAGACGACAGTCTTGTTGGTCTAGAGCGACCCATATATATTTAACTAGTTCAGGTATACAGATACTGGTGACTTAATCCTAGTCAAAGTACCTCTCCATTTTGCATCACACAGGCGAGCAAATAGGCGACAAAATGACGAACCTCTAGACGGTAGCATAAAGTTCGATACAAGAGGAATTACCTTATTTCGGAAAATCAACCATGAACATATGCCTCCAGGCAGGCTGCATAATACTGGGAAATAGTCTAGTTAGCTAACTAACTCACTAAGACACTGTATTTCCCTCAGAGAATCACAAGACGCAGTTGCGTCTGCTCGCTTCTTAAACCATTTCTCAACTGCCCAACTGGGCGGAACACACAGAACGAACTCCCGGTTTTTGACATGCGCAGAACGACAATCTCTGAGTTGCCGTTCACAATAAGACGATTCGAAGAACATTCGAGATAAAAGTCTTACACAGTCGCGCCTTTTATGGTCATGAAAAGAAGCGTTAAGAAAGGTTTCAGACATCTACCATAGTTGACTGATACTACCAAATAAGGAGATGTGGTCACGCTTCGTTCAAGAAATTATAGACCGAACGTGTCTCTATACAAGAGAAGGCAACTCCTAACAAATTGTAGTTTCGATAACTCGGATTATGTCCCTTTGACCATAGAAAACATAATACACACTTCAGTCAAAAAAATGATCATACATATGAAAAATGTTTATACAAACGAAAAATAATAATGATCCGTGCGTAACATTACCGCACCCTCCCTGGAAAAAAAAAATGAAACATTTTTTTTTTTTTTTTAAATCCTGGAGCCGGAAAAAATCTAGGCTCCTAACGCACGTATGATGCGTGGATATTTACCTAACAAATTAGCTCAACGCATGGAGCGACACTGAGATCATATCTCAGATCCTTAGAGAAAAAATTTATCTAAGTATACGCTGATATATTCCAGGAAGGTGCCACCAACACACGCCACAATGATGGCAACAACATAATGACAATCAAATTATACTCATACCAATATATGAAATTAAATATATTATGTGTTATCATACAATGTGTTGCAAATAGCGGTGTAATTTACTAATATACCGCACTATATTATTACATTATATAAAGTAACAGTAATTAATAAGTAATACATGTGTTGCTCTTCGGTGACACAAAACATTCAATAGAAGAAGATGTGGACATCATCCGCTCCCAATGTAGGACAGGACTTGATATCCTCAAAGTTCCACAATGGACATAAACTCGCAGACTTCAATGATGTGCTGCGAAAATATCAATAACACAAATCTTAAAGACAACTGGTAAATTTCTTAATACAATCCTGAAAATAATTTATTTAAATGTGGCCGAGTGATCTTTTGGCCCGTATATCACTAACTAAGCCTTCTTAGATAATTACATGGTACAATGTTATAAATTTCCCTCAAAAAAAAAAAAAAAATGAGACAAAATCTACTAACATGTCATTATAACATTGGACTGTATATCAGGAAATATATATATATGACAGAAGAATCATGTGGAATCGTGTGGACATCTGGACAGAATGTCTGCCATTACATTATCCGAACCACGGATAGCTCGAACCGAGAAATGAAATGGTTGAAGAGCTATGGCATAACGAGTGGACCTCGAGCTCTTCAAGTTTTTGCTCTGAATAGCAGTAAGCGCTTTCTGGTCGGTTTCCACAATGAAATGTGCGCCTAGAAGAAATCTTTGTAACTTCAGAATAGACCATACCATAGCCAATAACTCACGGTCTAAAACCGAGTAATTCTTTTCTGCAGCGTTTAATTTCCTAGAGATATACATCACCGGATGCAAAGTATCAGAATACTCCTGCATTAGTGCTGCCCCAATCCCTGTTGACGAGGCGTCACTTCGAAGAACAAAAGTCTTCTCAATAGTAGGTAACTTAAGAATAGGTGGAGATGAAAATAGGGCTTTAACCTGGTCCAATGAGGATTGACATTCTTTAGACCAGCGGATCAGATTAGGCGACCCTTTCTTCAATAAAGTAGAAAGCGGTGCCATAATGGAGGACAGATTCGGAATGAATCGTCCGTAGAATTGAATCAAACCTAATAGACTCCTTACTTGTTTCTTCGTCTTAGGGACCGAAATGTTAAGTATTTTTGAAACATTGTGGTCCTCTGTCTTTAAAAGACCATGACCAACCCGATGACCTAGGAAAGAAATCTCGCTAAATCCTATAAAGGCTTTAGAGGGTTTTGCAGTCAAGTTATACTCGCGAAGAGTAGACAGTAATTCGTATAAACCCAAATAATGATCTTCCCAAGAATCACTGAATAGACAGATATCATCTAGGTATGCTATGACATCTGTACGATATGCGAGAATTCGCCGCATCATGCGTACGAATGTAGCAGGGGCGTTCATAAGACCAAAAGGCATGAAATTCCATTGGAATAAACCCCTAGGTGTAGAAAAAGCTGTAAAAGGTTTGGCACGTTCAGTTAGCGGGACTTGCCAATAACCTTTAGACAAATCTAGTTTGGTAAAGAATCTAGAATTAGAAAGTTTATTGAGTAGCTCTTCTAATGAAGGCATAGGTTCAGCATCGAACTTCGTAACTTGGTTCAATTTGCGATAATCTACGCAAATGCGAATGTTATTATCCTTCTTTCGAACAATAACCATAGACGAAGAGTATGCTGAAGTGGATGGTTCAATGATTTCCAAACGTATCATTTCATCCAACTCTTTTTTGACTTGAGACTGGAAATGAATAGGTATTGGATATGGTCTGACTCTGATAGGATTGTGATCAGTTAGCACAATGTCATGTTCTATGACATGTGTGTGTCCCGGGATGTCTGTAAGAACATCCTGAAATGTTTGCAACATCGAAGAAACTTGTCGATGTTCCTCAGCGGAAAGATTTGGAGAAACGGTCACGTTTTTCCAAGATTCCGTAGAATAAAGTGGGACCATAGAAAGAGGAAGATTGACATCAGAAAAAGTAGTTTCCTCATCCTGTATAACTGACAGAGATGAGTACTGACCATGAGTTGCTTGTGAATTGTCCGTAGCCTGGAAAATAGGCTGCAAATAGTCAGGTCTTTCATAAAATTCTGTGAGCATATTTATGTGGAAAGTTTTATGCTTTCCATCAATATCGACAACATAGTCGACATCAGAAATTTTGGAGACTATTGCATATGGACCTTTCCATGCAATTAGAAGTCTGTTCTCCCTTGAAGGAAGTAGAACGAGAGCTTTGTCACCTGGACAAAGTTGTCGTAGACATCTATTCTTATTTGCAAACTGCCTTGCCTTTTCTTTAGCAAATTCTGAAGACGAAGTTGCTAGTTTGCATGCCTCGATGATCTTTTGCCTAAGAGCAATGACGTACTCATAAGAAGATTGAGTCTCATCGCTAATATTATCGGCAGTGATTAGATCGTGAAGTAAAGACATAGGGCCGCGCGGTTGCGCGCCAAAGACAAGTTCAAAAGGGGAAAACCCCGTATGTTCATTGGGGACCTCTCTATACGCAAAGAGAGCCGCGGGTAAGACCCTGTCCCAATCCTGAGGATGATCCTCAGTTATTTTACCAAGTAAAGTTTTCAGAGTCCTATTTAAACGTTCGACCAACCCATTAGACATTGGGTGATAGATACTGCTGAGAGACCTTTTAATGTGTAGCATAGACATTACCTGTGACATAGTGTCTGATATAAGTTGAGTGCCATGGTCTGACAATATTTCTCCGGGAAAACCCAAGCGAGAAAATATCAGCCAAAGAGCGTCTGCGATATCAGCAGTTGAGATGCTCTTGAGAGGTATTGCCTCTGGCCAACGTGTGCACATATCGACACATGTAAGGATAAATTGATGTCCTCTAGCCGACTTAATTCTAAAAGGACCGATAATATCTATTGCCATTTTTTGAAAAGGGCGAATAGGAATGTCAGCAGCCTGGATAGGCGCAGCATGTCGTGGTCCTTTAGATTTGACCTCCTGACATACTTTGCAAGAGCGACAGTACATTCGTATGTCCTTGCTCACAAATGGCCAAAAGAAAGCCGCAAGAACCCTCGACTTTGTACGGGAAAAACCCATATGTCCAGCACATTGCGAGTCATGAGCATGTTGCAATATTTGCAATCTCATGCTCTTAGGCACAAGAATTTGTGAATGAGTGGACGTAGTCGAGTCTTGTACCATACGTACAAGTACGCCGTTCTTCATAGAAATCCAAGATTTCCTATTAGTGTTCTGATTAGGATCACCTTTTTTTGCTAGAATGAAGAATTTTTGTAAAGAAGGATCTTCTTCTTGCAATTTGATAAATGAGTCACGTGTAATAGTCAAGTGACTATCTTGGTCATTTACTTCATCATTATTAGTTAATGAAGTTTGAGGTGGATCCAGAGCATGTGCTCTTGTGACCACCGCATTGGTAGCTTCAATGTTTTGCTCTTCCCAAACAGCAATCTGCTGTGGGGTACATTCCCTAACTCCGTGAATACGACCAATAATAAGGTCCGCAATAGGGTTTGGAAGTAGACACGCGTGGACCTCTCCCGTGAAGAAAGGAGTAGCAATGTGTATTATAGCAGTAGGATACTTTTCTAACGTGCCACCAAATGTGACACATTTGATGACTTTTCCTGTAGCACAGGATGGATCTACAAGAGATTGCCTAACGCCGACAGTAGTACATCCAGAATCAAACAACACTGAGACTGGATTACTATTTACTAGCCCCTTATGTAATATAAGAGAACCTCTCCCATCATGAGCAACATTAGCAGGAAGAGCGGGCAAAGGATGACCACAGCTTAGAGTACTAATGGTTTTCGGATCAAATAAAGTACTGCATTGGATACACTTATTTGCCCTACGAAAATCAAAAGATGAGCATCCGATAGCATTATGGTCTTTATCATTATTAACCTGTTTATCTGCTCCCTGAGATTCTTGTTGAACAGAATTTGTCTGTTGATATCTTTTTCTCTTATGTTGCGATCTACCGCGACCATTATTGCCTCTGCAATTATCATTAAAGTCCCTACTGTAATTTTTATCCTGGTTTGAGTTCCAGTTTCCATAACTGTCATTACTATCTCTATGCTGTTGAGAACCTCTATTATCTTGGTATTGAGGTCTCTGCATAAAATATTTTCCTCTATACCGATTACCTTTGTGAAAATTTCTAAAGTTAACCGGAGTAGAATAACGTGTAGTATTAGGTTGTCTCCAGTTCTGGGAAGAAGAATCACCCTGGAATTGATCACTATGGTTCTGGGCATAATTACGATTACTCTTTTTATTGAAATTTTTCTGGCTACCCTGAAATTTACGCATAAAATTTGGGCCATAAGGTGCTGCCGAAGCAACTGGCAGACCTTCTTTCACCTTAGAGTTACTAATGGTTATGTGCGGATGCGCAGTAACATACTGGCTACAGTATTCTTCCATTTCTTTTATGTTTTTAGGCTTACGCTCATGAAGAAAAGATAGAAAAGCTTCATTAACAGAAGACATAACCTTATCTCTAAGTAGTAAATCCATAAGAGCTTCAAATGTATTTTCTGTCTTAGACAACTCAACCCATCGTAAAAAAAGTAAGACGGATGCCTGAGATGAATTCAGAGAATTCAACTCCAGTTTCTGGTAACATGGTTTTAAATTTAAGACGATATCCGTCCTCGTTAAGTTGGTACTTCTTTAACAATGCCGCCCTGACAACCTCATAGTTGTTTTTGTCAGGCACATCTACCATACTCAACAAAGTCAAAGCATCACCTCTAAGTATCTTGGACAGATGATACACATATAATGTTTTATCTATATTATGTACATTACATGCACTTTCAAATCTATCTAGATAAAATGTTATATCATCGATTGAGGGATTAAATGCTGGTAGATTAAGCTTGAAATCCTTAGCATTAGTCTTATTTGACACCTTATTTGCCTCATTAGCATTACCAGTGTTCAATAACTTTAACTTCTCTAACTCTAAAGCTAAGACTTTTTCATCATGTTCCATTTTTGCTTTTCTCTCATCAGCCTCTCTTTGTAACCTTCTTTCTTCAGCCTCAGCCTGTAACTTTCTTTCTTCAGCCTGGGCCTGTAACTTTTTTCCTTCAGCCTCTATTTCAAGTCTCTTATTTTCAGCTTCTTTTTCAAGTCTCTTATTTTCAGCTTCTTTTTCAAGTCTCTTATTTTCAGCTTCTTTTTCAAGTCTCTTATTTTCAGCTTCAGCCTGGGCCTGTAACTTTTTTTCTTCAGCTTCTTTTTCAAGTCTCTTATTTTCAGCTTCTCTTTTTTGTTTTTCCATTTCCATTTGAAATCTTTTTTCCTCCACCTGCATCTGCAGTTTCTTTTGTTCTATTTCAGCCTCTATTCTCTTTTGTTCAGTTTGTTCTTTCATTTTCTTTTCTTCCGACTTCAATGCCTTGGCATATTGAACAGTCGCAAATTCTTCTAATTTATCACCTGTCTTCCCAAGGGCTTTACCCTGCTCAATAAAGTACTCAAATGTAGACATGATGTCCAAAATGTGAGTACAGAACCTGAAATAATTAATTATCTTATTTCAATGTTAAATAGCAACAAGACTTAATAAAGTGCTTGTATAATCTCTATGTTGAACCCAATCTCTGTGGGAAACAGGAGTTGACACCAACTTGTATTATCAAATGTATAATAATATCACAAGTCACCTCTTAATTAACAGTGCACTACCCAAATCAGTGCATAATCATCAGTTATTTATCATAACTGCACTACAATAGTGCATAAGCAAAAACACCAGTTTGTTATGATAAGTGCACTATAGACCAATAGTGCATGAGCATATATCAACAATAGTGAAAGCTAACTATGCAAGAACTATGTAAACAATAACAAGACAATGTAAACAATAACAAAGGTCATCAACAATGTAAACAATAACAAAGATCAAAGTCAATGTAAACAACAACAAAGATCAGAGTCAATGTAAACAATAACAAAGATCAGAGTCAATGTAAACAATAACAAAGATCAGAGTCAATGTAAACAATCAACAAAGATCAAACAATACGAAAACATTCGCATAAGTCAAATACACAAACAGCAAAACTAAAAAGAAATATGCGAAGATATGACTAACAAATGACGCTACAGTGTATACACAAAAATATACGTAAAGAACTGAATAATAGCAAAGGGGAGACCTACAAATACAAACAATCGAAATCGAAACTAAAAACACAAAGAAAGAGAGAAAAGAAAAAAGAAAAAAAAATATATATATATACAAGAAACAGAAATAAAGCACAACTCGTCACAACTAAACAGATATAGCAACGATTGTCGCTAGCAAATTTCACTGTAGGAAATTCGCACAGTCCCTAACGAAAACGCTAACAGTAGAACCTCTGTGACGTGGTATCTTCTACTGTAAGACTCCGCCCAACCGAGAAAACCCGCTGAAATATAAACATATAAATATACAAATAACAAATAACATATAACATATAAACATGTATCATGAAAACAATAGGAGAAAGTGTGAAAGTACAGAAGGCTCAGTTAGAACATAAGGGCACAGTTCACAAACAAAACAGGCCACTTAACTTCTATAAATCCAGCGTCAGCACGGTGCAGAACAGGATGTAATCAGCATTCTGAGGATAATGATCCAACGTTGATTAACTTCTGCTCCCATAAACAGCCATGACGAAGGAAATGAGCTTCTAATACTGCAACAGTTGTTACGGCACTTGACCTTCTGAATCTTCTAAATTGATTTAACCGGCACTTGACCTTCTGAACCCGCAACAGTACCCCTGAGACCGGAACAGTTGTTACGGCACTTGTCCTTCTTTTCACCAGATCAGGAAATCCATTCGCTCGGTACTTGTCCTTCTAATTTTACATAAACTTCAATATTGCCGAGCAGCGCCGGGTAGTTTCAAAATCAGCAACTGTCAGAAAATCCGGATACTTTCAATAAAATTTCTTGTAAGGTGGTAGTTGATGCTGTAGTTGTATCTAGTATGATGATGATGTCTGGGTTTGCTGACCCCCTTGATAGCTGGAATCAGAGTGAACCAACCTATGGCCACCAAAAATGATATGGTGCGCCAAAATATCAGATGATAGAACCAGCTCTGGCCACCAAAAATGATAAGGGTGGATTTGTGCTGAAGTGGTAACTTGCCACCCTTATCGACACCTGGTGTTAAAGTGTAAGATGTAGGTGTCTTCTCTGATTTAGGATGTTGCTGTGTATGTGGTAGTGGAACAGTTCACAGGGTTATCACACAGGCAACATGACGTGTAGAGTCATAGAAAGGGTAACTTCGTTGTATAAGTTTCTTTCATTTATTGCACGCCACAAAACAGTCATGATACTTATGACATCAACATGGTTAACGAGTTCAGCAAGATGATATGGCACATTGAAAACAATTTCTGTAGTCAGCAATGATAGCTGTTGTATATATGCGTCATAAGACATCACAGTTCAATAGATTCAGAAATTCATCAATCATCGAGTGCTAGTTCGTGAAGCTGTATAAATAATAATAATTTCTATAACTTCTGCAACAGTGTCAGCTACAGATCTTCAATGTTCATAAACAATAATAAATGCTCCCATTCTGATGCTAGCAGATCAGTTGTATACAATAAGTCCGTTCACTGTCTGCACGTGAATAGCATACATGGGCTACAGGTCAGCTCGACCTTTATAATGTTCCTAAGTCTAACCATCTGACTTGGACGTGATCTCTGATATAACGAATCCTGGAACACAGACAACAGTCTTGTTGGTCTAGAGCGACCCATATATATTTAACTAGTTCAGGTATACAGATACTGGTGACTTAATCCTAGTCAAAGTACCTCTCCATTTTGCATCACACAGGCGAGCAAATAGGCGACAAAATGACGAACCTCTAGACGATAGCATAAAGTTCGATACAAGAGGAATTACCTTATTTCGGAAAATCAACCATGAACATATGCCTCCAGGCAGGCTGCATAATACTGGGAAATAGTCTAGTTAGCTAACTAACTCACTAAGACACTGTATTTCCCTCAGAGAATCACAAGACGCAGTTGCGTCTGCTCGCTTCTTAAACCATTTCTAAACTGCCCAACTGGGCGGAACACACAGAACGAACTCCCGGTTTTTGACATGCGCAGAACGACAATCTCTGAGTTGCCGTTCACAATAAGACGATTCGAAGAACATTCGAGATAAAAGTCTTACACAGTCGCGCCTTTTATGGTCATGAAAAGAAGCGTTAAGAAAGGTTTCAGACATCTACCATAGTTGACTGATACTACCAAATAAGGAGATGTGGTCACGCTTCGTTCAAGAAATTATAGACCGAACGTGTCTCTATACAAGAGAAGGCAACTCCTAACAAATTGTAGTTTCGATAACTCGGATTATGTCCCTTTGACCATAGAAAACATAATACACACTTCAGTCAAAAAAATGATCATACATATGAAAAAAATGTTTATACAAACGAAAAATAATAACTTCATTAGCTCTTGTATATTGCTGAGCAGTTTCCCATTCTTGTCTTTTATGAGGCAACTTGTTTGCTTGTATTTCCCTGTTAACTTCTTTGTGCTGCTATACAGTTCTCTCATATTTCCTTTGGCTGCAGCATCTTCTGCCTCTCTTGCCAACTCCTCAATATACTTCCTCTTGTCTCTTTTGATACTTCTTTTTACTTCTTTGTTTGCTTCTGTGTACACTTCTTGAGCCTTGGCTTTGGAACTTCTGGTTTTGCTTGTGTTTAACTCTGCTTTCTTGTTTTTTCTGTCTTTTATCTTATTGATGGTTTCTGTTGTTATCCATGCTTTTTGTTGTCTTTCCCTTTTCCCCAGTATTTCTTCACACGTCTCCTTCCATACAGTTTTGACCTGCTGCCAATAGTCTTCTGTATTCTCTACATCTTCCAGCTGTTGGAGCACTTGGAATTTGTTAGATACTGTGACCGCAAATGTGTCTCTTGTTTCTTGATTTCTTAGCTGTCCTACATTAAACTGTTGTCTATAATTTTGCATTGTTGCATATCTCTTGAGTTTAATTTTTACTTTGGCTATCAGAAGATGGTGATCTGATGCCACATCTGCTCCTCTATATACCTTTACATCCTGCAATGATGATCTAAACTTCTTGTTTATGCATATATGATCGATCTGATTTTCTGTTCTATGGTCTAGTGATATCCATGTTGCCTTGTGTATTCTCTTATGTGGAAACATGCTTCCTCCTATAGCCAGTTGATTTGAAGCACAGAAGTTTGCGAATAGTTCTCCATTTTCATTCATTACTCCTAGCCCATGTTTTCCCATGACTTCTTCAAATCCGGTGTTGACTGTACCTATCTTTGCATTCATGTCACCCATCAAAATTGTGATGTCTTTTCTTTTTACTTTATCCATAATTTCCTGTAGTTTAGTATAAAATGCTTCTTTCACAGACTCTTCTTTGTCATTAGTTGGTGCATAACATTGGATGACATTTACATGAATTTTCTTTTTAGCTGTTTTGAAAGTAGCTGTTATTATTCTGGGTCCAACAGCTTCCCATTCAATGAGTGCTTTCTGTGCTTCTTTAGATAACATAAGAGCTACGCCTTCACTGTGGTGTGAACTTTCGTCTTCATGTCCTGAGGACAGCACCAATTCACCTGTGATGAGTTTCTTCCTGTCTACCCCCTTCCAC
This sequence comes from Oreohelix idahoensis, assembly GCA_024509875.1. Lineage (NCBI taxonomy): Eukaryota > Metazoa > Mollusca > Gastropoda > Stylommatophora > Oreohelicidae > Oreohelix > Oreohelix idahoensis. Next base: position 442,598 of record JAMPIV010006504.1, on the reverse strand, counting down.
TTTGTTTCACACATTCCCAGAACCTCGATTTTATATTCCCTCATTTCTGCTGCTACTTGCGCCACTTTCCCTTGTTCGTTTAATGTCCGAACATTCCAGGTGCCAAATCTGGAAGTTCTCCTAGAAGAAAGAAGGTTAGTCAGCAACACAGACTCCTTTCGGCTTTCTCTGTGTTGCATCATACGCCTCCCAGTGAGAGGACCTTCCCCTGTCTTGGATGGCTGTGTTTTATTTTCTTTATTTGACTTGTCCATATTTGTTTAAGTTTTTTGTGGTTTAAATTTTTTTTACAGGATGGGGTAACCGGCCCCATGCCCAACCCTCCTTAGTCGCCTTCTACGACATGCTTGGCAGGGGACAGTGTTACTATTCTTTGCTCCCCTTTTGGGCCCCGGTAACACATGGGTGCTTCTGATGTTGTCTTGAGGAATTCTTTGCCACTCCTGCTGAAGGGCCTGGGCTAACTGCTGAAGAGTCTATGGAGCGGCTGGACGTTGTTGGACGCGTCTATTCATGATGTCCCACAAATGCTCAATAGGAGATAGGTTGGGGGACATCGGCGGCCACTGTAACGTTCGGATATGCTGCATCTGAAGGTGATCTTGGACGACGCGAGCACGGTGAAAACGTGCATTGTCATCCTGGAAGATGAAATCTGGTCCGTGCCGTTGAGCAAATGGCACAACAATAGGCTCGATGATGTTGTCACGGTAGTAGAGCCCTGTGATATTGACCTGGCATATGTGAAGGTCGGTCCTGTCATTCATACAGATGCCTGCCCACACCATTACACTGCCACCTCCATAACGGTTGTGTGCAACAGTTGCAGGAGGTTGGTAACGGTTACCTCGCCGTCGCCAGACACGTATTCGACGATCATGAAAATCCAAAACGAAACGGGACTCATCAGAAAACATCACTGATGCCCACTGTTGATTGGTCCACCGATGATGACGTTGGCACCAATCCATTCTTGCTCGCCTGTGTTGTGGTGACATGGGCAAAGCTACAAACGGTCTGCGTGAGGCCAGTTGCACTTGGTGCAAACGGTTTCGAACTGTCTGAGTGGAGACCCGGATCCCAGTGGTCTGTTGAAGGTGTTGCTGAAGTTGAGTAGCATTTAGAGTCCGAGTTCTGAGGGCCTGAGTAACAAGAAGTTGATCTTGGCGGCATGTAGTGACTCTTGGGGGGGGGGGGGGGGCAGTCCGAGGCAGATCAGCAACTGTGTGGAAATTTTGATACCTGTTCCACAGTCTGCTGACAACTGGCTGTGAAACATTGAGGTTCTGAGCAGCATCCACTTGCTGACTTCCGGTTTGCAACATGCCTATGCCTATCCGTCTCTGCTGTTCTGTCAAACGTTCCATGACGAAGAAAAGAAATTTTATTTGTTGCAGAGTCTTTTTATACCTGTCCATGGTGAGCAGTGTTCATCAAACCCGAGATACACGCATTTTTGTGAAAAAGAATAATGTGTGAACTTTACGGATGGACCCCACCTCTGTTCTTGGGATTGGCTTACTCATCACGATCCACCAGGTCAACATGATATTGCACGTGAGAGTGGAGAAGAGCGTGCTCGATATGTCCGTACAACCATTAAAATACGAAATCCACTCTTTTGTAAAATAATACATACCATCTTAAAATATCCCCTACTTTTTGTGACCAGTATATATATATATATATATATATATATATATATATATATATATATATATATATATATATATATATATATATATATATATATATATATATATATATATATATATATATATATATATATATATATATATATATATATATATATATATATATATATATATATATATATATATATATATATATATATATATATATAAACAAATAAAATGGTATTGAATGCATAAATGTCTAATGGATCCAAATTTTTGACAGGCTGATTGTGAAAACAACTGTGCTAAAATAGAGATACAGAATGTTTACTTCTTGGAAGTGACAGAAAGTACACATCACCTAGGCTCATGTGGAGATGAGGAAGGTATTGATAATAACAGTGTTATTATTTTAACTTCACATTTAATATTAATGTTCTAAATTCGTGTTTTGTTAGTGTAAACTTATGTGGTTTAAAAGTGTGTACTATATAACATCTAATTCTTAGCCAATAGGACTTTTGCAGAGATTTCATAGCCTTTCAAAATGTTCAAAAAACCTTGTGTGATATATACATATTCCTTCATTACCTGGACATTTTACTTACATTTATGTTATAACATGTTTGTTATAGAACATACATTTCATCATTTATCTGTGCTCATTATTTTCAACATTTCAGACGTTTATTCTTGTCCCCTGTGCAGCACTGGTTTCCTCCAACTTGATGTCCTGGATGAGCATATGAAAACAGTACACAGCAATGGACTCTGGGAGTTTGATAATAAACATGATGATCTTCAGGGTGTGTTACCACAGGACAATGGAAATAAAATGGATAAAGCAGTAAATAAAACAGGTGATGATACCACTGCTGATGCAAAAAGAGAAGATAACATCAAACTGAGACTCACAGATAATGAACAATTAATCTATAGTCAGGAAAGGACAGTTAAAATTTATGACAACCTAAATGGTAATACATCAGCTTTAAAGACCAAAGTTTGTAACATAAATTGTAGTAAAATATTTTCTGTTCGTGAGAAAAATGTTCATCCTAGTGTGAGTGACAGAGCTTTTGCTACTTGCAGTGATTTAAAAATTCAGTCTCACAAGAAACTAGAGGAAGGTAAGTCCTACAAGTGTGATAAGTGTGCTGAATTATTTACTCGGAAAGATAACCTGCAGCAGCATAACAGACTACATGCAGGAGAGAAGCCTTTCAGTTGTGATGTTTGTAGTGCGGTACTTGCTCAGAGATGTCATCTACAAGTACATAAAAAGCACATTCAAGAGCAAAGTCTTACAAGTGTGATGTTAATGGTGAAGCTTGCACTTGGAATGATAATCAAGAAGTACATAAAAGAATCAATACATTGGAGAATCCTTTCATGTGTAAGTTTTGTGGTGCAGCATTTATGCGAAGAGGTGCCCTAACAGTGCATAAGAGAATACATACAGGAGAGAATCCTTACAAGTGTGATGTTTGTGGTATAGAATGTGCTCGTAAAATTTATCTAAATAACCATAAAAGGATACATACAGGAGAGAAGCCTTACAAGTGTGATATTTGTGGTGCATCATTTACTGAGAATAATAGTTTAAAAAAACATAAAAGAATACATACAGGAGAGAAGCCTTACAAGTGTGATGTTTGTGGAGCAACATTTACTCAAAATAGTAGCTTACAAAGACATACAAGAACACATACAGGAGAGAAGCCTTACAAGTGTGATGTTTGTAGTGTAGAGTTTGCTCATACAATTTGTCTGAATAACCATAAAAGGATACATACAGGAGAGAAGCATTACAAATGTGATGTTTGTGGTGCATCATTTACTAAGAATAGTAGCTTAAAAACTCATAGAAGAATACATAGAGGAGAGAAGCCTTACAAGTGTGATGTGTGTGGTACATTATTTACTGAAAAAAAAAGCTTAAACATTCATAAAAGAATACATACAGGAGAGAAGACTTACAAGTGCGATGTTTGTAGTGCAACATTTGCTCAGAGAAGTAGCTTACAAACACATAAAAGAGTACATACAAGAGAGAGGCCTTACAAATGTGATGTTTGTGTTGCAACATTTGCTCAGAATAGTAGCTTACAAGTGCATAAAAGAGTACATACAGGAGAGATGCCTTACAAGTGTGATGTTTGTGGCATTGCATGTACTCAAAGAAATAATCTAGAAGTACATAAAAGAATTCATACAAGAGAGAAGCCTTACAAGTGTGATGTTTGTGGTACTGCTTTTGCTCATAAAGGTAGCTTACAAAAGCATAAAAGAATACATGCAAGAGAGAAGCCTTACAATTGTAATGTTTGTGTTGCAACATTTATTCAGAAAAGTAACTTACAAGTGCATTAAAGAGTGCATACAGGAGAGAAGCCTTACAAGTGTGATGTAGCATTTGTGCATACGAGTCATCTAAATAACCATAAAAGAACATATAAAGGAGAGAGGCCTTAAAAGTGTGATGTTTGTGGCATTGCAAGTACTCAAAGAAGTAATCTAGATGTAAAAGAACACATACAGGAAAGAATCCTCACAAGTGTGGTATTTGTGGTGTAGCATTTACCTGGAAAAATAAACTTGTTGTACATAAAAGAAATCATACAGGCGAGAAGCCTTATAAGTGTGATATGTGTGGTGTAGCATTTACTCAGAGATGTAGCTTACAAGAACATAAAAGAATACATACAGGAGAAGCCATACAGGAGTGATGTTGGTGGCAGAGCATTTGCTCAGATTAGTAGCTTACAAGTACGTACAAGAATACATACAGAGAGAAGTCTTACAAGTTTGATGTTTGTGGGGCAGAATTTACTCATAAAAGTAATCTCATCATCATCATCATCATTCCTTTTCGTTCCCTGTGGAACATAGGGCAGAAACAGTTGCTCGCTATCAATTTCTATTCTGGGCTGTCTTTTACAGCTGTGGCCAAATCATTCCAATGTCTCTAGCCTCCCTCTTCAACAGTTCTTCTCCAAGTTCTCTTTGGCCTCCCCACTTTTCTTTTCCCCTGTGGGTTCCAGTCAAAGGCAACTCTGGCTATGCTTGATTTTTCTCTTCTGAATGTTTGTCCTATCCATCTCGACTTTCTTACCTTAATTTCTGTTTTGTATTGGCTGTTGCCCGCATCTTTTCCTTAGCTCTACATTTGTTATTACATATAGCCATCTTATACGGAGGATCTGACAGAGACATCTATTTACAAATGTTTGTTGCTTGGAGGTGATACTCTTTAAGACATGCCATGTCTCTGAGCCATACATCGAGACTGACTTCACATTTGAGTTAAAGATTCTAATCTTGTTCTCTCTGGATAAAGCTAAGGAGTTCCATATTGGTTGAAGAGCATTAAAAGCGCATCTGGCTTTATTTATCTTTGAGCAGATGTCACCAGCTGTTCCCCCTCCTTTGCCAATGTTACTCCCCAGATATGTAAAGCATTCAACTTCTTCAATGACATGATCATTGATCTTCATCAAGTCCATCTGCCTATTATTTATTCTCATTTCTTTTGTTTTATTTACATCTATATGTAGTCCCATCTTTGCTGCTTCTGTTACTAATCTATTTGTTTTCTCCTGCATTTCTTGCTGCCTATGTGATAGAAGGCACACATCATCTGCAAAATCTAGATCCTCCAGTTGTTTGTTAAATGTCCACTGTATTCCAGTTTTCTCTCCCAATGTTGTCTGTCTCATAACCCAGTCTATGACCATGGGAAAAATTGTTGGTGATAGCAGACATCCCTCTCCAACTCCACTTTGTACTGGAAGGGCTCTGATAGCTTTCCTTTGTGTACTACTTTACACGAGGCCTCCTGGTAGAAATCTTGGACGATTTTAATGAATTTCACTGGGATTCCATAATGTCTCAGGATCTTCCATATCACAGTACGGTCCATACTGTCGAAAGCCTTTTCGAAGTCCACAAAATTTACATACAAGGGGGTCTGCCACTGATTTGATTATTCTAAGATGATTCTGAGTGTTCCTATCTAGTCTGTACATGATCTTCCTGCATGAAATCCTGCCTGTTCTTCTCTAAGTTTGTCATCCACCGCCTTTTTAATACTGTTCAACAATACGCTGGTCAAAATTTCTCCAGCCACTGCTAGTAGTGTTATACCCCTCCAGTTGTTACATACAGTCAAGTTTCCTTTCTTTGGCAGCTTGATAATGTGGCCTTCCTTCCAGCTCTTTGGGATGGCCTCTTTTTCCCAGATTTTCTTGAAGAGCTGGTGTAGCAACTCTGTAGTGTATGGTATATCTGCCTTCAGGGCTTCTGGTGGTATTCCGTCTGGTCCTGCGTCCTTCACATTTTTCAGCTGTTTTATTGCCTGAGAGATCTCTTGTTTAGTGGGTGGGTTCATGTTGCACTGTAGTGGCTCTTCTGCTGGTTCTATGATGCATTGCTGTATTGGTTGATTTAGGATTTCCTTAAAATATTCAGCCCATCTGCTCCTTTGACTGGCTTTCATCAGGCGTCTGTGTCATACGTCTCTCTTGCGAGGATTCTTCCTGACTCTGGCGTTTGTTTCTTTCTTCAATTGTTTCAGTTTCTGTGACAATTTGGTTTTTTTTTTCCAGCAGGGTTGTCAGCCCTGTTCTCCAGCCTCCTTTAACCTGGAAGAAAGGGTGTGCCCACTTTGTCCTTTCCATTTTGACCTGCTCAGCTTGACTGAACCTATGAGGAGCAAAAGCTCCCACTGATATAGCTCAAAATTTACTCAAAGAAATAATCTAGAAGTACATAAAAGAGTAAATACAGGAAAAAAGCCTTAGAAGTGTGGTATTTGTGGTGCAGAATTTACTCATAAAAGTAATCTAAATAAACATTAAAAAGTACACATAAGGAGAGAAACCCTACAATATGATGTTTTTGGTGCTGTATTTACTGGGATGAGTAGGCTAAAAGTACAGAAAAGAGTACATACAGGAGTGAAACTTGTTATAATGTGGTGTTTGTGGTGTAACATTTACTCACAGGGGTAACCTGAAACACATAATAGAATACATACCGGATAGAAATCTGACACTTGTGGCTTGTATGGTTCTGTATTTACAAAATATAAAAAGCCTACACAAACATACAAGAATACATATGAGATGTAATCCATACAGGTGTGGTTTTGTTGTTGTTGTTGCTACAGTTACAATACTTAGCCTACAGAAAACATTCTCACTAACCTCAGAGTTCTCTCTCTTTCCTTAAACTATCTCACTGTCCTCAAACTGCCACACTAATCTCACAGTCCTTTCTCTCTCTCTCAAACTGCCACACTCATCTCACAGTCCTATCTCTCTCTTACTGTCTCACTAATCTCACAGTCCTCTCTCTCTTACTGTCTCACTAATCTCACAGTCCTCTCTCTCTTACTGTCTCACTAATCTCACAGTCCTCTCTCTCTTACTGTCTCACTAACCTCACAGTCCTCTCTCTCTTACTGTCTCGCTAATCTCACAGTCCTTTCTCTATCTCAAGCTATCTCACTAACCTCACAGTCCTCTCAGTCTGTCTCACTTAACCACACAGTCCTCTCTCTCTTTCTTTCTGAAGCTTTTTCACTAACCTCAGTCATCTTTCAAACATTCTCACTAAGTTTACTATCCTCTCTCACCATTTCCAGTAACCTCTCTCACTCACTCTAACTGAATTTCTTTATTTCACCTCACTGTCCTGTTTACATATTTTTATTCCCTAATACCCTCTGTTGAGAGCTGCTCTGGTGTGCAGGAAAACAACATTGGGTAATTGCAGTGGTAGTTCTGTACCACAGAGCACTTCTGTGAAATGTGGTATGAATCGGTGGTGCGTTGAGAAGTCTGACGTGGGAGAGGTTGTTGGGGGCTTTTGGATTGTGTTAGTTGAGGAGATAAGACTTATGGATGTAAGGGTCAGTCTAGGATCCTTGAGCTGTGTATATCTCTGGTTTATGTCCACAGGATGAAGTATTTTACTGCAGAGCAATATGTTAAATTGGACATGGAGAATGTGAGGCATTGATTTGTGGCATGCTTGAATACTATATATATGTACAACTGGATTTTCATCATGCATCTGTAAGATAATCATTGTGAATAAATATAAGGACCATTATCCAGTTCTCTCAAGTTCTCGATGATGTTAAAAGGTTGACACGTTATATTGATCATACCCTAGTTCTGTTCACCAAGACAGTCTACGTGTCATGGCTTACAAGCCTACAATAATAATAACACAGAACTTTCAAACAGAACCAGCAGGCGTGGGACTTTGTCATCTTACCTACTGCCTCTTCACACCCTCTGTTTCACATTTCTCAAATTACTTCACTGTCTCAACATTTTCATTATAACTGAATGTTTTCTCTTTCTGAACATTTTATTATAACTGATTGTTTTCTCTCTGTCTCAACATTTTCAATATAACTGAATGTTCTCTCTTTCTCATTTTCATTATAACTGATTGTTTTCTCTCCATCTCAACATTTTCATTATAACTGAATGTTCTCTCTTTCTACACATTTTCATTATAACTGATTGTTTTCTCTCCATCTCAACATTTTCATTATAACTGATTGTTTTCTCTCTGTCTCAACATTTTCAATATAACTGAATGTTCTCTCTTTCTCATTTTCATTATAACTGATTGTTTTCTCTCCATCTCAACATTTTCATTATAACTGATTGTTTTCTCTCTGTCTCAACATTTTCAATATAACTGAATGTTCTCTCTTTCTCATTTTCATTATAACTGATTGTTTTCTCTCCATCTCAACATTTTCATTATAACTGATTGTTTTCTCTCCATCTCAACATTGCCATTATAACTGATTGTTTTCTCTCCATCTCAACATTGCCATTATAACTGATTGTTTTCTCTCCATCTCAACATTGCCATTATAACTGATTGTTTTCTCTCCATCTCAACATTGCCATTACAACTGATTGTTTTCTCTCCATCTCAACATTCTCATTATCAATCATTACCCTTTAGGGTAACAAACACATGCCAAGTCTTCCTGTCACATGCCATTAGCTCAAGTTCTTTCCATGTTTTCCTCATCATTTTCACCTGTTTCCAGTTCTCTTCTCTATGTGTTTTTTGGTCTACCTCTGCCTCTCTTTCCCTGTGGATTCCAGAACAAGGACTGCCTTGTAATGCTATCAACAGGTTTCCTCAGTGTGTGTCCTATCCATCACCAGTGTCATCTTAACTCTTTTTCCACTGGCACTTGTCTGGTTCTTGTCATCAGTTCCACATTTGTGATTTTGTCATACCATTTCAATCCCTCTATTCTATGCAAGCACCCGTTTATAAAAGTCTATAGCTTTTTTGTTGTTGTTTTTGTTGTTCTCCATGTCTCAGGGCCATACAATAGGACTGACTTGACATTTGAGTTGAAGATTCTTATTTTCGTGTTGGACTTGATTTATCTTGTTTTCCATATGTTTCCCAATGCAATGAAAGCACCTCTTGCTTTTTGTATTCTTATTTTGATATCATTATCTGTCCCTTCAGCTTTGTCTATATTGCTGCCAAGATATGTGGATGGTTCTTTATCTGTCAGTGGTTTTTCTTCAAGTTCAACCTTGTTATCATTTCTTGCATTTACTCTCACTTAGCTATGAAAAATATAATTGAAAGTAAGCAACAGAAACAAAGTCATGAAGAATTTATATTTATAAAATTTAATAAATATATGTGTATCTGTTGATTTAAGCATGGGAAACAAAGAGCCAGGGATCCAGACCCCCAGGATGACCCAGAATCCGCTGGGAGGACAACATTAGAAATCTTTGAAGGACTGAGGACTAGAATGGAACCAGGCCAGGAGAAAGACGGCCGATAGGATAGTCTGGCGCTCTCTCTTCCAAACCTCTACACCTCACGGTAGAAGGGGAACAACTAAGTAAGTAAGTAAGTATCTGTTGTTAATAGAGAAAATGTAGTGCAGTGTGAACACTGACAGAAAAAAAAATGGTCTCATTTTCTCAATCAATGTTCTCACTTCACCACATTTTCTCTATCAATATTCTCACTTCACCACATTTTCTCCCTCTGTTATTGCTCTAACTAAAACATTTGCCTTGTCAGTACTGTCGTCACATTATATTGCTCTCACTGTACTACATTACCTCTATTGGTGTTGTAGGCACATTACATTTTCTTAATAATTGCTCTTACTGCCCACATTTTTTCTATCAGTGTTACCACTAAACTACATTTTTTTATCAATGTTCTCACTACACCACATTTTCTTTATCAATGTTCCCAATACACCACGTTTTCTCTGTCGATGTTCTTATTGCACTTTATCGATGTTCTAGCTACACTTTATTTTGTCTGTCTATCAGTGTTCTCATATGCCACAATTTTGCTGTCTACCACTGCTCTTGCTACATGCTATTTTCTCTATCACTATTCTACTACACTTTATCAATGTTCTCACTAAACCACATTTCTCTGTCTTTCATTGTTTTCATTACATCCCGATTTCTCTATCAATGTTCTTACTACACTGAATTGTCACTATCATTTTGTCTCTGTAGATATATATATCTATATATCTCTCTATATCTCTCTATATATATATAGCCTATATACTTTGTGAACAGGGGAGTATATATATATATATATATATATATATATATATATATATATATATATATATATACATATATATATATATATATATATATATATATATATATATATATAAAGTTAGTTGCTTATCCTTTACAGGACGTGGCAATCAACCCCAGCTTTTATTGGCTGTTTGTGATTTTTCTAGGCAATTTTTTTCATTCAGTAGTTTGCCATTGCTTTCTGAACGGTACGGCGCTTATACCATTGTTAAAAATCCACACAAAGCGATCTGCTACAAAACCGCCTGCAGCAGGTTTCGAACCTGGTATATCTGGATTATGAAACTGCGTTCATATCCATTAGGCCACAGACGCCGACATATATATATATATATATATATATATATATATATATATATATATATATATATATATATATATATATATATATATATATATATATTTTTTTTAATTTTTTTTTTATTTTTAACCAGCGGCACTTGGGCTTTCAGCCCTTCGGCCCAATGACATGTCATTGCGAGGCTGGGGAACCTGAGGACTTTCCTTCCAACCCGGGCAGGAGCTTCGCTCTTTCCCATCCACAGAGGGTTATCACAGGAGCCGTTCAGGTTATTCAGTCAAATTTCCGGCTATATATATAAAATTATATGTCTATCCTTGGCCTAAAAGCATAAACATGACTTGGTCTGAGACACCTTGTTATGATGGGAAACTCCATACCTAGTGATACAACAGAAGGCAATCTCCCGTAGATCAAGTGTTTCGGCCCATTAATCTCCTTTACACTCTAAGGCGATGGGCTCACTTGGGTCATGACTCCCAACTGTCAGCCTCCTGTTGTCATTTTTGTCTCTGTCTATATATATATATATATATATATATATATATATATATATATATATATATATATATATATATATATATATATATATATATATATATATATATATATATATAATGTCTACCCTTGGCCTAAAAGCATAAATGTGACTTGATCTCAGACACCTAATGACGATAAGAAACTCTATACAGAGCGATACAATAGAAGGCAAACTGATCATCAGAAGCAGTCCCCCGTTGATCAAATGTTTCGGCCCATTTGGGTCATGGCTTCCAAATGTCAGCCTTCTGTTGTCATGTGACATGAATTAAACCCACTCCACCTTTGTTGCAGCTGTCAACTTCACTCCTGTGTTCTGCCAGCTGGAGGCACGTGTGAAAGTAACAACTATGTCAAAAACAATTTACTGTCCCAAGCTCCACAGCTCGTTTTGGTTGTTCCACAGTCAGGATGATGCCCTTTCTGCAGTTTCACAGAAACCTCTTTAGTGCACTTGTTCTTGACTGTACTTTCAAACCCAACAGTTTCAGTAGATCATACACTGAGGCAGCCACGAGACATCTTGCACCAACCTCAACAGCCATGACCCTTGCAGCGAACACATCATGTCTCAAGTCCATGACCAGATCATTATACTTGGCCACTGTCGTAATTTGAATGAAATTTCTGCCACTTTTGGCCGAGTGGTCCGTCTGTCTTGTCTATTTTTGGTCTACATCCACTTTTCTGTCTTATAGCTCTATTACTGGCGTTTGTCATGTCAATCTTATGTTGGACAGGCTAAATTCCACCACTCTACACGTGGATAGCGACATCTAGCTAAAGATCCTTTTATTCTACCTTTCTTGTAGAGAACGGCAAGTTCCATGTTTCTTAGATTTACAGAGAATCAGTGGACGTGGGGAAGAAACTCTAACTTTTCATCTTTCCGCCCGCATCTAGAATCTTGAACGCTTGTCGCTCATAAGAACTGCCTAGTATTGCTTCAGACTATGTCTTTTTCCTGTATCTAGAGCCGCCAGGGAAACATTTCCATGGACCCTTATTGTCTTGTTATGTTAGATCACTGCTCGTGGAAAAAGCCAAGATTAAAGCACGTGCAGACTTTATCTTACGGTAATTTCCTAATACCCTGTGGCTGAATGCTAAGCACAGAATATTCACTTGGAGTTATTTCCCTTCTGGCCCTTAGAAAAGTTTCCTAGACATGTATCGTAGTACGCAAGTATCGAATATAATTATGAACTGTCATACTATTTGGGGTGCAAAAAAGAAGAGATAATTAGAAACAAGATGTGGAAAAAATTGTGTTTTTAAGCTTCATGCTTTTGATTTATAGTTTAATCCACTTTTATTTATTAATATTTTATAACATTTCCCCCCCCCCCCCCCCACAGAAGGATTGACTCACAGACTGACGAAATATGTTAATGTCCAATATATTAACGGACTGATTCATGTATTGACTTACATACCGAGGGACTGACTGATGTACTTCTTATTTTTTTTTAAGCTTGAAGCTTTTGATTTATAGTTTAATAGTCTTTTTATTCTTTTTTTGTTATTTTTTTTTCCTAGATCCATAACTGTCAGGAAATTCTTCGCCAACCTCTTCTCTCTCTCTTTTCTGTCTCTCTCTTTCATGATCTCTAAGGCCAGATAGGACAGTGACCCAAGATTTAACCGAGAGGCCAATGACACAAGATACCGGAGTTTTCCAGTTATGTATCGCGTTGGTATGTTACCCGAGAGGCCAGTGACCCAAATAGCCGGGGATCTCCAAATGACCGGCTGGGACCGCCCTATGACACAGAATATCAAGGAATTCCCAGGTACACCGGCTGGTAGAACATTCACACATGACCCAGTTCGCCAGGGGTTTTCCTGACCTGAATGTGGTCAGTGACCGCTGTTAAAGTATGTAAGTAAAATATATCGGTTGTGTTTTTACTCACATCTGCAAACCCCGGCGGAAACTTCTAGCGTGTAATTTGTCAGACTACCAGGCAAAAGAATTGCTTTTATGCCGTCTTTGAGAAACCAAACTGCAATATTGGAACAAAGCGGGTGAGCTGGACATTAATGAATGCATTATCTTCTTATATGCAATTATTTTTATTGAAGGTTTGAACTGCTTTCAATTACTATCTCATTTTATGCAATTAACTTTAATTAATGTTTGCACTGCTTTTCAGTCAATTGCATCTTTTATTTGTGTCATACCAGTCAGTGATTAGAATTAGGACATAAACCTCAGCCATCGTGAAGGGTACCCTAATAATAAACATAACCTTTGTGTAGTCTATTTTTATCTCCCGTTACTCAGTAATATATACATATAACCATAGATACCTATTTTTTTTTTCCTTCCTTGTGTTTTTCTGTAACCAGTATAGCTTGAGCTAATATATATTCATTGAAAAGAATTTCACTGTTGTTTCTTTCTTTTCACTAAATGGTCTGTATTGCTTGGTAGTTAACTGTTTTTGTTAATCATTATCTTAATTACCATCTGGGGTCTCATGAGCCATATCAGTACCTCGGGAGAAGTGTGGCTGAAGACCTAACCTACTCTCAGGATCCTTGAGGGGATTTGCCTCTTGACTTAACTGAGAAGAGTTTAAATTTCAGTCTCCTTAAACATTTCTTCCTACAAGCGTCGGACTATCACCTACAGCGAGCCAAAAGATACTGTGAAAGAGATTAGTACTCTCTTTTATTTCTTCTATCTATCCTCTCTTCTACCCTGTCGCCACAATAACGATGAGACAGGAAATGAAAAGAAAGAAAACAGAAGCGAAGTCCCCCAGGTTAAAGCAACTATATAGCGAACAGTACAGTCAGCTGGACAAGGAAGTTAAACGCCAAACCCGAGCCAACAAAAGGAATTTCCTTGACAATCTTGCAAGACAAGCAGAAGAGGCAGCACTGAGAAATGAACAAAGCACAGTATACAAAATAACTAAATTCATCAGCGGAAAATGAGGTGCAAACAATATTACATTAGAAAGAGATAAGCAAGGAAATCTCATCACGACAGCAGAGGGACAGGAAACAAGATGGGCAGAGCATTTCAGAGAAACTCTGAACAAGGAACCACCAGAGACACAATTGAATGTTCCTGAGGCTGAAAACGATCTAGATGTTAATATAGACATTCCACGAAAAGAAAAAAATCATCACAGCAATCAAAGAGTTAAAGAATGGAAAAGCTCCTGGCCATGATAACTTAAATGCAGAGCTATTTAAGACAGACCCTGAGCTAGCAGCAGAACTATTATAACCACTTTGCACAAGTCTGGAAAATAGGGACAACACCAATGGATTGGAACAAAGGAATAATTGTCAAATTGCACAAGAAGGGAGATCTTGCAGACTGTAATAATTGGAGAGGAATAACTCTTCTCTCAGTTCCCAGCAAAATACTAGGCAGGATAATTATACAGAGAATTTCAAAAGCAGTAGACCACAAACTGAGGAAAGAACAAGCAGGATTTAGAAAGAACAGAAGATGTATAGATTATTATTTGCCCTCAGGAACATTATAGAGCAGTGCTCAGAATGGCAAAGACAGCTGTACATTAATTTCGTTGATTTTGAAAAGGCTTTTGAGAGTATACATAGGGACAGTTTATGGAAAATACTGAGGACTTATGGAATTCCAAGCTGCATAGTGTCAATCATAAAAAGCCTCTATGTCAACTGTACGTGTAGCATTGGGCAGAGCAACCTAACCTTTGAGATGAAGACAGGAGTACGACAGAGAAGCCCCTTATCAACCACTCTATTTTTATCAGTCATTGACTGGGTGATGCGCCAGACAACAGAGGACAGTCCAAGAGGAATAAGATGGACTACATTTTCTACATTGGAAGATCTGGAATATGCAGATGACATTGCGCTACTAGCACATTCACGTCAGCACATCCAGGAAAAAACGGATAGACTTAATAAGTATAGCCAACAGGTGGGCTTGAACATCAATCTAAAGAAGACAGAGGTCATAACGTTTAATATGAATACCTAAGATGCATAGTAACACATACGGCGGAGCAAGCAAAGACATCAACACCAGACGGCGGAGCAATACAGCAAAATTAAGACATCAAATAACAGAATGTCGAAATTGTCCTCTTTTCACACAACATGCCTAAGAAAAATTCTCGGAATCTTTTGGCCGAATACCATCACCAACCAAGATCTGCTTACTCGGAGCAAGCAAGAGGACATGCACACCATCATAGCTGGCAGACGCTGGAGCTGGATTGGTCATGTCCTCAGAAGAGACCCCGATGTCATCACAAGAACAGCTATGCTATGGACCCCTGAAGGAAAACGAAAGAAAGGCTGACCAAAAACAACTTGGCGGAGGACTGTGGAGGCTGAGATGCAGAGTATGAACCAGAGTTGGGGTACTGTACGAAGGATGGCCACCGACCGAGCAAAGTGGAATCAATTTGTTGTTGCCCTACAAGACACCACCAGGCGTGATGGCCTTTCCCTGAAGGACTGACTCACAGACTAACGAAATATATTAAATGTCCAATTTATTAACGGACTGATTCATGTATTGACTGACATACCGAGGGATTGACTGATGTACTCCTTTTGATTGACCGATGGACTGAGTGATAGACAACGGATAGATTGCTAATTTGAAGGACCTACTTTTAAAATAATGTTGTAACAGACGGATTGATTTATTGGTTGACTGAATGAATGATTGACGAATTATCTGACCAATGTATTGATAGAGTTATTGATGAGCAGACAGATTGAATGGAGGGACTTACAGACACATAAACTGATGGACTGGCTGGGTACACTCCAAGGGGGACAGGTCCACTTGGTCATGACACCCAACTTTTATATAGTGATGAGGATTGAACCCACTCCATTTTGGTTCTAGCTGTCAACTTTCACACCTGTTTTCTGCCAGCTGGAGGAAATTGTAAAAGTAACCCTTGTGTTGAGAACAATTTACCGTCTAGAGTTCCATAGCAAGTTATGGTTGTTCCATAGCCAGTTATGGTTGTTCCATAGCCAGTTATGGTTGTTCCATAGCCAGTTATGGTTGTTCCATAGGCAGGACGATTCATTCTCCGCATTTTCGCTGAGCCTCTTACGCACCCTTGTTCTTGACTGTCCTTTAAAACACGTCAATCTCAGCCACGAGACCTCTTGCACCTACCTCAACAGTGCAGTGAACCATGTCGCGTTATCAAGTCCGTGTGTCACGGAACTGCTTCCCCTGCTTTGCAGTAGTGGTCCAACAGTGGCCAAAACTCAAGCGCACCAAATATGAGTCTTCAAAGGTGTCTACCTTCACACAAGATTACTCTTGACAAAGTTGTAGATAGAAGAGTAATAATGCTTCATCTCAAGGGAATATTCATAAGATATTTCAGTAGTGAAGAACAATGCTACAGTGGCAGGACAATTGTAACTTATTAAATCTGATCCGCTGCCTTTTATGAAGATTTATGCAATGATTCATTTCAGCTCGTTTAAGCCCACACCTCTGATTTACTCAGTGGCATTTTTACTATGATGGTATAGCTCTGTTTAGAGTGTATTTAGTAAGTGGGCTGAGACAAACATGCAGTACATTCAAAATGATTAAATCGAAGTTACATTTGTATATTAACAACTAACAGATTTAATAATCATTGTTGAAACCGTTTTTTTGTAATGGAATAATCTTTAACAAAAAATACTCATCAACTTGTGATTGTAAAGCGTTTTATGAAAGAAGTCAAGTGGCAGCTTATAGGTTTCACCTAGCTGCGAATGGTTGTTTCTGCTCCCCTGGGTTGTTGGGTTCTGTGCAGATAGGTCCCTAGAGTTCTCACGTCTCTGGTCAAGATTAAAGGTGCAGCACTTTCGAAGTAAGATCACGGAGTAACTGCAAAGCTAGTTGCTTCTCTAGTCTAAGACCATCTGATTGGTTTGGATTTTGAACCCGCACTTGAAAACTGGTGTTTTGTGTGTGAAGGGATATCCGGTTCATCCCCATGTAAGTTATAATTTGGGTATATAGTGTTCATCATTCCATATAGTGTATTACTTTGTTGTCTTTCTTATGTGTTGGCTCTTCCAAGCTGTAATTTACGTGGTTTGCTGTGGCAATGTTTAATGTCTATTGTGTCTGTAATGTTTTTTCTTCCAACATACCATATTGCTCTCTCTTGCTATTGACATGTTTTATCTACTAGGCTTTTGTTTGTTTGTTTGTTTTTTATTGTTTTAATTTATTCTTCTAATGATATTGAATGGACTTTTTGGTTTGTTTGTGCTTCTAATTTGTTCTAGTTGTTATATGTTGGTTCTAGTTCTGGTAATATAAAATTTTATTATGTTGTGTAGCCCTGGATAGTTCAACTTTTAGTACATTTTCCAGTGAAAGTGGTGTCGAGTTTCGGATTCTCAAGTACTTCATTAGTGGTTTTCTGTGCTGTTCGTATTTGTTGCATGTTAACACATAGTTGGCACAGTAGGGTTCCTCCACCATGAAATAGCCTGTTCCCAGTTGAAGTCTAATCAGTTTTCTGTTGCATGGTATTTTTGGTTCTCTGGATATCTGACATGTCCGGGTTGGATCTTTCAGCAGTTTACAGGCGTGTCTACCTTTCTGGCTTTCTTTCCATTCCTTAGTTATAATATATGATGGTGTCTAGTTCGTCGTCAGGCCACTTCTACCCTCACTTTGTTCCAGAGATTAGTACCTGCAGCTGGTACCACCAACAACTATGGTAAAAGAATAGAAACAAAACGGTATCCTGAGTATTGCGTTTTCCGACACATAGTTATTGGTCGCCTTCTCCTATTCCATCATCCCATCTACATCAGTTTTTACCCTCGATGAGAAGTAAGCTTAATCCCTCGAGAGAAAGCTTTCTGTACATTTAAATTCAATAGCTTTATATTCACGTTACATTTTAATGAAAAGGTTAATAGTACAGATAGAATATGTTTACATTTATTGAAAAGTGTACACAATATAGACTGAGTATGTTTCAGTTACAACTACACTGATTGAAAAGCTTGGAAACTTTCATTAATTTTAAAAGGAATATGTTTACATAGACATTTACACTGGTTTGAAAGTGTAAGTATTATAATTATACTGTACATCATCTCTTTCATCTTTCCCTCCCTGCTCCATATGGAACTTGGGACGACCTACGTTTATAGTTCTCTTTAAGAAACTAGCAATAAAGAAGTCACCAGCTCTTGCAGTGGGGGTTCATGAAATCATTATTCTATATGCCAAGGTTGCCAGCCTCAAATTACTTGGACATCCACTAGCGATTTTCACATATTAAAAATCACATGGCAGTTGTCACGGGTTGCCTCCCCTGCTTTGCAGTAGTGGTCCAACAGTGGCCAAAACTCAAGAGTATCTAATATGGATCCTCAAAGGTGTCTACCTTCATGCAAGATTACTCTTGGCAGAGATGTAGATAGAAGGATAATGACGCTTCTAGCTCAAGGTAGTATCACAAGATATTCAGATAAGCGAAAACAATGCTGCAACTAGCTGAGCGCGTTAATTCCGGAACCTGCCGACAACTTTTGTGAAGGATGATACAGTTATTAATTTCAGCTCGTTCAAGCTCCCACCCATGATTTACTCTGTGGAATTATTATTATTATTCTGGTATAGCTCAGTGTGGTCTCTGTGGAGTGTATTTAGTAAATTGACTGAGACAACATGCTGTACATTTAAAATGATTAAATCGAAGTTAAATTTGTATAATTACAAATAACAGATTTAATCATCATTTAGTTCAACAAGTTTTAAATACAGGAATAATGTTCTCTTAAAAGTTTGTCATCACTGTTGTGATGGGATATAAGGTTTTGAAAAGAGAAGTTCAAGTGGCAGCATAGATATAGTACTTAGCTGCCAATGATGGTTCTGCTCCTTCTGATGGGTTGGTTCTTGTTACACGGCTCACGCTGGTCGCTGGGCAAGTTTAAAGGCGCCGCACGTTCCCATAACGCCAAGGAGTAACGGCCTAGCTGGTCCTGTGTCTGTCTATGAGACTCTCTTATGATGGTGTTGTAACAAAATAGGGTGACCTCTTTTGATCTCTCTTGCACTCCGACAGTATTGGTACATTTTTTGTTCATATTTTATTGCGATCTTTTGATGGTCACAATTTTTCCCTTTTGTTTATTTGCTAAGTAGCAGGTAGTTTGTATGTTCAACTAGTTTGACACTCCTTATAGGTGATATAATCACATTTTTTGAGGCGAAACACAGATTTTATGACAATCATGTTGGCTTATCGACCTCACACTCCTGATTATCAGTAAAATTGCCCAGCGCAATCGTCTTACTCACTGATAAGGCAAGACGGCGCATGTGGTAACGCCAGAAGTGACAAACTGTAACGACCGGAAAGATCGAGGCTTCGTTTGCTCGTCTTTTTATATTTTATACATTTAACCGCATGGGGATGCAGTTAAAGTGCTGTGGTTCGAAAATCCCATGCTTGGGCAACATTTAAACTGTTGCGGTCCATTGTGTTTGGAATATTTGCAAAGTAAGGTCTAGTTAAAAATGTTCAATCAGCTCAACAACAATTCAATGAATTGGCTGATCACTCCTGCCAAACGTTTCTCATAATTTATTGACGTTCACATAACACTATGCTCCACATCAGTACAAATACTCTTGGATTCATTACAAATAATTTTCAACTGGCCAACCATACTGGGCCATTTTCAACATGAAGTGTAAGTAATTTTGCCGTCAGCAAGTCCAGAGTCCGCGACACGATTAATCTAAATTCGGTCATCAAATGTTAATTTAAAAATGTCATAATACTTCTCTGGCAGCATACATATGAATCTCTGACATGCAGAACATCAAATCCCTTCTGCAAAAGCATATACATCAGCGGACATTAAAATATTAGAGCATGAGCTCACACATATACGTACTGCCACTTCGAGAACGCAGTTGAAAGTCCCTAGCAAACGTTAACCACTCTGATCTTCACGCGCGTCTGCGTAACTATTGGTTTTAATTGTATTATTGCATTAATGTGTGCTTCTAACACAAATAATTTAAGTGAGGGATTTTTTGTAGACGACATTGGTAGTACAGTCACTTGGTAACAACACGGATAGGTGTTCCGGTGTGCTAACTCGGGAAAATTCCACATACAGTTGTTCCTGAGAGAAGCACTCATCGCTCAAGTCGACACCGCCCACGTGAAACGTTTGCTTTATTAATGGTCATTGAACAGCAGAATTTTATAGAGAATAGAAGTCTTTTAAAATTGAACGGCGGATCTAAGGAAATAATCAGAATTCTTGGCATGCAGACTTTCTCCCCACTACCACAACCTGTCAGGATGGTGGCCTTTACTATGTAGTTCTTCAAAGATGTTATTTGGAGTGCCATTACAAAGTTTGGGCGGGCTACGATTGCAAAGTAAAATTATTTGTGCACCCAGTTTTAAACGTAGCTCGTGAGACGGTACCCCTGAAGGATACTAAGAGTTTAAAAACTAGACTGGGTACTGCACAAATTCTCGTTCATCCAAAGAATTATCAACAGACTTATGTAAGGGTCTTCTTCTTCTTCCATCCTTAGCCACCAACCGGCAAAGCAGTATGTGGCCAGTACGCCTAGTGGCGTCTTAGGGCAACAACAAATTGATCAATCTATCGCTGTTTCCACCACGCCTAGTGGCGTCTTTGTGGAACAAAAACAGACCAAACAATCTATCATTGTTTCCGTAATCAGATTGGTTGGCAAGCAGGTGATCAGCCCACTGTGCGAAGTTTTTACGGGATGGGGTAAACAGCCCCATGCCCATACCCTCCTTAGTCGCCTTTTACGACATGCGTGGTAGGGTGCAGTGTTACTATTCTTTGCTCCCCTTTCGGGCCCCGGTAACACACGGGTGTATGTAAGGGTAGTAGGGTCATTTTTAGGTACCAAAATAGCGCGTTTGTTTTAACGACTAAGGAGCTAAAAAAAAAATGTAAATGTCATCCAATGTTATGCACCAACTAATGACAAAGAAGAGTCTGTGAAAGAAGCATTTTATACTAGACTACAGGAAATTATGGAAAAAGAAAAAAGAAGAGACATCACAATTTTGATGGGTGACATGAATGCAAAGATAGGTAGAGTCAACACCGGCTTTGAAGAAGTCATGGGCTAGGAATAATGAATGAAAATGGGGAACTATTCTCAAACTTCTGTGCTTCAAATCAACTGGCTATAGGAGGAAGAATGTTTCCACATAAGAGAATACACAAGGCAACATGGATATCACCAGACCATAGAACAGAAAATCAGATTGATCATATATGCATAAACAAGAAGTTTAGATCATCATTGCAGGATGTAAAGTTATATAGTGGAGCAGATGTGGCATCAGATCACCACCTTCTGATAGCCAAAGTAAAAATTAAACTCAAGAGAAATGCATCATCATCATGTAGCATGTCCTTTGCAGAACGTCGCTCTCATCACAGCCCGCCTGAAAGACTCTCGATCTCTAGCCAGCCCTCCTGCCTCCTCCATTGTCATGTTCAAGGTGTCTTCAATATTCTGTGTCCACCGTCGTCTTAGTCGGCCCCTGCCTCGCCTTACAGGTACCATACCCTCCATCACTGCTCTCTCCAAGCCACTATGACGTTTCTTCTTCTTCTTTGATCCTTAGCCGCCGACCGTCAAAGCAGTCAGTGGCCATCACGCCTAGTGGCGTCTTGTAGGGCAACAACAAATTGATTCCACTTTGCTCGGTCGGTGGCCATCAAACGTACAGTGCCCCAACTCTGGTTCATTCTTTGCATCTCGGCCTCCACAGTCCTCCGCCAGGTTGTTTTTGGTCGGCCTCTATTTCGTTTTCCTTCAGGGGTCCAAAGCATAGCTGTTCTTGTGATGGCGTCGGGGTCTCTTCTGAGGACATGGCCAACCCAGCTCCAGCGTCTGCCAGCTATGATGATGTGCATGTCCTCTTGCTTGCTACGAGTAAGCAGATCTTGGTTAGTGATGGTATTTGGCCAAAAGATTCGGTGAATTTTTCTTAGACATGTTGTGTGAAAAGAGGACAATTTCGACATTTCTTTCTCTGTAACTCTCCAGCATTCTGCACCATAGAGAAGCACAGAAAGCACACAGCTCTGATATAATCTTAATTTTGTGCTTGTGCTGTATTGGGAGGACTTCCAGATGTTGTTTAGGCTAAAGAAGGCTGTTCTTGCCTTATTCATTCTGATGTTGATGTCTTTGCCTGCCCCGCCGTCTGGTGTTACTATGCTTCCTAGGTATGTGAAGGTATCTGTCTGTACCAATTGCTGATT
The DNA here is from genome assembly GCA_024509875.1 of Oreohelix idahoensis. NCBI lineage: Eukaryota > Metazoa > Mollusca > Gastropoda > Stylommatophora > Oreohelicidae > Oreohelix > Oreohelix idahoensis. The sequence goes on along the minus strand of JAMPIV010006504.1, from coordinate 420,177 downwards.
CCTTACAGATATGGGCTCAGGGTTGCTCACATTGAGCGTCATGACCTCAGACTTCTTTAAATTGATATTCAAGCCCACCTGCTGGCTAAACTTATTAAGTCTATCCGTTTTTTCCTGGATGTGTTGATGTGAATGTGCTAGTAGTGCAATGTCATCTGCATATTCCAGATCTTCCAATGTAGAAAATGTTGTCCATCTTATTCCTCTTGGACTGCCCTCTGTTGTCTGGCGCATCACCCAGTCTATGACTGTTAAAAATAGAGTGGTTGATAAGGGGCATCCCTGTCGTACTCCTGTCTTCACCTCAAAGGTTAGGTTGCTCTGACCAACACTACAACTATGACGTTTAATGTTGCCAAAAAGATATGCAACAATGCAAAATTATAGACTAAAATTTAATGTAGGACATCTAAGAAATCAAGAAACAAGAGACAAATTTGCGGTCACAATATCCAACAAATTCCAAGTGCTCCTTACCGCTGGAAGATGTAGAGAATACAGAAGACTATTGGCAGCAAATCAAAACTGTATGGAATGAGACATGTGAAGAAGAATGGAAAACTGCTCAGCAATATACAAGAGCAAATGAAGAGGTGGACAGAATATTTTGAGGACCTTCTCAATAGACCAGCTCCACAAAACCCTCCGGACATCCAGCATGCAGAAGAAGAGCTACAAATTAATGGTGAAAGACCAACGAAGGAAGAAATAAAAAAAAGACATAAAGCTTCTAAGAGATGGAAAAGCGTCTGGACCTGATGGCATTCCAGCAAAGCAGATATCGACACCTGCCATCAATGGTACCTATACCTTGTAGCGGTATGGCAGCTTGTGTACCCTGACAATCCCCAGAGCTATGCCAGTGGGAGTTTTACTCCTGGTAGGTTCAACCATGCTGGACTGGTCTGCGTGGGTAGGGGTCAGACAAAAGCTGGTACCCTGGTCCTCCAGGTTGGGGGTTTTAGCACAGGGCCGACACCCATGTCTGTGTAAAAAATCACACACGTTACGGAAACAGCAATAAATGAAAATACTTTGATGCGGGACGGACATCCGGAGTCTCAGGCTCGTATGACTGACAGTGGTGAAAGCCGAAAGGAAGCCACTGGCATGAAAACGGATGCCCAGACCGCAAAACACGAAACCAGAATTGGTTTTTGGAATGTCAGAACTATGAATGAGGCAGGAAAGCATAGACAGATCACAGCAGAGATGAGGAATTACAAACTACATATCCTGGGAATAAGCGAGAGCAGATGGACAGGGATGGGGAGAATGAAAACAGCTACAGGGGAAACAGTACTTTATTCTGGTAGAGAGGACGGTCAGCACAACGAAGGTGTAGTCATTATCCTTATCTCTTTCAGTCCCAAGCAAAAAGGTGGGTTTGGCCCAAACAAAAATGGCCATACCAGTATGTTTTTATTGTTTTTGTTTGGAAATAATTTTTTTTAAATGTTCATATTCATAAATAACAAAAGTCCATAATGGATGGCTATACTTTAAGAAGATAGCGTTTTTGAGTTGTCAAAATTAGAAAACAGCCCTAGAAAGGATCAAGAGATACGAAAGCCAGTATACTGGCTCTTGGGCCAAATGGGTCTAGCGGGAAGTACAGTATACTGACTCTTAAAGGGCTAAAAAATGGAAAAGCGCCTGGTCACGACAATCTGAATGCTGAGCTATTCAAGACAGACCCTGAACTAGCAGCAGAACTATTAGAACCACTATTTGCACAAGTCTGGGAAACTGAGACAACACCAACAGAGTGGAGTAAAGGAATAATTGTCAAATTGCCCATGAAGACTGCAACAACTGGAGAGGAATTACCCTCCTCTCAGTTCCCAGCAAAATACTAGGCAGGATAATCATCCAGAGAATTTCAAAAGCAGTTGACCATAAACTGAGGAAAGAACAAGCAGGCTTCAGAAAGAACAGAAGATGTGCAGATCATATATTTGCCCTCAGGAACATTATAGAGCAGTGCTCAGAATGGCAGAGACAGCTGTACATTAACTTTGTTGATTTTGAAAAGGCTTTCGACAGCATACACAGGGACAGCCTATGGAAAATTCTGAGGGCTTACGGAATTCCCAGCCGCATTGTTTCCATTATAAAAAGCATCTATTCTAACTTTACGTGCAGTGTTGGATCGAGTAATGTAACTTTCGAAGTGAAAACAGGAGTACGACAGGGATGCCCCTTATCAACAACATTATTTTTGACAGTCATAGATTGGGTGATGCGCCAGACAACAGAGGGCATTCCAAGAGGAATTAGATGGACAACGTTTTCTACACTGGAAGATTTGGAATATGCAGATGACATTGCACTACTCGCGCATTCACACCAACACATTCAAGACAAAACCAATAGACTGAATAAGTATGGCCAGCAGGTTGGCCTGAACATCAATTTGAAGAAGACAGAGGTCATGACACTAAATGTGGGCAATCCTGAGCCAATAACAGTAAGGAACCAGAAGTTAGAACAGACAGACACTTTTACTTACCTAGGAAGCATAGTAACACCTGACGGCGGAACAAGCAAGGACATTAACAACAGAATGAATAAAGCGAGAACAGCCTTTGATGTTCTCAACAACATTTGGAAGTCTTCCCAGTACAGCATAAACACCAAATTAAGACTGTATGAGAGCTGTGTACTTTCTGTGCTTCTCTATGGTGCGGAATGTTGGAGAGTAACAGAGAAGGAAATGTCGAAACTGTCCTCCTTCCACACAATCTGCCTAAGGAAAATTCTCTGAATCTTTTGGCCAAACACCATCAGCAACCAAGAACTACTTATTCGGAGTAACCAGGAGGACATGCACACCATCATAGCTGGCAGACGCTGGAGTTGGGTTGGCCATGTCCTCAGAAGGGACCCTGATACCATCGCAAGAACAGCTATGCTATGGACCCCCGAGGGAAAGCGAAAGAGAGGCCGACCAAAAACCACTTGGCGGAGAACTGTGGAAGCTGAGATGCAAAGAATGAACCACAGTTGGGGCACTGTACGAAGGATGGCAGCCGACCGAGCAAAGTGGAATCAATTTGTTGCTGCCCTACAAGACGCCACCAGGCGTGATGGCCGATGACTGCTTTGACGGTTGGCGGTTATGGATCAAAGAAGAAGAAGAAGATATCGACACGGCTACAGAGGTGTTATATAAATTACTTGGTAAAGTCTGGGAAAAGGAAGAGATACCAGCAGAATGGAAGGAAGGATATCTGGTTAAGTTGCCTAAGAAGGGAAATTTACAAGAGTGCACAAATTATAGAGGAATAATGTTACTATCAGTGCCAGAAAAAGTATTAAACAGGATTATCCTCCATAGACAAGAAACTGAGAGATGAACAAGCAGGTTTTCGACAAAACAGATCATGTACAGAGCAGATAGCCACTTGAGAATAATAGTTGAACAAAGTCTGGAATGGAATTCACCACTATACATCGGATTTGTGGACTACGAAAAGGCATTTGACGGTGTAGACAGAGAATCACTTTGGAAATTGATGAGGCATTATGGAGTTCCCCTGAAGATCATTAATTTAATAAAGAAAACATATGAAGACATGACATGCAGAGTTCTTCACGAAGGACAGCTTACAGAACCGTTTGGGATAAGAACAGGAGTGCGACAGGGATGCCTCTTGCCTCCATTTCTTTTCTTACTAGCAATATAATGGGTTATGAGATCATTGACAACACACAACAGAAATAGAATCCAGTGGACTAAGCAGTTGGATGATCTGGATTTTGCTGATGACTTGGTTCTTCTGTCCCATAACTGTAATCAGATGCAGGACAAATTGAAAACACTCGATGAGATGTCACAGCAATTGGGTCTGAAAATACACAGGGAAAAGACAAAAAGAATGAGAATAAATACAGGTAATAATAACAGGGTTGAACTTGATGAAACATCAATACAAGATGTAGAATTGTACACATTTCTTGGCAGCAATATAGACAAAGTTGGAGGGACAGACAGTGATATCAAACTAAGAATACAAAAAGCAAGAGGAGATTTCATTGCATGAGGAAATATATGGAGTTCAAGAGAAATCGGATCCAACACAAAAATAAGAATCTTCAACTCAAATGTGGTCAGTCCTATTGTATGGCTCTAAGACATGGAGAACAACAAAGACAACAACCAAAAAGCTACAGACTTTCATAAATGGGCGCTTGCGTAGAATAGAAGGATTAAAATGGTATGACAAGGTTACTAACGTGGAACTGAGGACAAGAACTAGACAAGTGCCAGTGGAACAAGAGATGAGAAGAAGACGATGGCGATGGATAGGACACACAGAGGAAACCTGTTGATAGCATTACAAGGCAGTCCTTGTTCTGGAACCCCCAGGGCAAGAGAGGCAGAGGTAGACCAAGAAGCACATGGAGAAGAGAGCTGGAAACAGAGGTGAAAATGATGAGGAGAACGTGGGCAGAACTTGAGATGATGGCACGTGACAGAAGGACTTGGCATGTGTTTGTTGAAGGCCTATTCTTCTTTGGGAGTGGAGGGTTATGAATGAATGAAAATAGCGCATTCCTTAAACAATTATTACATCTCTGTTTGTACACCATGACCTGTTCATTAATTTGTGCATCAAATGGAGTACCTCTTGAACAGAGCGCCTTAGTATTAAAATGACGTTTAACTAACTTTCCATTGTGTGCACAGTTCTTATAATTTGTATAATTAGATAGGTGTAAACAGTATGTAGTCTAGTATTTAATATTACACATCTAAGCCGTTCATACTTACTTTCTATATATAAAAGGCAACGTTTGTCTGTCTGTTACCTTAAAATTCGATAATGGCTGAACCGATTTTGGTGCGGTTTTCTCCAGCGTATTTGGGCATTCTTCTGGAAAGGTTTTAATCTCTATATCATAACCGTACAACATCAGCAAGGTGAGCAATGAAGAAATATGTTGCACAAGTCAGAAAAGCGTGCGTGCGGCACATTAAATTCGAAATTGCTGCTAAATTGTAAGAGATATACCGAAGTAATGTATGAGAGACTTTAAAGGTTTTATAGTTCTATAAATAAAAGTCCACAAGAGCATATATCCCAGATCAATAGATAACTCACATTAAGCATTTTTCTGTTTTTATTTGCGGCAAAATTTATAATGTTAATTTGCTGTTGACATATTCAATAGCAAAAACATGGAGTACCAGATGAAGGTTATCCAGGCGTAAAATAAAAATTGACGCCTTGGGGCTGTCTATAACTTCCATCCCAATAATGCTGAATGTTATTATTTGCAGTCGTTACTCCATGCTGTTAAAGGCCTTACTTCTTTTGAAAACTTAAAAGCAGTTCAATGTATCCGACATCCTACATTTCAGTCAGTGTCACCGGCTGCCTCCCTTTAGCTCTGCAGTAGTGATTCAACATTGGCCAAAACTCAAGAGTAACTAATTTGGGTCTTCAAAGGTATCTACTTTCACACACGATTACTCTTGGCAGAGTTGTAGATAGGTAATTGGGCATGGCAGGCCAAACAACGACAGATTGTGTGCTTAGTTCGGTTAAAGCCGAGCAAGAAAGAGCACATGAAGAGAAAAAGGCTGAAAAGAAGAGAGCAGCCAAAGGGCAGGAGAAAGCAGAAAAGGCCGCCGATAGGGAAGAAAGGAGAATGGCGAGAGAATACAAACAGGCTAAAGCAGAGAAACAAGCCGAATAGAAAGAAAAGCAAAGAGTTTTTGAGGAGCAGACAGCTGAAAAGGAAAAGGCATTCACAAAGAAACAGGCTGAAAAGGAAAGGGCATTCACAAAGGAACAGGCCAAAAGAGCAGAAATGAAGGAACAGGCTGACAGACTAAAGGCCGAAAAGGACGCTGACAGAGTCTATGGACTCAGCCTTAAAGAACTAGAGATTGAAGGAAGAAGAATCAAATCTAGCTCTAGCACTGATGTGTCAGAGAGTTCTCAAGGCAGTGACGGGGGAAATATTTCTCACGTGGTAGTTCCGATCATGGACCCTTTTCAGTTAGATATCTACTCAAAGGCTTCTGAGGAAATAGACATATATCGTGCTAGGTTTGAGTCTTTAGCTGCCACATATGGATTAGATAGGGAGAGATACAACATGAAATTATCTCAGAGTCTGAGAGGACCTGCTTACGATGTCTTCCTCGAAGTGGCCCCGGAAGACAACAGCAATTATGATTTGTTGATGAAAGCTTTGCTTCAACGTTTTCAGTTGAACGCACAAACTTTTCAGTGCTAATTCCGGGAAGCCAAGAGGCAAAACAACGAGTCTCATAAGCAGTTTGCTACACTTCTGGCAATGTATTTGGAGAAGTGGGATTCACTCCGCGCCTTCAACGAATCCTACGAAGGGTTACAAGAAATTATTATCGTGGAGTAGTTTAAGGACTTGCTCATCCTAGACATGAGAATGTTCCTGACGGAGCACGGGGCCGAAACTCTAGATCAGATGGTACTTTCCACACAGAGGATGGGTTATTTATTGACGGACGAGGCGGGGAAGACAGCTCGTAGTGCCTCTCCCCTTAAGACCTTCCATTATGAAAGCGGCTCATATATCCTCATCGGGGGAACATGTCCCCTTGGGAAGCACTATGAGTAACCTTAAGGAGAATTACTTTTGGCCCAAATGGTGGGAAGACGTGCTTCAGTTTGTTTTAAACTGTACACACTGCCAAGCGAGCAATTCAAACACTCGCCAATGGTATAATGAGGAGAAGAACTCTGTCATCTAGAAGAGTAGTACAGGACGGCACACACCACGCACAAGTTCACGCTCAAACATGGATATTTAATGCAATATCTTAGGTGACGAGATGTGTGACAAAATGGTTCGTGCATATACTTTTGTGCCCCTCTCTCTCTTTTATCTGCGTATTATTTGGGTGCACTTTTCAGATCTCTCATTCACTCCAGCAGTATCACGTCATTTCTTCATTTCTCACACTCGTTGTCCTATTATTTGGCATATTTATTGCCCTACATTCTTTTGCTGTGACCACTCCCAGACGTATTTACGCTTCGCCAGGTGACTCGTTATAATACCAAGTTAATTGAACAAGGTTAGTGTTAATACGTTTATCTCTTTGAATCAGTCTAGCCAACTTTTGACAGAGACTGTCATTGTTTGCACAGGCTGGTCTCGCATGATCGATGAAAGGAAAAGCCACACCGGCTAGATAAGAAAACCACATTGTTTGTCTAAGCTTTTTGACTTTCTGGAGAAAGCATGAAAATCACGGGCGATAATGATGTAATAGCAGAATTAGTTCAAACATTTGTCGGTGAGTGTTGCATAAAGATGCCGGCGGAAATATTACGGCTTATTATAAAGAGATCAAGCATTGGAATATTAAATTAAATTTTTTAAACACATGGGGGATATTTTGAATTAAAATACCCCAACCCAGTGCTAAAGAGCTTACCATTGGTTTGATATGAGAAGCTGGAATAAACAATGAATCTCACTGGAAAATTCAGCGGAAGTACCATCTGAGATTTGAACTGAAAACTGAAAATATAATACAGTGAAAAGTAGAGTCACAGATCAGACTGCATTGCAATGTCAAATTAGCAGCTCCTAGAAGCCAGAGAAGGATTGGACTAAGATTTCCTATATTATAAGTGACAAATCAGAGTATTTGGGGAACTTTAAGCTTACAAGTAAACCCGCATTTATAAATACTAAGACTGGAAACTAAAAGGACCAGGATAGATCGACTTATTTGGGAAACTTTAAAAGGTAAGCCCACCTTTATAAATACGAAGTCTGGATACCTAAGGAATAAGATTACTCATCATCAGAGGAATTAGAAAGTTTCCCAGACCAAGTGATTCGCAGAACACCCACCATAAGAGGATTACTGTAATTTCCAGGCCAAGTGATTCAAAAGCATATAATCTAAATTGCTTGTGTCCATTCTTGTGCGAGGAGACTGTATAACCCATTTGGGGTAAGTTATGTGCATTTATTTTACAAATGGGAATTTGACATGTTTTCTTGCTTAGTGGTTATATATGAGGCTGGCAACCCCAACATATGAAAATAGTATATTTCTAAACCACTACAGCAAGCACTGGGTTTGTTTTATGCTAATTTGCTCAGAAACGCGATAGCAGCAGTGACCCCAGACTCCAACTGGAGCCATGATGAGTGATGATTACATCACATGTACCTCAAGTGTATCATATCATTTTGTGAGATATATGTAACTTGTTAATGTTTAGTTCAGGCACAAATCATTGTTCGCACTGTCCAAGCATACAGTTTCCCAGTTTAATACCCAGAAGAATAGTGGTGATTTCTATTCATCTTTCCTAAGTTACACTGTGTACACTCAAGAATTTAATTGTTCTGAGAGATTAACAATGGTGGGTGGACAGCGAGACAATGCGCCTGTTAAATGGCAAGCCACAAATGTACTTAGTAGAGGCATTTGTTCTTTCTATTTTGTCTAAAAGGTTAGTGGAACAAAGCTGTGAGTTAAAAGAAGAGCATCAACACTACCTGCCGAAATCAGAGAAGTTGTGGAAGAAGTGTCCCTATCAAAGAAGAATAGATGAAATAACAGCTGCAGGACTCACTTAGACAAGCTAAGTTGTTTGTTACAGGGAACAGCAACAGCATTTTTTAAAAATATATCCTCCACCTAAATCTCCAGAAATACAACGTTAACACTGATCTAAAATTCATGGTTATTTTAACCTGTTAAAATTGACTATTAAATTTGTTATATGTTATGCTAAAACTAAACAATTATAGTTGATTCAGTTATTATACGTATGAAAGCAAACGTATGAGCAAGACTATTTTATATATGAACATATATTTACATTTATAGAGCACATACCTATACAGGGAATTTTGCTGGCTTTACACCAACTGGGGGCTTGTATGGGCTAAAACCATTACTTAAATTCTTCACAAAAGCGACAGGCGGATATAAGTTGCTCAGTGCTAAGCAGCATTGTTCTTGGCTTCTTAATTATCTTGTGAATTCTCCCTTGAGATAGAAACGTCATTACCCTTCTATCTACATCTCTGCCAAGAATAATCTTGTGCAAAGGTAGACTCCTTTGACGACCCATTTTAGAACTCTTGCGTTTTTGCCACTGGTGGCAAAGCAGGGGAAGCAATCCACGACACAGTGAAAACATTTAGTAATATTCAAAAATGTTGAGATAGCGAAAACATTCAGTTATAATGAAAATGTTGAGACAGTGAAAATGTTTAGTTATATACAAAAATGTTGAGATAGAGAAAACATTCAGTTATAATGAAAATGTTGAGACAGTGAAAATGTTTAGTTATATACAAAAGTGTTGAGATAGAGAAAACATTCAGTTATAATGAAAATATTGAGACAAAGAAAATATTCAGTTGTAATGAAAATGTTGAGATAGAGAAAATTCATTTATAAAGGAAATAGTAAGAACCAGAAAATTCAGTCCTAATGAAAATTTTGAGACAGAGAAAAGATTCAGTATTAATTAAAACGTTGTGAGAGAGGGAAAAAAATTAGTTATTAAAATGTCGAGACAAAGAGAAAACATTCAACAAAACTGAAAATATTGAGACAGAGAGAAAACAGCATTCAGTTATAATGAAAATATTGAGACAGAGAGAAAACATTCAGTTGTAATGAAAATTTGAGAAAGTTTAGTAGAGGGTGTCCCAAGTATATAACCCTGTGGTACTTCTGTATATATCTTCGAGAAATCTGATGTCAAGTTGTTGTGGTGCACTAACTGTCGTCGATCTGCCATGAATGATTTGATGATGTCTAGTGGATTGTGACCTATTCTGACGGTTTCGAACTTTTGAACCAAGATAGTGTGGTCAATCATGTCAAATGCTTTCTTGAAGTCAACAAAAACAGCACCATATAATTTAATTTTCCATCATTTACATTCATAGGCCAGTTGTCTGCCATTTTGGTGAGAGCTGTGTGACAGGAATTTTAAGTCTGAAATCTGACTGGCTCTCAATGAGCAGTTTGTTTGCTGTAAAGTGTTGAAGCGTGATGTTGTAAATATGTTTCTCTAGTGGATTTGGTATAGATGGTAGAAGGGATATTGGTCTGTAACTGCTGAGATCGCTATGTGAGCCAGATAGGATACACTTTGGCAGTTTTAAGTAATGTAGGTTAGTAGTTGTGCGCAATAGATTGGTTGTATGCATAGGTTAGAGAGTTGCAAATATTGGGTACTGTGTAACGTAGAATCTTATTGCTGTATGTCACAAAACGTCTGTATTTCTCTTTTGTGTGATCTCTCACACCTTCAGCCCTCTGGCAGTATCCTTTCTTTTCTTCATTTTGTCTCTTTCTCCCATTCAACTGCTTTTATTTGGCATATTTTTTGCCCTTTCATTCATTATTTTACTCTCTATGTTGGATCTAGTAGGATGAAGTCTCTAACACTCTACTCTCCTACCGACGTATCTGCTATACACGCAGAATCATTTATGTTCCGCAAAGTAAATGCGATAATACCAGGTAATTATGCCAGCCACACACTTATCTATTCTCTCAGTCTGACCGTCTTTTGAAACGTGTCGATCCAACATGTGACCTCAGTGAAAAGCTGATGACCGTGTTGACACAAGCTTGTATGGTGCGTACGGTGAAAGAAGACAATATTGTCTGACCAGACATCTGTCTGACGGAGGCACACAGATAAAGGTGATAACTGGATAATTGTCTCCTCTGTGCCCTCTTTGTATCATGATTGCAGATAAGATGGCAGAGAGTAGACATCTGGGCAGAAATATTACAGCATATTTGCACGAGGTCACGCGTTTGGAATTTAAATGATTTTTTCCAAACACGTGGAGATTATTTTAAATTAAACAACCCGACCCCTATAGGCTAAGAGATTTGACTGGATTGATTTGAGAAGCTGATTGGAGAATTCAGCAGAAATACAATCTGTAGTTTGAACTGAGGAATGAGAATATAATATAGCAAACTCAGAGACACAGAACAGAGCGACTGCAGTGCATGTCATATGAGCTACTCACAGAAGCCAGTGAGGTTTAGACTTAGAATTTCATACTATAAGTGACAGATCACGTATTTGGGAAACTTAAAACATTAAGAGTAAGCCCGCCTTTATAAATACAGAGACTGGACAATTGAAGGACCAGGACTTTGAAATAACAAGACGGGAAACCTAGGAATTGGATTCACCCATCATAAGAGAAACTTTGCCAGACCAAGTGTTTCGTAGATTCACCCGTCATAACAAGGGATTCAAAATTTCCAGATAAAAGTAAATTGAGAGCATATAAAACATCACTGTGTCCATTCAAAACCTGTGCGAGGAGAATATGCATTCCCAAAACTTTGGGGTAAGTGTAACAATTATTTTACAAATGTAAATTTGACACGTTTTCTTGCTAAGTGATTATGAAACTAGCATATTCATAAACCACTACAGCAAGTGCTGGTGATTTCTTCTGGCTAGTTGTGCGGGAAACCCGACAGCAGAAGCAACCTCAGACTCTGGCTGGAGCAGTGATAAGTGATGATTACATCACATGTGCCTCAAGTGTGTAATATCATTTTGTGAGATATATGTAACTTGTTTATGTTAGTTCAGGCACAAATCATTATTCACGCTGTCCAAACACATTTTCCCAGTTTAATACCCAGAAGTATATTGGTGAATTGTTGTACCACTCTGTATACAGTTTCCTATCATCTACGACAACTGTACTTGGGATACATGTGCTCAGTTATGGATTACTCTCCACCCATGCAAGCCCAACAGGTAAGACTGAAACTAGATCGCATATAAAACTAAGTACTCAGATTCACCTGCAAAGGCTTGCAAACTACCTCGACCAGCACATGTGAGATTTCCACCAATGCGGAGCCCCTAGAGCTAAGGAGAGAGAAATCAGTCATCCTAACGGCAGACAGGCCCTTGCAAGCTGACACGGATGACCCCTGCAAAATGTTATCAGCAACCACAACTCCAAGTACAGAATCAAAAAGACCTCCATTGCTAGAAGATACCAAGAGCTTTCAGGGAAGCACTACATACCAGAGACTAGACTTCCTACTCAAGCTGTACCTGACTTACCACCCCACATAGAACTAAAAAGACCAATAATATGTACAGACCTTCTACAACCCACAAATAAAAGCCTCATACCTACACTGTTGAAAACACTTGCCATGGACACCATCTGCCAATATGAAGAAGATATTGTCCATCCTTATACAGACGGATCAGCTTTTAAAGCAGCCATTATTGCTGGATATGGGCCATAATCATCCCACCCAATACAGAAGAACCCATCAAAATTGCAGGCCCCTGTTGTACAAACTATGAAGCTGAAGTAGTCGCCATACAGAAAACACTAACTAGAATCTTTGAACTCATTGAATCAAACAAAACAGAACCATATGATGTTATAGTATTCTCAGACTCACAGGCTGCCCTCTTGGCAATAGAAAACTGGAAAACCAACTCAATCAGTACTTTCCAGAAGGTTCAAGAAACATGCCACAAAATTATGAACTTGTAAGGAACAGAAATCTACATGCAGTGGATACCTGGCCACATAAACAAGCAAAAATTCCACAAATTGACCAACCATTGAATATGTTAACAATAAAACAAATAATCAAAAACAACTGTAAAGATTGGCTGAGCATGTGGGCACAGGCTAAAACAGGAAGAAGACTCTTCATACACTTAACAGCCCCAAATAAGGAAGATGCTATCAACCATATCAAACAACGATATCAAACCACAATTTTCAGATTGAGAACAGGTCACTCTACACTAAATGTCGACAGAAACAAAATGTAGACACTGCCAAAACCCGTTGGAGACAGTAGAACAAAATTTACTACTGTGCCCTGCACTCCAGGGAATACAACAACCCCTCCTACCAAACAAACCATCCATAGACAATACACTTTATGGCAACCCAGAACAACTTATACGTGCAGTACCACGTAATGGCATCAAGGTCACCAAGAGCTGACGCTCAGTGACAGTGGATCAAAGTCAAGTCAACTAAGTAACTGCAGCATACAAATTTTAAAAAAAAACATACTTGTCTATCCTGTATTATATTATGTGCTTTCAAGTTACCTCTCTGAGTAAATGTTACACAACAAACATCACACTTAAAAGGCTTTTCTTCTGTATGTACTCTTTAACTCTTACTATACGTAAGCTAAAACCGCGTTTTTACGCGCTAGTTTAGCTATCGTTACCGTCGCGCGCCACTTGAACTGGCGAGCCGTAAAATTGGTACTAAACCCGCGCCACTTCACGGGGCTTGCCGGATAGTAAGAGTTAATGCACTTCTAGGTTACTTCTCCAAGATAATATAGCACCGGAAACAATTGTAAGGCTTCTTGCATGTTATTGTTAGATGCTATTGTGAGTAAATGTTGCACTACAAACATCACACTTGTAAGACTTCTAACCTGTATGCATTATGTTCTTGTATGCTTATATTCCGAGTAAATGCTGCACTCCTGTATGTGCTCATTTCTGTACTTTTAGCCTACCCATCCTAGTAAAAGCTGAACCACAAATTTCATAATTGTAAGGATTCTCTCCTTATATGTATTCTTTTATGTCTATTTAGATTACTTTGATTAATAAGTGCTACACCACAAAAATCACACTTGTAAGGTTCCTCTCCTGTATGTACTCTTATATGTCCTTCTAGATGAATTCTTCGAGTAAATGCTACACCACAAACATCACACTTATAAGGCTTCTCGCATGTATGTTTTCTTTTATGGTTTTGTAAGCTACCTTTTTGAGTAAATGTTGCACCACAAGCATCACACTTGTAAGGCTTCTCTCCTGTATGTACTCTTATATGTGCATCTAGAGTATCTCTTCGAGTAAATGCTACACCACAAACATCACACTTGTAAGGCTTCTCTCCTGTATGTGTTCTTTCATGTCTTTCTAACTTACTATTCACATTAAATGTTATGCAACAAACATCACACTTGTAAGGCTTCTCTCCTGTATGTATTCTTTTATGTTTTTGTACACTACCACTCTCAGTAAATGTTGCACCACAAACATCGCACTTGTACGGCTTCTCTCCTGTATGTATTCTTTTATGTTTTTGTACACTACCACTCTCAGTAAATGTTGCACCACAAACATCGCACTTGTAAGGCTTCTCTCCTGTATGTGTTCTTTTATGTCTTTTTAACTTACTATTCTCAGTAACTGTTACACCACAAACATCACACTTGTAAGGCTTCTCACCTGCATGTGATCTTGTATGTACTTTTAGATTATGTCTTCGAGTAAATGCTACACCACAAACATCGCACTTGTAAGGTTTCTCTCCTGTATGTATTCTTTTATGCGTTTTTAGATTTCCTCTCTGCATAAATGCTGCACCACAAAACTCACACTTGAAAAGATTCTCCACTGTATGAATTCTTTTAGGTACTTCTTGGTTATCATTCCAAGTACATGCTACACCACTAGCATCACACTTGTAAGTCTTCATTCTTGAATGTACTTTTGTATGTACTTGTAGATGACATCTTTGAGCAAATACCACACTACAAACATCACAACTGAAACGCTTCTCTCCTGCATGTAGTCTGTTATGCTGCTGTAGGTTATCTCTCCCAGTAAATAATTCACCACATATATCACACTTGTAGGACTTATCTTCCTCTAGTTTCTCGTGAGACTGAATTTTTAAATCACTGCAAGTAGCAAAAGCTCTGTCACTCACACTAGGCTGAACATTTTTCTCATGGGCAGAAAATATTTTACCACAATTTATGTTACAAACTTTGGCCTTCAAAGGTGATGTATTACCATTTAGGTTGTCACAAATTTTAGCTGTCCTTTCCTGACTATAGAATAATTGTTCATTATCTGTGAGTCTCAGTTTGATGCTATCTTTCTGTACTGCATCAGATGAGGTACCATCTCCTATTTTATCGGCTGTTTTATCCATTTTTTTTCCATTGACCTGTGATAACACATCCTGAAGATCACCATGTTTATTACCAAACTCCCAGAGTACATTGCTGTGAACTGTTTTCATATGCTCATCCAGGATATCAAGTTGGAGGAAACCAGTGCTGCACAAGGGACAGGAATAAACGTCTGAAATGTTATAAAATATTAATATGTTATACAAAATACAGTTTTTAAATGACAAATGACATATACAAATTAACATTTGAAATAGTGCGATATACAACATACTAACTAAGTCTCATGCTGTTCTTTATGTATAATAGAAATGCTGTGAATTAAAATAATTTAAAGTGTTTTATATCCCTTAAAGTTATCACAGCATTCATTCATAACATGGTGATATTTGTGTTAGTTTTGTAAAATGCAACCGAAAATCAACAACTTTATGACAGAAGTCAGATTATAACATATAACTGTGGTGACGATATACATAGGCCCTAAATATAATAATGTAACAAAAATGAAGATAAAACACTGTCATGTTTAAAAGCAAAAATATCCCAGTAGTCGTCAATTGATGTGCTCTGAGAATGCACAGCCAAGGCATTATTTCAATGGAAAAAGCATATTTATTATGCTAGTTTTTAAATTAGGAAATTAATTCCTTCCATAAACTCTGACCCTAATTATGAGATTTCATTTCTTTGAATTAGGCTCAACCATTATTTGATGGATGAATTCTTTCAAATAGGCCTAATGATCGTAAGAGGGGAAAAACCTAACACAAATTTACAAAATTATTATTAAAAATTCGTACACCAGTAGTAACAGATCTCCGTTTTATTGAAAATAAAAAAATAAAGCAATGAATCTCGACAAAAGATATAAAGTACTGTATGGATTTATGGTTGAAATGATGGACAGTGGGCCAATTGTTTAATAAGCCTTAAAAAAGAATTCAGAAATAATGTAAAAAGAGATACAGGAATCCTAAACCTAACCATAATCCTAACCCTACTGACATCTGCAGCTTATTTGTATGACATCTAGGAACACGATCTGTCCCTCATTTTAGCCGGATTGATTCTAGAAACAAAAAAGCTTAGGCATATGCAAAGGAATTTTTATTTTCATTATGTACACAAAATATTATTTTATCAGACATTTATTTATTGGAAAAATATAAATGGGCAAGATATAACTGGAAAGATTAACAGCAATATAAGCACAAAATCAAATGCTTAGCTATTTTTAAAAAGGCGTCTATGGGTGGTAGCAAGTGTTGTTGATAACAGATAACTTTAAAAATACGTCTTGTTGGGTATGAAAGGATTTGATTGATTGCTGGGAGAGACCTCATTATAAAAAGATGCCGAGAAATCCCAGGACTGAAAAATATGGTTAACAAAACATGGGTAAGAAAATAGAGTTGGTTTGTTTGTTTTTTTTTGGTTAAAAAAAAAAATTAGTAATTTTTTCTGATTTTTTTTTTTCCCTCTTGATAAAATCTGTACAACAACCATTGTAAGGGCATACACTGTGAAAAGTATCAAAACATCATACATTGTACAACAAAAACGTACAACTTGACAAGTATGCACGGATAAATTATGAAATGCATGTTCTGTATGCAAGAAAAATGTTATAACATAAAAATAAGTATAATGTCCAGGTAATGATGTAATATCACACAATTTTATTGAACATTTTGAAATGCTTAATGGCTTCTTAGTATTAAATGTTATACAGTACACACATTTAATCCACACAAATTTACATAGTCAAAACATGAATTTTAAAACATTAATATTAAATATAAAATAATGTTACTATCCATACCTTTCTCATCTCTACATGAGCCTACGTGATGTTTACTTTCTGTCACTTCCAAGAAGTCAGTATACTGTATCTCAATTTTAGTACAGCTGTTGTCACAATCAGCCTGACAGAAATTTGGATCAATCAGACATTTATGAGACAGGCTACACAAAAATTTAAAACGTAGGTGGCGTGTGTTTTCCTGAAATCTCTTTCTCATTACTACCATGACTTTTGACCTGTACAAGCAGATACACACATATACAAAGCATGAAGAAAATTTTGAAATAAAATGCAGGTCTTGTGAGGGTAAGGTGTCACTGTTTTTAAATCTGTAAGTGCAAATAAGCACATCAAATAAAATTAATTAATTAACAAAAAATTTAAAAATAACTAGCAAGCATGCTGAATAAGACTTGTAAAAAGGCTTATATAGTTTGTCTAAACAACTGGATATACAACATCTTACCTAAATATTAGCACCAGGAGTCGTTCTAAGTTTAAAGTTTGTCTGAAAAACTGAATGTACAACAATCAATCAATACTCTTCAGCATAGGCCTTGTCAATGGCATATCCATCACCGGCATCTTCTTCTCATCTCTTGTTCCACTGGCATTTGTCTGGTTCTTGTCATCATTTGTGACTTTGTCATACCATTTCAATCCTTTTATCTATACTGGCTCCCATTTATCAATGTCAGTTTTAGGACTGACTTGACATTTGAGTTGAAGATTCTTATTTTCATTCTTGATTTCATTTGATTTGCATGTTTCCCAATGCAATGAAAGCTCCTCTTGCTTTCTGTATTCTTATTTTGATATTATTGTCTGTCCTCCAACTTTGTCTATATTGCTGCCATATTGTGTATTTTCAGACCCATTTGTTGTGACCTCCCATCAAGTATTTTCATTTTGTCTTGTATCTGATTGTGGTTATGGGACAAAAGAGCCATGTCATCTGCAAAATCTAGATTGTCTAGCTGCTAAGTCAGATTCCACTGGATTCCATTTCTGTTGTGTGAACATAACCCAAGCTATTGTTAGTAAGAAAAGGAATGGAGGCAAGAGGCATCACTATCACACTCCCATTCTAAGCCCAAACAGTTCTGTAAGTTGTCCTTCATGAAGAACTCTGCATGTCATGTCTTCATAAGTTTTCTTTATTAAGTTAATGATCTTATGGAAACTCCATAATGCCTCATCAATTTCCAAAGTGCTTCTCTGTCTACACTGTCAAATGCCTTTTCATAGTACACAAATCTGATGTATAGTGGTGATTTCCATTGTAGACTTTGTTCAACTATTATTCTCAATGTGGCTATCTGGCCTGTACAGGATCTTTTTTGTCAAAAAGCTGCTTGTTTATCTCTCAGTTGGTTGTCTATGGATTTTTTTAATCTCTCAAGGATGGTTCTGTTTAATACCTTTCCTGGCACTGATAGTAACATTATTCCTCTACAATCTGTGCACTCTTGCAAATTTCCCCTCTGAGGCAACTTGCCTAAATAACCTTCCTTCCATTCTGCTGGTATTTCTTCTCCCTCACAGACTTTCCCAAATAGTTTGTATAATATCTCTGCAGAAGTATCAATATCTATGTTGATGGCCTCTGCTGGAATGCCTACTGGACCAGCTGCTTTTTCATCTTTCAGAAGCTTTATGGCTTTCTTTATTTCTTCTCTACTTGGTCGTTCAAAGTTGATTTGTAGCTCCTCTTCTGCTGGCTGAATGTCTGGGTGATTTACTGGAGCTGATCTATTGAGAAGTTCCTCAAAATGTTCTGTTCATCTCTTCATTTGTTCTTGCATATTACTAAGAAATTTTCCACTTATCTTTGATGAAGCCATTTGCTTGTTTATATTTCGCTGCTAGCTTCTTTGTGTTTCAGGTCCCTCATATTTCGTTTCGATGCAGCTTCCTCTGCTTCCCTTGCTAACTCTTCAAAATACTTCCCCTTGTCTCTTTTGATGTTTCTTCTTACTTCTTTGTTTGCTTCTATATATACTTCATAAGCCTTGGCTTTGAAGCTTTTAGTTTCACTTCTGTTTAAATCTGCATCCTTGTTTTTCATGTCTTCTATCTTGTTTATGGTTTCAGTTGTTATTCATGCCTTGTGCTGATGCTCTCTTTTTCCCAGTACCTCTTCACATGTCTTGTTCCGTATATTGTTTACTTGTTGCCAGTGGTCTTCCGTATCTGCTTCATCATCCAGCTGTTGAAGTTCTTGGTATTTGTTGGATACAGTGATTGAAAACTGTTCTCTTATTTTCTGATTTCTTAGATATCCCACATTATACTGTTGTCTATAGCGGTGTACTGTTGCATTTCTTGATTTTTAAATTTTGTTTTAGCCAACAGAAGATGGTGTCTAAAACCACATCTGCTCCTCTATATATCTTTACATCATGCAATGATGGCCTGAACTTCTTATTTGTAAATATGTGATCAATCTGATTCTAAGTTCTGCGGTCTGGTGATATCCATGTTGCTTTATGTATTATATGGAAATAGAATTCCTCCTATAGCCAGTTGGTTTAAAGCACAGAAATTGTTAATAGTTCCCCATTCTCATTCATCATACCTAATCCATGTTTTTAAGTTCAATTAGAAGAAAACAAAACACATTTAAGTTTTGCCAAATACTTTGACATGATATTGCTCAGACTGGTAATAAAGTTAAAATAGAAGCCCAACTGTTTGGTATGAAAAAATGTAGTTCTCTCCACCTAGAACAATATTCGTTGATATTTGTATTATCAGATGATGGGATAAGTTCCAACTACTAAACTTGACAAGTAAACATTAATTACAGTTATTTAACCAAACTTTAAGTTAGGGAAACATAAGAGAAGTGACCCATTGGTATGCTTCCCAAAGATGGAAAATTGGGTCATACCCCAAAGGTTGAGAGTTACTGCTGAAGACTTTGGCTTCTATAAAACACAATTTAATCAAAAGTACAAATATGGTGTCTGCTTAAAAGCTACACTCTCACCTCACAGTACACTTCCTGTTTTATTCCAACAGTTACATCTGAAATGTTGGCTTTAACTGTTCTTGTTGTCTGGGTAATAAACATAAAGAAACTCAATACTGATATCATTCTTATAACAAACAGAATAGGGACACTTGACAGTAAAACTACAGAACTTGTATCTCTTTATTTTATACCAACAATATTGTCAGTACTCAATATTTGGTTTTTATTTTAGTACAGCTGACTGACTTTCCTTTAAAACTATTGGCTACTTGCTTTACAGTGAAGGCAGTGTAACTTAACAGTTTACACATTACATAACAACAGTAAGAGTTAACATTCAGCAGCAATATGGTTTAAATTGTATCAGCTTTATACACTTTTGGGTGCATTAATATAATTCTGTCAGTTTAAAAATTAATCACAGAACCTCATTCATTGTATTCTTTTAGTTAGATTGAAGGAGACAATTTTCTGGTGGTCTGGTGATGCTAGTAGCAATCAGCAATACATGTATATATGCTAGCTTGTTAAGACAAACAAAACAAAGAAACCTAGCAATCAGTGATTGTTACATATAAAATAGTTTACCAGATTTCTATCACTCATTTTTACTGTATTAATATTTGGATCAAAAGTTAAACAGAAAACTCACTTCAAAATCTGTATTTATTTCCTGTTTTAATTTTTGATCCAGGAATATATACTTCTTGTCCATACTTGTGCAATCTGGAAAAAAAAAAACATCAGTTATTTATGAACACAATCAGTACCATGTTGGTATTCTGAGATACTGCTATCACAAGAAACACCATTCAGAGTTCTTTGTGACATGAACAAAATATGACTGCCGCAAAGTGTTTGTTTTGTGAGTGTCAGATGCATTGTAGGAAACCAGTTTGCTTGTAATTTGTGTGAGCAATAGTTGAGTAAAGTTTAGTAGCTTAATAAGTCAGCAAATATTGCTGGGGTCTCAGATGTTTGGATGGCCAGACTGAGTCAGTCTCATAGGTTAAAGGTCACATGATGAGAGTTGTGACTGAATGAACAGTTGACAGGAACTTTAAGTATTGAAAAGTTGGAGAAAAGAAGAAACAATGTGTAAGTTATCACTTTATGAAAGCCAACACTTGAGTTGTATGGGGTGAAAGTCAACAGCTTTCAAAGAAGTGAAATATGTGTGTTAGTGTCTCTGTATGTATACTGAGTTTTAAGGTTAATTTGAGGAGGTTCTCCCACAGTATGGTATATTACTTTTGAACATATGTTCGCCCATAATTCAGTTTTGTGCCACATAACAGTCTGTAACAAAATGTTAATGGCTGTAGAGGTAGTTAGCAATAAAGACTTAAAATTTTTCTTTGAGAACTAAGTTATGGTACTGATATACTGCCATGTGAAATTAACATGCCTGTACAGGTGTTAGATTTCTTTGTGTGGCTCCATTCTGTGTTTTGTTCAGCTGTTGTTGTTGAAATTTATCCCCTTTTTCTCATACCTTAGTATTATAAAATCTTGCAACACTTATAATCTAAATATGTAGTGAATAGTTCTGCATGTTTGAGTAACATTTTGGCTTCATTTTATTCTCCTAATAGATAATAATTTCCTTCATCCAAGTGGATTCTAGAACAATGACTGACTAGTAATGTCTTTAGCTAACTTCTTCATTTTGTGTGCCCACTCTGTAGTGTAAACATATTTTCCATTTTATTAATTGTTTCTTTTGTTCCACTGGTGTTTTTACACCAATTCCATGCTGATGATCCCATCATAGTATGTTAATTCTTCTGTCATTAACAACCAACCATTTTATGAAAGTATACTTTTTTGGTCATTACATTTGTTCTTCACCATGTTGCAGAGCCACACAAAATCTGTGATGTTTGACTTAAAAGGTAAGGTTATTGTAACAACTTTTACTTTCAGTACTGCCTGAAGCTAGCAGTATTGCTTGAAGCTAGCAGTATTGTTTGAAGCTAGCAGTATTGCTTGAAGCTAGCAGTATTGCCTGAAGCTAGCAGCATGGATCTTCTTCTTCTTCTTGCGATCGCATCTTTGATGATTACACCGTCAGACGAGTTCTCATGATGAATTCGACTGTTGTTTGAAGTTCCTCTTTAACTCCATATAGCTTTGAGTTTAGTGTTGAGTCATTGGGCCAGTATATCTTTCTTAACTGGTCATACAGAGGACAGTCCTGTAGAACATGCTCAGCAGTTTGTTCGTTTAATCCACATGTGCACAGTGGTGAAGCAGACAATCGTAGCTTGTGCATGTGTTTATTCAGTTTGTTATGCCCTGTCCTGAGTCGAAAAATAGTTATCTGTCCCTGCCGGTCGAGAGTGTGATAGTCGTCTTTGGGTTGGTTCTGTTCTCTTCTGATAGTCTGGATAGCTCTCTTTTTCTCAAAGTATTTGACTTCATTATCTTCTTGTTCACATTCTCCTCCCTTTTTGCAAGTTTATCTGCCTTTTCATTTCCGGGTACACCACAATGAGATGGTACCCACTGAAGTATGGTTCTCTTTTTGGCAGCTACCTTGTTTAGTTCATTTCTCAGATGCGGGAGTTTACCACCCTTGAGAGCTTGCAGGACAGACAGTGCATCTGTGAGGATGACTACCTGGTGGCAGTCAGAGTTGGTGTTATAAATCATATTTGCAGCTTGCTCTAGAGCTTGAACCTCAGCTGTATAGTTGGAACAGAATTTACCAGTGGGAATGTGCCTAGTCTCATAGTGGTTGTCAGGATATGAGATAAAGATACCGGCACCTCCATTCCTAACAGCATTAGTTGCTGATCCATCTGTATAGGCATGTATCCATGATTGATCGGGATAGCTTTCTTGGATCATACTCAATGTAGCAGTTCGTTTTTGCAGATCATTATACTCATATCCACTTGTGAGACCACTGACTGATGTATTAATTTGGAGGGCACTGCTGGCCTGCTCCCATGGTACAGGGTATAGGGTGGGCTTCAGTGGTGTTGTCTTCATGGACAGGTCTTCTTGATGCTGTCTTATAAGTCTTTTTCCCCGATGCACAAAGCTGCTACGCTTTAGACGTCCCAATGCCAGATCATCTAGTCTTGCCTTCATTGGGTGCATTGGCATACTGTAGTACTTTTCCATCTGGATCATGGTTTTTGTGTCTCTTCTATGGGACAATGTCTGTAATCCAGCAACCTTCTGCATCTCTGTTATTGGTGTAGTTTTCATGGCTCCTGTAATGAGCCTGAGAGCTTGATTTTGCACCTTGTCCAAAGACTGCAGATGTGAGTTAGCAGCTGATGACCATGCTGCTGAGCTAAACTCTAAGTGTGGTCTTATTACTCCATTATAAATCTTCTTTAGATTTCGTTCATTTGCTCCCCAGTTGGTACCTGCTAATTTTCTGAGTATGCCTAGTCGTCTTCGGGCCTTTCCTTCTGCATTTTCAATATGCTTATTCCATGTAAGCCTTTGGTCAAATGTCACCCCAAGATAGGTGGGGTAGCTTTCTTCCTTGATCACGGTTGTCCCTAGGTGTATGTTAGCTGATTTGTCCTTGGGGGCGAGGGAGAACAGTGTTGTGGAGGTTTTGTCTGTGTTTATTGTGATAAGCCATTTCTCTGCCCATGACACTAGCATGTCTGCTGCCCGCTGCATTCTATAATTTACTGTGGTGACATTTTCATCAGCGCACCAGAGTACTAGGTCATCTGCATATAAGGCAGCTTTAACTCCTGCAGGGAGATCTTTCACCAGGTCATTGATGTAAACAAGGAAGAGTGTTGGGGAAATTACTCCTCCTTGAGGTACCCCCTGATGGAGCAACACTTTTCTGCTCTGCAGACCGTCAAGAGTGACTCTAGTTCTCCTGTTATGCAAGTATGACTGGATCCATTTCATCATGTTGCCTTGGATTCCACTTCTCCCAAGTTTTGCAATGAGGCCATCTTTCCACACCTTGTCAAAGGCCTGCTTGAAGTCGACCCAAATCGTTAGGACCTTTTTCTTCTCCTGGAAGGCATCTTCTATTGCTTGAGACAAGTAAGTAACTTGGTCTTCTATACTGTAGCATTCTCTAAATCCAGCTTGTTCCGGCAACAGGATCTGCTCAGACTCTAAATACCATTTCAATCTGTGGTTGACTATTCGCTCCATAGTCTTCCCAACACAGCTTGTGAGACTGATTGGCCGGTAACTTGCAGCCTCGGTCTTACATTTCCCTTTCTTTAGTATGGGTATTGTGATGGCTTCTCTCCATACTTGGGGTACCGTTCCTTTCAACCAGCTGTGGTTGAATATCTCAAGCAGTTTTGTCTTTGCTGCTGAGCTCAGATTTACTAGCATTTCGTTGCTGATTTTGTCTGGGCCAGGTGACTTTTGAAACTTAAGCTTGGAAATAGCCTTCTGTAGTTCTCCTAGTGTGATGGGTTCCCTCATTGGGGCAGGAGTATCTGTCTGTTCCATGGTTGCCAGTATTTCTTTTCTTATCTCTCTCTGATGATCTATGTTAATGGGTAAGTTGCTTTCTGAACTGTATCTTCTAGCAAACAAGTCTGCAGCTTGTTTTCCTCTGAAAAGTTTGCCACCTTCATCCAATGTGATAGTCTGCCTAGGTGAGGAACGCTCTTCATTTAGAGACTTGACTAATCTCCAAAGTTTCCTGCCGTCTTTCTCAAGGTTCAGCGATGCCGTTTTAGTTCTCCAGCTTTTCCGTTTTTCTTCTAGCTTTGTTCTCTGAAACTCTGCTACAGCCTTTTTCCATTTGTTGTGAGTTTCAAGTGAAGGCTGAGACTCTGCATCCTTTCTAGCCCTGTCCTTAGCTTCCTGACGTTCTTGGAGTGTGCTGGACCAGTATGGTATGTAGTTACGCCGGCATCCTTTGGGAATGGTTTCTTTTGCAGCTTGTAGTATGCATCTGTTGAAGTCTTTTACCACTTCATTAATGTCTCTGTTCTGTACCTTGAGGGTAGACAGCAGCGTGTTCACCTGATGCCTGAATAAACCCCAGTTGGCTTTTTTGTAGTTCCATCTTGTAATGGCTGGGCCTGTACTGAGAGTTGCACTCTGGACAGTAAGAAAGATTGGGCGATGGTCGCTTCCCCCTAGTTGGTCTCCTACTTCTCTACTAATAGATCCAGCTATATCTGGTGTGGAGAAGGCAAGATCTGGTGTTGAAGTTGTGTGCCATCCTCTGGAGTAGAAGGTAGGAGTATCTGTGGCATTATTGACTAGGATTAGGGAGTGATCATCTTGCCAAGTTTCAACCTCTTCACCTCTGTGATCCAGATGGTTATAGCCCCAGCTCTGGGAGTGGCTATTAAAGTCTCCAACTGCTATAAAGTTGGTGGCTGGTACCTGTATAGAGCTGAGACTCAGGGGTTTGTTGTTCGGACAGTAATAGTTCAGGAGTTCTATTTCCATCTTGTCTACCTTTATCTGCAACAGCTGATATTCTGCTCCATCCATGAAGGTTTTCCTTTTGTGTGCAGGAATGTTATTCCTTACAAGAGTAAGTACTCCTCCTTTTCGTCTATCTTTTCTGTCGGATCTGAAGCATTGATATCCCCTCATTTTAAAGGTTTGATCTGCTTTCAAGTGAGTCTCTTGGATACAGCAAACACTGACTTGCTTCTCATACAAGATGTTTTCCAGCTCTGTCTTTTTGCTGTATCCAGCCTGCTTGCTGTTCACTCCCTCTGCATTCCAGTGCATCATGACAAGTGGCACTCTGGTTTCTCTTTTTCTGTTTTGTTTTGGTCAGTAGTTCTCCTCCGCCGTCTGCTGACTCCACAAGACGGTCTAGAGGGTCCTCCAGTAGCTGAGGGTGGGCTCTGTCGAGGCTCAGAGCCCGGCACTGCACCTGCCTGGTGGAGCTCCACAGGGCGAGCACCAGTACGAGATTTATTTGACGGTGTACTCTCCATAGAAAAAAAAAAAGCGAGTTGCGTGATACTGTGGTTTCCGGTGCGCCTTCTGGCCCAGTATCTATGACTTTAGCACCTGTTCAACGGGAGAGTGGGCTCATCCCTAATCTGTTTATGTTCCCAGTAGTAGACTATTCGCAAGCAGCCTGGGGGTGTCACTGCTCTGCGTGGACCTTGTTTACCGAGGCGGCGTCCGAGCTCGTATGGTGAAAATATGGCTGTGTTTTCTTCAAAATAGCCCTGTCTTTCCCATGGCTTTTCTGCCATCCTGCAACTTTGAGTTAGGGAGTTCTGAGCTCCAGTCTCTTTCCCAGGCATTTTATCCTGGCCTGGCACACATACAGAGGACCCCACTTCTGGTTCTAAGTTAGCAGTTGGGGATAGGTGGGGTAGCACACTGTGCATTCCCCGTCATCCAGGGGGCTCTCCAACTATGCAGAGCTTGCACAATGCTGTGCTCTGGTTCTGGGCTCTCCCAAGGAATCCTCACGTCCTGCACAGAGCCACTTCCAGATACCCACCACCTGCCAACCCTCCATTGTAGAAATCTCCTGCATGCGGCCATCCAGTCAAGAGCCAGTATTAAGTCTGGTGCCCAAGTGATCCCCCCAAGCTCAGTGTGCAATGCTGGGTTCTCATCATGCTGCAACACAGGGGGGATTGTGATGCTCAGCCATCTCTCTCAACTCTGCACCGATAAGTGACATCGGGGACTTAACTGTGCCTCAGTACTGGGAGGCCCCGTTTCCGGGTACACCACACACAGCCAATTGAGGCAACGGTCGCCGTGGGCGTGTCTTCAGTGGGGAAGTTGTGGAGTCTTCCTGTCCATGTTCTTGCACATCCTAACACTGCCCGCAAGACATCGGAGGTTTGGAGAGTGGCCTTCTCTGCTTTTTTGAGCCGGGGTGGGCTCCCCGGGCAAGTCTCGATGGGGATCGGGACATGTCCACGCGCCAGTGGGCCCAGCATCGGCCGCATCTGATGGAGGACTTGCTAAATTCCAACTTTGTCTCTTCCAGTTTTGATGTGGATTTCCTACCGCCCCGGGTAGAAGCCAGAAGTGTACTGTGCCAGCTCTGGGGGAGATAAAGGGGGTGTTTCTGCATCTCCTTGTGATACGTAGCCAAGGTAGGGCTCACAGTGCTCTTTCCCCGCCACCAAATTGCCTGCTGGTTACGCCGAGTTCTCCGAGGCTCTAGGCATGTGACCAAGAGTTGAAGGCAATAGGATCGTCAAGTCCTGAGTCTCTGTGCCTGTACGATGGGTTCCGATCTTCAGGGAGCAGTCCACACTCGTTCCCACTCCCAAGACTTGTTCAGTATCCATCTGGCTCCTTCCCACCCACAGAGGGCGTGTACGGTGTAGTGCACCGTTTTTATTATCGAGGTTTGCTCCTCTAGATCCGTTGTGTTTAGCCTGAGGATTCGCACCCTCAGTTACCAGGACTACCTCGAGGAGGGTGTGGCTCTTCACCATGCACAACGATCTTGGGGTATGAGAGGTTTTGCTAGGCCAAGAGACTAACACCGCAATGGTCGCTCCTTTTATGAACAAGAATTCACTAGGCCTAGGGTGAAGCAAGGGGGGAAACCCACTACCCACAACACCAGCACATCATACCCCCTGTCTGTAAAAGACTTTGCCCCTAGCAGCATGGATAAAACCAGGATTGAAGTTGAAAGTTGCTACCAAGGTGGAGCGGGCTCAGTTCACAAGCACAAAAGACAACAGAAGGCAGACAATGCAAGTCATGACCAAGGTGGGCCCGCACCCCTCAGAGTGTAAATATGATAAAGAGCTGACACAATTCTCTGACAGGGAATTATTTCTAATAATCAGATAGCCTCCTGTTGTATAGCTCTGTACAGTTTTCTATAATAGACTAAATGTGTTTGTTATCAAATGTTGGCAACAACGTGGTCAGAGATGGCAGAACAAATAGCAGTACAAAAACTGCTATACTTGAGGAAAGCAGTCCTTTTATGACAATTAGAGTTTAGTTTTGTTGCATATAAATGATTCTCCGTACCAGTTCTATTGTAGCAGCCAGCTCATTTAGTACTCTGTTGTGGTGCTTTGTATATCGACCGTACCGACACCTTGCAAGATAAAAGCTCATGTTCTAGTGTCGTTGAACTAGGGCTGCTGAGCATCTCACTCTTGTGCAGCCAATACCAAGTTGAAGACTCCTTGGTATTATCTACACTGGCTTTTCTGCCATTCTAAAATGTGCTCAGCTGAAGTCATGAGCTCCAGTTTCTCCAGCTTGGCTAGCATTTAAAGGATCGTCACATATGATCCCAAACTAGGAGCAAGAAGCTTGTGGCATACTGTACATCCCTCACCATCCAAGGTGGCTCTTCAACTATACAGAACTAAAATAATGTGCTCTAGTTATGGGCTCTCCCAAGCAATGTTCACATCCTGCACAGAGCTACTTCTCAACTTTTCCTGCCTATCGCTGGGTCCATAGTGAGATCCTCCTGCATGCGGTCAAGCACGTCAAAGAAGTACGTCTGGGGCACAAGTTACTTCTCCAAGCTTAGTGTGCAATGCTGGTTCTCAACACGTTTCACCATAGGGGGAATCCCTGGAAGATTGTGAATGTTTTCAAGAGTCAATGATGGTGTCATTAGCCTCACAGACAGAGTTTCAATTACACGTACGTATATTGTAGTATTGTACATAGCTGGTGGTCATATAAGGATACCCCAGATATGCTCCAGTGTCTACTTCTCTTGACAAAGAGGGCACCAAGCATCATCAGACTTTACCCATCTCACAAAGTTTGCAGATGATGGCAGAAGATCATATTTTTATTTGCCACATTGATTCTCATGATCTTTGTCTTTTCTCTATGGATTTTCAGATCCAGTTACAGTGACCTGTCATCACGTATCCTCATATGACCTGCATCTTGATTAAGGTATGCAGTAGCAAAGAAAACTCATCTATGAAGACCTGATCACTGAGCTACTTCATCAGTCCACTGACTATAGCCAGTTAGCAGAGGAATGGTGATAAACCAAAGCACCCCTTTCTCATTCCATTATTTTCTTGATGGATTCTGTGCCCATTCATTGTCTATAAATGTCTGACAGCACAAAAATTAAAACAAACGGATTTAGATAGATCTGGAAAATAGTGAATGAAATTGAAAGTAAAAGCTTTGACAACAGCAAAATGACATAAGTAATGGTCATCACAAAGAATATGATTTAAGTTACTAACATCAAGCAGAAGATGCTTCTCAGAAATAATAGCCCCTTCAGTCATAACTGACCATGGGAATGAGCCCCTGAGGTGACAGCCCTCAGCTGTTAACTGCTACTTCATGTGTTTTGCCAACACCCATTGGGTGAAGCTGGAGTGTCCCCTCCAGGGCGCGAGCTCGGGCAGTTTTATGGAGATTGAGCTGTTGCCCCTGCAGCATGTTCCCTTTTTCCATGCAGCCAGCAGATCCAAAGGAACGGCAGTAGCCAATACAGTTTGGTGCCAGCCACGTCACAGGAGTTGCCACAATAATGTTGAATCAACATTAGACTGCCTTAGGGACTTCAACTCCAGATTTACCCCCAAAGCCTTTCCCATAAATGGATATTCCCACAAGGCAGCTGTGGTTTGAATTCAGAGTTTTACCTTCTCTTAGATAAGCTGCCAACCAAGGATCATGAGCCCTATCTGCCAGAACTTCTCAGAAGTAAAGAGTAGAATAGTCTAGGAAAAAGCAGCATTCTATAAAATGAAAAGTATTTTATGCAACAAATCTTTGTCAAAAGTAAGAAAGAATGTTTTACAGTGCTATACTGAAACTTGGACAGCTAAGAAGAGTAACACAGATATCCGGAAAGAGGCTAATGTCTAAAGGAAGCTCAGACCTTAGGCTAGAAGGAAGCAATCAACTTTATTTGAGCATGTTATAAGAAGTTGAAAGCTTCAATATATCACAACAGGAAAGACTGAAGGAAAAAAATTGACTGAGGGTGACAATGGGAAAAGATGCTTGACAGTTTTACATCATTGCATGGAAAGAGGTCAACAGCAGAACTGATAAATAATAATGGGGACAGGAAATTGTGAGGAGACATGATACCCTATGTCACCAGGCATGGCACTTGAAGGAGAAGATCTGGAATGACAGCTTAGATGAATATGCTGTATTCAGTAACAAAACTGAATTCTTGATAATGATAAAACAATTTTTAAATATAGACACATAGGCCCTAATGCTAAAGTAAATAAGGGCTGATGTAACTATAGCATTATAATGTTACAAGTGTATAAACATCTGTTTTCAATAGGAAAATGAGGCAGACTGCCTTAAGATTTAGTGTGAGTAGGTTGTTAAACAAATTGGAAAAAAGGTAAAGTGGCTTGCTAGGATAAAAGACACAAGAAAATTCCCTACATTGCGGCCACAAGCCCTAAGCCAGGGAAAAGTAAGAAAGTGACACACATGAGAAAGTAATTAAAGTAAGCACAGCCCATGAATTCTTCTGATCTTGGATTAACTCTTATAATACCGCCCACCAGCTCAATTGACGCGGGTTTAGTTCCAACTTTACGGTTTTCCCTTTGATTATGGCTTTCAAGCACAACCTATATTTCTCACTTCCTGTATTGAAATTTGCACCGTGATTTTAGATTTGTTGTTCGGCTGTTGAGTATGGCTTAATCAAATGTTAGCGAAAAGAAGCGATGATGACAGTTCAGATTCAGATCACATCTGTCCAGTGAAGATATCTATAATCAAATCACAGAATCTGATGAGGAGGGTGGTTTCCCCTAGCTGGTTCTTGTTCTAGCACTAGTACTAGAAATGCCAGGTCAATGAAAAGACCAAAAGGAAAAGGTAAAGCTCCTATGAAGAAGAGAATTAGAGAAGATACATCTAGATCACCATGTGGAGAAGCAGAACCCACAAGTTCAGATGATAATACAAATGCATTGAATGGGGAGATTAGCTGGAATGAAGTTGATGCTGGTACAACACAGAATGCTTCCTGCTTTGTACCACCTCAAGTTAAGATTAGGCTATAGGTGTGAATCCAAATATTATACCTGATGATTTTTCTGCATTTTATTGTCTCAAAGCTCTTTCAACGTATGAGATTATAGAAGAGCTTAGGCCAACTGTTTCTGTAGCCTAAATAAATAGGACTAGGCCCTATGCATATTTTTGTGAGGCTGAAGCACAATGTACAAAAATACGTAGGCATATGTCATTTCTGTTTGACCGAGGATTGGATTAAGATGAATGTCTAAAGTGTAAAACAAGCTTGTATCTGGTTGAAAAGAAGAACGCCATTAATCTCTTTTGTCTTTAAGTTGATATGTAACATGCCATTGACTAAGGATGCAGACACTCAGAAGTAGGCCCTAAGTGGTAGCCTAAATTCATATGTTGTTCTGTCAATGCTCTATGTGATTGTAGGTTGGACACTGTTAACTGTGTAGGAAATATTGGTCTGTATTAGTATCACAAGATTAAGGGTTAAGTTTACCTTTAGTGCAACGTTGGCTTGTTTCTTTGTCTTTTGTCCTCGTAAGACAAATCACATTTTTTCGATTCTTTTTTATTCCCATCCATTGCAAGAGAGTTCGTATCGTGACTTCCGTTTAATTTGGACTTGGTATCGGAGTTTACAGGAATGTATCGACTTTAACATTCGTACGAAAAACATTTCGACTTTAACAATTATAAACGCTCGTATGAAATACATGTAAAGTAAGAATAAAACAAAACATGCTCATCCTATGGTCACGATAATAAATAATTATAATCATTGTGTTATATAATTGTTAAAAATATATAATTAATATGTGTGTAAGATAATTACATGTAATAATTGGTATTGTTATTATTGATCAGAAACGACGTCATTGCACTCCGGGCAGCCTCATAAGTGATCAGTCTCCATCAGCAAATGTTGAAGGGTATGAATACTAATTGTGGAGCCGCGCTAGCGTAGTGGTTACCACACCGCTCTGGCGACCGGGTGATTCAGGATCAAACCCGGGCGACGGCATTTGAGGATTTTTCGTCGACCGAGATTTGGACTGGATTAACTCGAGACCTAGCGAGCACATTTGAAGGAGTGTCGTCGACCAGGGATTAGCGGCTCCTGAGCCGACCCAGCTCTAATGGGAACCTCCGAAATCGGCGAGTGTCTGCCTGAATGGCGAGGGACACCTGTCTCTGTACAAGAAAAAAAGGATACTCACGTAAAATCAATGTCAGGTTAGACTTACTTACTTACTTAGTCGTTCCCCTTCTACCGTGAGGTGTAGAGGTTTGGAAGAGAGAGCGCCAGACTATCCTATCGACTGTCTTCCTCCTGGCCTGGTTCCATTCTAGTCCTCGGTCCTTCAAAGATTGTCTAATGTTGTCCTCCCAGCGGACTCTGGGTTGTCCTGGGGGTCTGGATCCTTGGCTCTTTGTTTCCCATGCTTGTCGTGGTAGTCGATCTTCTCCCATTCTGCAGACATGGCCAAACCATCTTAGTTGGGACTGTTCTACTTCGGTCTGCAGGGGGTGGGATTTTAGGCCTTGGCGTATCGTTTTGTTGCGGACCATGTCTCTTCTTGTTACTTCAACCACCTTCCTCAGATACCTCATTTCTGAGGTTTGGATCTGGCTTTTATGGGTTGTAGTCATTGCCCATGACTCGCATCCATATGTCAAGACTAGGACATAGGTGGAGCGGTATACAGCCATCTTCGTTTTCATACCAACCTCTCTCTTGCTGTGGAATCCTCGATTTATGGCCTGAAAAAGTCTCCCAGCTGCTGCTTTTCGAGTGGCCAACTCGTCTGTGATGCCTCCCTTTCGGTCTATAATAGCTCATAGATATTTAAAGTGGTCGACCTGCTCCAGGACCTGTTCTCCCAGCTTAATCTGATGTCTTCTTTCTTCTCGTGATATCACCATGGATTTTGTTTTAGAGCTGCTTATGGCCATCCCTCTCTTCTCCAGCTCTTCCTTCCAGACTTGCAGGTTGGATTGGAGATGTGCCTCTGATTTAGCAATCAGGGCAACATCATCAGCAAATGCCAGCTCTGAAATACATACCTGTCTCATCTTCAAGTACCTCACTGAATACTTTCTTGTTCTCTCCTTACATGACTTGATAACATCATCCATGAGGAGTATGAAAAGATAAGATGACAGGACATCACCTTGTCTTACACCAGTGGTGGTCCTGAACTCTTCTGACTTATAGTTTGCTGTCCTCACATAATTTCTGCAAGACTTGTAGAAGCTCTGTATAGCATGAATCAAAGGTGCTGGATTGTTCTTCCTTGCCAAACAGTCCCAAAGTTTGCTTCAGGGGACCCTGTCAAATGCCTTTTCCAGATCTATGAAACAAAGATGGATCTCACTCTTATACTCAAGGGCCTTTTCACTCAGCTGTCTGTGTGTGAAGATTAGGTCTTGAGTACTTCGGTTTGCTCGGAATCCGCACTGGACCTCATCCAATTGTGGCTCAGCTAGGCGTCGGAGTCTCTGCTCTAGGATTCTAGAGTAGATTTTACCAGGGACACTGAGAAGTGATATGCCTCTATTGTTTCCACACTGTCGATTGTCACCCTTTTTGAAAATTGGTGTTATGATGGCAATATCCCAATCCTTTGGTATGGTCTTGTTGCACCATGCTGCCTGTAAGACCCTTAGGAGTAATAGGTCGCCTGATGCTCCCATGTACTTAACCATTTCTGGTGTTATACCATCATGCCCTGCTGCTTTGCTTTTTCATTTATCTAAGTTCTACACTCTCTGCCAAGGCTGATGATGGCATGCTGGTAGTTAATCCAGTTCTCATCTGACTTACTCCACCCTTCCCCCTTTAAATATATTTTCAACTGTGGCCACCTGCTTGATCGTTGTCTCTGCCTGTGCCATCCATGACATCCTTCTCTTTATTCTTGCTCCCTTAGTGTCGGCTATGTTTCCATGCAGGGGGTGCCGTTGTCTGTGGTTACTCGCATATAGGCTTTTACTTGTGCCATCGCATATCTGGATTTAATAGATAGCACTCCAAGCGTGTACCTCATTGTCACAATGGAGTCATCTCGCGTACAGCCCAAGGCTATACGCATCCCTTCATTTTGAATGCGTTCTAGTCGTTCACATTGCGCTACTGACAGCGTTAATATTCCCTGCCCATACACAATGCCGATATGACTAGCTTATGATAAAGAAGAAATAGTAATCTCTGCTCCGAACGCACCGCTACCATTATTTTCAGGGTTCCTAGACCTCTCCTGTATTTCCGTGTGATTTGCTCAACATGGTATTTTCAATTTTCTATCCATTGAGAATAATATCTGGGAGGCCTGTTTTCACAGTGATGTTTTTCACAACTTGGTAAAGTTGCACCACGTCATGCAGGCCTTGTTGGGATTGACTTTGGAGCCAATTTCCTTGCACAAGGTTGACCAGTGGTTCTCAAACTCTTGATGACCACAGCCCCAAACTTCACATTTGGTGAAGCTAACAGCCCATATGTTGAAAATCACTGCGGTAGACAAGCTGGAAGCCAGATATAGATTGAGATCCACTTGTATGCTTATAACGTCAGTTATGCTATAGTATTTCATAGATAATAGATAGCACCTTGTTATTGATGTTAACTATGAATGTTCGTTAGATTTCTGATGGACGATTAGCGCCCAGCAGATATGGGAAATGACTTCTCTGGCAAGACTACTAATGAAGCTTAAATTGTTTGTCAATCCAGTCCTAGCAGGTTGTCCTACCAGGTTGTCCTACTAGGAGACCTAACCATATGCAGTGTTCTCGAGGGCAGATATACTCCATCCCAGTTGGTGATGAGCCCTGTGTCAAGACAGAGAAAGCAACCTGCCATCCTCTGAAACCCTAAAAAGAACTTGCCATACTGAAACTGGAGTGCCGGGACAGATTGAACCCCCTGGCAACAAGACAACATAAATTCAGCAGCATCTGAGATGAGTAGTTTAACATGCCAGCAGAACCACTACAGAATAGCAAATCAGTCCACATGATGTTAAATTTATTCTGACATTTTTCAGAACCTTTAATAGATTAGTGAACAAAGCTTATAGTCGTAAATTTTTGAACATATAATCTATCATCATTTTGTAATTTCATTTCAAGTATGAGAGAATCTATCTTCAGTTTTGTATAATTTACATAACAGAGTCTGTTGTTATTTTTCTTGTAATTTTTTAATTGGGTTCCTAGTTTTTAGTAATTAAAATCTATACCCTGGGGGCAGAGCCATAATTAATAAACACTATTGGGTCGGGATATTTTTTTTTATGAGGCTGGGCACCAAATCTCTTATCCAACTATATGTACTATACATATTCCTTTGTAGGATTTCGGATAAAGAATTTATCGCCTAGAGAATATCCTGTTTAGTTTCACCAGAATTCTCTTTATTAAGAAAGGTTTTCTAGTGGACTAATCCCCGAGGAGAGACAGTGCATTCAACCTGGTGTCTGGAAGATTTTCCTCTAGATATTATCTTTTATTCTTTCATCAAGTCTGTCACATTCTCCTTCAAAACCACCTCCACGACAAGCAGTGTATCCTTTTCTTCTTTATTTCTCTGGGAAAAGGCTATTTCAGAACAGAAGAACCTTACTGGCAGAATGTCTTCAAGACAATAATATAGAACATTTCTTGTTAAAATGTAAGAGGTATGAACAAATATCCTCTCAATACAGCGCAAGCACAACAAATTAAGATTATATCAGAGCTGTGTGCTTTCTGTGCTTCTCTATGTTGCGGAATGCTGGAGAGTTACAGAGAAGGAAATGTCGAAATTGTCCTCTTTTCACACAACATGCCTAAGAAAAATTCACCGAATCTTTTGGCCGAATACCATCACCAACCAAGATCTGCTTACTCGGAGCAAGCAAGAGAACATGCACACCATCATAGCCGGCAGACGCTGGAGCTGGGTTGGCCATGTCCTCAGAAGAGACTCCGATGCCATCACAAGAACAGCTATGCTTTGGACCCCTGAAGGAAAACGAAAGAGAGGCCACCAAAAACAACCTGGCGGAGGACTGTGGAGGCTGAGATGCAAAGAATGAACCAGAGTTGGGGCAATGTACGAAGGATGGCCACCGACCGAGCAAAGTGGAATAAATTTGTTGTTGCCCTACAAGACGCCACTAGGCGTGATGGCCACTGACTGCTTTGACGGTCGGTGGCTAAGGATCAAAGAAGAAGATGAACAAATATATAATAAGCGTATGTTTTAGGCACTCGTGAGAAATAAAGAAGTAGAAAACTAGACAACAGAAAAACAACAGACATGAGTGGCTTACCGGGGAATCGAACCCAGGACCTTTCGCGAGGCACCACCGCCTAGCTATGGAAGCGAATCACGCTATAATAATATAATCACATTATAATAATATATATTATTAATATTATAATTATAAAATATATAATACAATTTATGTTCCTAAACTGCTCCCAGCTGCCCCAGTAAATGTATTAAACATCTTCCATCAAATTGTGCACACACAAAAAAAAAATGTACCGCCTGTTCTGTATCTTTCGCCTAGTGGGGTATGACAGCTGGTGCTAACATGTCCTTCGAAAATGAACGTGTCCAGAGTGGCACATTGATTTAACTCGCTTTTTATTTTTTTGAATCCGGCAGCGTACTACACAAACTTGACTACAGCCTATTATGTTCTACACATGGTCTTCCTAGATATCTGTCACGTAATTGTGGGTGGCTCTCTTGTCCACTACGGCCGTATTCTGTTGCAGTTGTTGTAATGACTAATTACGTGCTTTTCAGCGGTCGGCACTCTTTTCTTTCTCTGCAATGTAGCAGATATTTTGTATTTTCATACATTCTTACACTCCTCTCAGTGATAAAAACTGAAAAATGAACAAAGCACAGTTTATAAAATAGCTAACACTATCAGCGGAAAACGAGGTGCAAACAATATAACGTTAGTAAGAGACCAGCAAGGGAATCTCATCACCACAGCACAGGGGCAGGAAAGAAGATGGGCAGAGCACTTCAGAGAAACACTGAATAAGGAACCACCAGAGACTCAGCTGAATGTTCCTGAGGCTGAAAGTGACCTTGACGTAAATACAGACATCCCATGAAGATAAGACATCATCACAGCCATCAAGGGGTTAAAGAATGGAAAAGCGCCTAGTAACGACAATTTAAATGCTAAGTTATTCAAGCCAGACCTTGAACTAGCAGCAGAACTATTAGAACCACTATTTGCACAAGTCTAAGAAACTGAGACAACACCAACAGAGTGGAGTAAAGGAATAATTGTCAAATTGCCCAAGAAGGGCGACCTTGCATACTGCAACAACTGGAGAGGAATTACCCTCCTCTCAGTTCCCAGCAAAATACTAGGCAGGATAATCATCCAGAGAATTTCAAAAGCAGTACACCTTAACCTGAGGAAAGAACAAGCGGGATTCAGACAGAACAGAAGATGTGCAGATCATACATTCACCCTGAGGAACATTATAGAGCAGTGCTCAGAATCGTAGAGACAGCTATACATCAACTATGTTGATTTCGAAAGCGCTTTTGACAGCCTATAAGGAGACAGCCTATGGAAAATATTGAGCGCTTATGGAATTCCCAGCTGCATTGCTTCCAGTATAAAAAGCTTTTTTTCTAACTTGACATGCAGTGTTGGGTCGAGCAACCTAACTTTCGAGGTGAAGACAGGAGTACGACAGGGATGCCCCTTATCAACAACTTTATTTTTGACAGTCATAGACTGGGTGATGCACCAGACAACAGAGGGCAGTCCAAGAGAAATTAGATGAACAACGTTTTCTTCACTTGAAGACCTGGAATATGCAGATGGCATTGCACTACTCAGACATTCACATCCAAGAAAAACCCGATAGACTGAATATGTATAGCCATCAAGTGGGTCTGAACATCAATCTGACGAAGAGATTCTCTGTCATAACACTCAATGTGGGCAATCCTGAGCCAGTAACAATAAGAAATCAGAAGCTAGAACAGACAGGCAGATTTACATATCTAGGATGCATAGTAACACCAGACGGCGGAACAAGCAAGGACATCAACAACAGAATGAATAAAGCGAGAACAACCTATGCTAGTCTCAATAACATCTGGAAGTCTTCCAAGTACCGCACAAACACCAAATTAAGATTATATGAGAG
Organism: Oreohelix idahoensis; assembly: GCA_024509875.1. Lineage (NCBI taxonomy): Eukaryota > Metazoa > Mollusca > Gastropoda > Stylommatophora > Oreohelicidae > Oreohelix > Oreohelix idahoensis. The sequence goes on along the minus strand of JAMPIV010006504.1, from coordinate 382,323 downwards.
CTGCGTACTTTCTGTGCTTCTCTATGGTGCGGAATGTTGAAGAGTAACAGAGAAGGAAATGTCGAAACTGTCCTCCTTCCACACAACCTGCCTAAAATAAATTCTCCGAATCTTTTGGCTGAAAACCATCAACAACCAAGAACCACTTATTCAGAGTAACCAGGAGGACATGCACACCACCATAGCTGACAGATGCTGGAGTTGGGTTGGCCACGTCCTCAGAAGTGACCCTGATACCATCACAAGAACAGCTGTGCTATAGACCCCTGAGGGAGGGCGAAAGAATGGGCGACCAAAAACAACTTGACGGAGAATTGTAGAGGCCGAGATGCAAATAATGAACCAGAGTTGGGGCACTGTACGAAGGATGGCCGCCGACTGAACAAAGTGGAAGACGTGTGTTGCTGCCCTACAAGACGCCACCAAACGTGACAGCCTGCAGCTAAGGATCAAAGAAGAAGAAGACATTTTCAGAAATAGTCGTTAAAAACCGGTACCATCGTTTAAATAAACTAAAATGTATTAGAACACTAGCAGAAAGAGTTATATAAGTATCTACTTCAAAGATGCCCAACATACAAGGGGATTGACATAAGTCTTGGGCCTGACCATGAAGGAGTCACAGGAGGAAGATGAAACTTGGCACATTTAAAGTTCATCATATTTACACTGAATGTGTAAAGTACGCGTTAGTTTCTTCAATGGGTTTCCCCGCTACGGTGCACGGCGCAATGTACCCTATTGACTGGATCTGCTGCTCCAAAGATTTGACAAAACAATGGAAAAGAAGGAGGCCAGAGCTGTGATAAAATTTCTGATGTTTCAGGGAAAAACCCCTACAGAAATACACAGGAAGATGAAACCAGTGTTTCGTGATTCTTGTCCTTTGTATACTTCGGTAAAAAAAAACTGGTGTCAACAGTTTAAGTGCTGCCGCTCAAATGTTGCTGATCTGCCAAGATCTGGTAGACCAGCCTCAGAGTGCAACGATGAAAATGCAACAAGAGTGAAGAAAATCATTGACCAGGATCGAAAAATGACAATTGTGGAGATAGCTAGTAGAGTAGAACTAAATGAAAGAACAGTTTATAGAATTTTACACAACAGACTGAACATGAGAAAAGTGTGTGCACGCTGGGTTCCGCGACTGTTACACGTGAACAGAAGCAAACGAGGGTAAATTGCTGTCAACAGTTGCTCAAAAAGTGTCAGTCAAAAAATTTTTTGGAGACCATGGTGACAGTAGATGAGACTTGGGTACACCATTATGACCCCGAATCCAAAATTGCCAGCATGCAATGGAAAACCCCGGGCTCCCAAACACCTGTCAAGCCGAGGGCGCAGAAATCTGCAGGAAAAGTGATGCTGACTGTTTTTTTTTACACGGCAAAGGTGTCCTTTTGAAAGATTATCTGCCTCGTGGCAACACAGTTAATGGACAGTACTATGCAGATCTTCTCACAAAACTAAGAAAGGTTTTGACCAGGAAACGAGGTATAACGCGCACTCAAAATCTTCATTTGCTTCAAGACAACGCGCCCTCTCACAAAGCACGGCTCAATTTCTGGAAAAAACTATGGAGATTCAAAACACCTCATGCTGACATTGTTTTATTTGAAAATGTTCAAGTAGACGTCAGGAAGTGTAGAAGAGAAACTGGAGGCATTGTTTAACATTATTATTATTATTATTTTAAAAATGTTATAACGCATAAGCATCGATTGCAAAGACCTACGAATGGCCATGAGCTTCTTCTTCAAGTAAACTTTTAAATACATAAAGAAGGGAAACCCGAGGCCTGTAAACAGAAAATAAATATTATAAACACACATAAAGGTATGTTTTCAGGCACTCGTGAGAAATAAAGAAGTAGAAAACTAGACAACAGAAAAACAACAGACATGAGTGGCTTACCGGGGAATCAAACCAGGACCTTCCGCGAGGCACCACCGCCTAGCTATGGAAGCGAATCACACTATCCCCCTGGCATTTTATTCATAACCCTCCACTCCCAAAGGAGCATAGGCCTTCAACAAACACATGCCAAGTCCTGCTGTCACGTGCAATCATCTCAAGTTCTTTCCACGTTCTCCTCATCATTTTCACCTCTGTTTCCAGCTCTCTTCTCCATGTGCTTCTTGGTCTACCTCTGCCTCTCTTGCCCTGGGAATTCCAGAACAAGGACTGCCTTGTTATGCTATCAACAGGTTTCCTCAGCGTATGTCTTATCCATCGCCATCGTCGTCATCTCATCTCTTGTTCCACTGGCACTTGTCTAGTTCTTGTCATCAGTTCCACGTTGGTAACCTTATCATACTTGTCGTGATTTGGTCTGTCTTACAACACGGTCATATTTACCGCACGCCATACTATAGGAAAACGGTCAGATACAATAGCCAATGAAAACGCTCCCTTCTTGGTGTGTATAATGAAACATTTTATGCTTAACTCTTAGTATACGTGCTCAAAAACCGCGTTTTTACGAGCTGATTTCAGAGAGTACATTTTTAGACATGACTGCCTTTACTGATTTTGCATTAACATGGAGACCCATTTTGTGCAACTGATAGTACGTAGATATTTAATATTAAAAGGATTAAAGAAGTTTAAACGGGAGGGAGTAGATACTTCAACAACGGGAATGTTACTTTAGAGGTAGGTGCAAAGACTTCCTCGAATAGTAGTTCATTTATAGAGAAAGATCGTTTAAAATGACATCTATTCATCAGGGTAGTCCCCAATTTAGTTAGTTAAAGTCTGCAAAGATTTAAGTGCATTTTGCTACCTAAACAATTATTATATAGAACGGTAGAGATAAATTCACAGTATAATTCTAGCTTTAAATGATCAAAATCGGCCCAGAATTGAGAAAGATAATGAATATTAAACATTTTGCTAATTGAACTGAAGGCAAAAATACGCCTCAGTTTTAGATTTTTAACACCGCTTTTACCCCATGCCATCCGAGACGGAGGATGCGGTAGTATATAAGTCCTTGAACTTGGCTGAATTGAGGCCACAACTTTTTCAAAAAAGCAAGCTGAACAGAAGAGAGCGGTAAAAGTGTTACTGTCATATAATTTGCCACTGCATCTGCCTAGCAGACCTAGATGCCCATTAACAGCCTGTTACAGCTTGTGTGTATTGCCTGAGGGTTTTATCCTGAACTAACAAGATTGTACGAGACATTCACTTATGTGGGACTTAGTGGTGCGAACGTTCTTGAGATTCATAGAACTAGCTTCCAGTTTTCCCGGCCTGGAGATCCAGACATTGTGTGATCATGGCTAGAGTCGGATGCATCTCAACAAAACAGATAAGTGGAAAAGCAATTCCACTGGTCAGCCTATCCAGAGAATATATATATAATAGATAAAATACAAATAAAACAAACCTAGTGAGTAATGACTCACGATGGACAGTATTAAAATGATTACTAACTCCACAGTCCAGCGCAAGTGATAAATATAGGTGAAATATATAATTGATAGTTGAAAGATAAATTTATCATATTGAATTATTTTGAAAATTGACATTCCATGTTTATTTATTTTATTTTGTAAAAACATTTGAATTCTTTATAAGTTACCTAACCGAATAGAGAAACAGTATAGGATTAATAAATTGTAAATATGTGCAATCAGTCTTGCTGAATTATTTAAATTGAGCTAAAGTTCTGGTTGATATGTAGTTACATATTTCATTAATTAATTAATTCCCCTAGCAGAGTCAATAATAATAAGAATAACCATTATTCAAGAGAGGATCTGGCGAGGTAGCTCATAGATATTCAGGAACCAACACTATCATCATACCTGAAGGTTTATACAGCTGGATCCTACCTTTGATTGTCGATACACCCTTAATCTTTTCAGAGAAGGGGGTATTTCTTGTAAGACCAGTGTCTTATCTGGCAATATCCTGGTATCATCTGATACATCTTTTTGCCCAGGATATCTTACAGTTTAATAACATCTGAACCTCTCGCGACAATACTATTTTTGTCCCTCTATTCTACGCAAGCACCCATTTGTGAAAGTCTGTAGCTTTTTGGTTGTTGTCTTTGTTGTTCTCCATGTCTCAGAGCCATACAATAGGACTGACTTCACATTTGAGTTGAAGATTCTTATTTTCGTGTTGGATCCGATTTCTCTTGATCTCCATATATTTCCCAATACAATGAAAGCTCCTCTTGCTTTTTGTATTCTTATTTTGATATCACTGTCTGTCCTTCCAACTGTGCCTATATTGCTGCCAAGATATGTGTACGATTCTACATCTTGTATTGGTGCTTCTTCAAGTTCAACCCTGTTATCATTACCTGCATTTATTCTCATTATCTTTGTCTTTTCCCTGTGTATTTTCAGACCCAATTGCTGTGACCTCTCATCGAGTGTTTTCAATTTGTCCTGCATCTGATTATGGTTATGGGACAGAAAAGCCAAGTCATTAGCAAAACCCAGATCATCCAACTGCTTAGTCAGAGTCCACTGGATTCCATTTCTGTTGTGTGTTGTCGATGTTCTCATAACCCAGTCTATTGCTAGTAAGAAAAGAAATGGAGACAAGAGAAATCCCTGTAGCACTCCTGTTCTTATCCCAAACGGTTTTGTAAGCTGTCCTTCATGAAGAACTCTGCATGTCATGTCTTCATATGTTTTCTTTATTAAATTAATGATCTTCAGGGGAACTCCATAATGCCTCATCAATTTCCAAAGTGATTCTCTGTCAACACTGTCAAATACCTTTTCGTAGTCCACAAATCCAATGTATAGTGGTGAATTCCTTTCCAGACTTTGTTCAACTATACTGAAGCACATTAAAAACGCACCACCTGTATAATCCAGGAACAGAGTGTGAAATATAAATATAAGTGTTTACAAGTTTACATATTTGGAATCTTTATTCATTTTCCTATGAATCCATGCTGGTCATTAATTTGTACATTTGATTGTTATGAAATGCATTGCATTCTGTGCAGGCAAGGGAAAAAACCAAAAATGCAAAAAAATGCACGTGCGTTATCCTGCTGGAGAAGCTGCAAGTCTGGAAAAATTGTGAACGCAGGAGCAACCAGTGCATCCAGAACCTCATCTCGATATGTCACAGCATTAACATTTCCACGGAAGACGTGACGAGGTAGGCGATGGGGAAAACTGAATCCTCCCCAAATGTGAATACTGCCACCTCGAAATCGGTTGACACAGCAATCTGCAAAGCGCTCTCCACACCGTCGCCTAATCCGCATACGTCCATCAGCAAAGGATATGTTGAATCTGCTCTCGTCTGTGAATAGACAGCATTCCACTGCAGTCTAGTCCATCTGACATGTTGCTCTGCCCATTGCAGGCGCTGCTGACGATGTCTGTGAGTCAAGTTTGGCCCAACATAAGGTCGTCTTGCAGAAAGGCCTGTATCTCTGAGTCGTCGTATGACTGTCATTCGAGAGACTTGCCCATGTCTATCCACTATTGCTCTTGCTGTTTGACTTGCCGGGAGAGTACGATTCCTTAGGTGACTCAGCACAATATGACGATCTTGCGCAGGGGTAGTAACTCGTGGTTGGCCACTCCGAAGTCTATCCCGGGCACTGCCAGTGGTTCCGTAACGTTCATTGAGACGTACGATAGTGCTGTGGTGGCAATTCATCCTTCTGGCAATGGCCCGCGAGCTCATTCCGGTCTCCAACATACCAATGGCTCGTTGGCGGTCGTTTTCAGATAGTCGTGGCATTTCAAGCACATGTACTGGGTGTTTTGTCTCAACGGCCTTTTTATACCGAGTATACTGCCACAACGCGTACACATTTTCAGGGTCATAGCTGTTGGGAATCGTGTTGCACGTGTAACTTTCATTGTTTTCATGTAATCTGTACACAAACCCGTGGGTTGAATCATGCACTTTCCATTCCAGCAGCCATTCGCTCTCCACCTCATGGCAAACACGGGGAAAATCCATTCCCACACTTTTTTTTTCCAGCTTCTCGGCATCAGTATATATAATAGTGGTGCGTTTTTAATGTGCTTCAGTATATTATTCTCAAAGTGGCTATCTGGTCTGTACATGATCTGTTTTGTCGAAAACCTGCTTGTTCATCTCTTAGTTTTTTGTCTATGGACTCTTTTAATATCTCGGGGATAATCCTGTTTAATACTTTTCCTTGCACTGATAGTAACATTATTCCTCTATAATTTGTGCACTCTTGTAAATTTCCCTTCTTAGGCAACTTAACCAGATATCCTTCCTTCCATTCTGCTGGTATCTCTTCCTTTTCCCAGACTTTACCAAGTAATTTATATAACATCTCTGTAGCATTGTCGATATCTGCTTTGATGGCCTCTGCCGGAATGCCATCAGGTCCAGACGCATTTCCATCTCTTGGAAGCTTTATGGCTTTCTTTATTTCTTCCTTCGTTGGTCTTTCACCGTTAATTTGTAGTTCTTCTTCTGCTGGCTGGATGTCAGGGGGGTTTTGTGGAGCTGGTCTATTGAGAAGGTCCTCAAAATATTCTGTCCACCTCTTCATTTGCTCTTGTATATTGCTGAGCAGTTTTCCATTCATGTCTTTTATGAGGCAACTTGTTTGCTTGCATTTCCCTGTCAGCTTCTTTGTGCTGTTATACAGTTCTCTCAAATTTCATTTGGCTGCAGCATCTTCTGCCTCTCTTGCCAACTCCTCAATTTACTTCCTCTTGTCTCTTTTGATACTTCTTTTTACTTCTTTTTTGCTTCTGTGTACACTTCTTGAGCCTTGGCTTTGGAACTTCTGGTTTTGCTTGTGTTTAAATCTGCTTTCTTGTTTTTTCTGTCTTTTATCTTATTGATGGTTTCTGTTGTTATCCATGCTTTTTGTTGTCGTTCCCTTATCCCCAGTATTTCATTCCATACCGTTTTGATTTGCTGCCAACAGTCTTCTGTATTCTCTACATCTTCCAGCTGTTGGAGCACTTGGAATTTGTTGGATATTGTGACCGCAAATTTGTCTCTTGTTTCTTGATTTCTTAGATGTCCTATATTAAATTGTTGTCTATAATTTTGCATTGTTGCATATCTCTTGAGTTTCATTTTTACTTTGGCTATCAGAAGGTGGTGATCTGATGCCACATCTGCTCCTCTATATACCTTTACATCCTGCAACGATGATCTAAACTTCTTGTTTATGCATATATGATCAATCTGATTATCCGTTCTATGGTCTGGTGATATCCATGTTGCCTTGTGTATTCTCTTATGTGGAAACATGCTTTCTCCTATAGCCAGTTGATTTGAAGCACAGAAGTTTGAGAATAGTTCCCTATTTTCATTCAACATTCCCAGCTTATGTTTTCCCATGACTTCTTCAATGCCGGTGTTGACTATACCTATCTTTGCATTCATGTCACCCATCAAAATTGTGATGTCTCTTCTTTTTACTTTTTCCATAATTTCCTGTAGTCTAGTATAAAATGCTTCTTTCACAGACTCTTCTTTGTCATTAGTTGGTGCATAACATTGGATGACATTTACATTTATTTTCTTTTTAGCTGTTTTAAAAGTAGCTGTTATTATTCTGGGTCCAACGGCTTCCCATTCAATGAGTGCTTTCTGTTCTTCTTTAGATAACATAAGAGCTACCCCTTCACTGTGGTGTGAACTTACGTCTTCATGTCCTGAGGACAGCACCAATTCACCTGTGATGAGTTTCTTCTTGTCTACCCCCTTCCACTTTGTTTCACACAGTCCCAGAACCTCGATTTTATATTCCCTAATTTCTGCTGCTACTTGTGCCACTTTCCCTTGTTCGTTTAATGTCCGAACATTCCAGGTGCCAAATCTGGAAGTTCTCCTAGAAGAAAGAAGGTTAGTCAGTAACACAGACTCCTTTCGGCTTTCTCTGAGTTGCATCATACGCCTCCCTGCGAGAGGACCTTCCCCTGTCTTGGATGGCTGTGTTTTATTTTCCTTAACTAACTTGTCCATGTTTGTTGAAGTTTTTTGTGGTTTAAATTTTTTTACAGGATGGGGTAACCAGCCCCATGCCCAACCCTCCATAGTCGCTTTCTACGACATGCTTGGCATAGGTCAGATTACACAAGACAAAGACCTTAAACTGTGTCTAGTAAATAATGGAAGACTGAAAACTAAGTACTTTTTCGATTCCAAGTACAATGCTAGATGTCAAAATGTCCAGTATTTGCTCTCTTTGTCTTCCACTATATCTTTTTCCTTCAATCTTACCGATTGGAATGGAATGAAATGACCATGAGCAGAGAAATAAAATCTAAATCCAATCCAGAAAACAATAATTTAACCACATTATCACGTGACTTCTGGCGTTCACTTCCGTTGCGCTGGAATTGTGCGAAAAAATATCATCATCGTCATAAGCTGCCATCTCCACAACGAAGGTTGGCTTTCTCTTGTCTTGGTGGTGCACTCTGATAGACCTTTTCCTGTCCATCTCTTGATGTTATCTTCCCACTTATAGCGTTGTCTTCCCCTTGCACGTTTGCCTTCATCTCTCCCTTCTATTATGGTCTTCTGCAAGGTGTTATGCCTTTTTATGTGGCCAAAGTATTTTAGCTGCCGAACTTTGATCTCCCTCATTAGTTCTCTTTTCATACCTAGATTTTCTAGGACCTCCTTATTTGTTTTCTTCTCTTTCCATGAGATACGCCCCATTCTTTTATATATCCACATTTCAAGAGCCTCAATTCTTTCTTCCAAATGCTTATACATCGTCCATGTTTCTGCACCATACAGAAATGCAGAATATATATATATATATATATATATATATATATATATATATATATATATATATAACACTTTGATTCTCAGTTTTAATTTGTGAGATAACTGTTTTGATGTCAAAAAATATTTACGCAAGTAACGAAAAACTGCCAGCATTTATAAATATATCTGAAGAATATACAGGGCTTTGTCTTCATATACCGTGCTAGCTGGTGTAGCTGAGCTTGTCTCTACAAGTTCCTAAACGCAGCGCTGTTTATCAGTTATGTTGTTCATTTCTTTCCGTGTCCCTGTGTTAGTGTCCAGTAACTTTCCCATGAGATCAAGAAATATGACACGGACTACCACCTAGCAGAAATACTTAAGAAAATAAATAATATAGAAAATAGTAAAAACTCAGCCAATAAATATATATACAACAACTATCAAAAGACAGCATTACTGTGTACACAGATGGATCAGAGGAAGATGGCAAATTGGGGATAGGAATATACAGTATATTCCAATGTGGCAAAAGAGTATAGTGTCACAGAAAATACATCCATTTTAACTGCACAGATGGTGGCAATACTAAAAGCACTAAATATATTCTATAATAACCCTCCCAAGAAGCTAACAACTTTAACTGTCTCTCTTTCAACAATTCAAGCACTTAGAAACTTACAAGAATGCAGCAGACCTGATATAGCAGAGGAGATATTTCTGGCTACTACATATTTATGTTCCAGAGGATGTTCAGTCTTAATATAATATCACCACAGTTATAATCTGACTTCTGTTATAAATTAATTGATTTTCTTTCATGCTAACTATCTCTACAATCATTAACATTTTGTTGCAAACTGATACCTTGCACAAAACTGAATTATGTGCCAACATATGTAAAAAGTAATACTGCATACTCTATAAGAACCTCCTCAAACTAACCTTACAACAAGTTAAAGATAGGAACTACTGATGAGTGTAACTTTGGCACCAATAAAATGACTGCTGAACATCTGCTTCAATGGTGCCCAACATATAAGGAACAGAGAAAACGCATTAAGCCATTACCATTCCTGGAAAAAATCTACGGAGATATCAACAGCCTCATTCTGACCACTGCTTTCTTTGAACTTATTCAAGTTGACATCTGAGGGTGAACGATGGAGAAGAAGAAGTAACTAACCTTAAAACTCAGTATACATACATAGGCACTACCCCACATTTCACGTCTGTGAAAGCTGTTGACATTCACCCCAGGCAACTCAAGTGTTAGCTTCCTTAAACTGATAACGTACACAATCTTTCTTCTTTTCTCCTACTTTTTTCCCAGGTCAAGACCTAAAGTTCCTGTCAACCGTTCATTCAGTTACAACTCTCATCATGTGACCTTTAACCTATGAGATTGACATAGTCGTACCATCCAAACATCTGAAGGCTCAGCAATATTTGCTGACTAAACTAAATTACACTTTACTCAGCTATCGCTCGCACAGTTTACAACACTACAGCCAAGCAAACTGGCTTCCTACAGTGCATCTATCACTGACACTCACAAAACACTTTGTGGTAGTAATATTTTGTTCATGTCATAAAGAACTCTGAATGGTGTTTCTTGTGACAGCAGTGTCTCAAAATACCAACATGTTACTGATTGTGTTCACAAATAACTTTCTTTTTTTCAGATTACACAAAATATGGACAAGAAGTTTATATTCCTGGATCAGAAATTAAAACAGGAAATAAATACAGATTTTGAAGTGAGTTTTCTATTTGATTTTTTATCAAAATCTTAATACAGTAAAACATGAGTTAAACAGACAGAAATCTGGTAAACAATGTTGTATGTAACAATTACTGATTACTAAGTTTCTTTGTTTAGTTTATGTCTTTACAAGGTAACATATGTATATGCATGACTGATTGCTACTGGAATCACCAAGGCCACCATCAGTCTAACTATAAGAATAAAATGAGATTCTGTGATTAATTTTTAAACTGACAGAATTATCTTAATACACTCAAAAGTGTGTACAGCTGATACAATTTAAACCTTATTGCTGCTAAATGTTAGCTATTACTACTGTTAGTTTTACATAATGTGTAAACTGTTACGTTACACTACCTTCACTTTAAAGCAAGTGGCAAATAGTTTTAAAGGAAAGTCATTCAGCTGTAACCAGACAAGTGCCAGTGGAACAAGAAATGAGAAGATGATGGCAGTGGATAGGACACACGCTGGGGAATTCTGTTGATAGCATTACAAGACAGCCTTTATTCTGGAATCCCCAGGGTAAGAGAGGCAGAGGTAGACCATGAAGCACACAGGGAAGAGAGCTGGAGACAGAGGTAAAAATGAAGAGAAAGTGAAAAGAACTTGAGCTGATGTCACATGACACGAGGACTTGGCATGTATTTGTTGAAGGTCTATGTTCATTTGGGAGCTGAGGGTAATGAATAAATAATTCAGCTGTTACTAAAATAAAAACCAAATATTGAGTACTGACAATATTGTTGGTATAAAATAAAGAGATACAAGTTCTGTAGTTTTACTGTCAAGTGTCCCTATCTTGTTTGTTATAAGAATAATGTCAGTATTGAGTTTCTTTATGTTTATTACCCAGACAACAAGAACAGTTGAAGCCAACATTTCAGATGTAACAGTTGGAATAAAACAGGAAGTGTACTGTGAGGTGAGAGTGTAACTTTTAATCAAACATCATTTTTGTAATTTTGTTTTATAGAACAGCAGTGGTTCTCAACCTGTGGGTAATGACCCAATTTTCCATCTTTGAGAACCATTCTAATGGGTCACTTCTCTTATGTTTCCCTAACTTAAAGTTTGAAGTAGCATACCTTTGGTTGAATTTCTGTAATTATTTTTTACTTGTCAGCTTTAGTAGATGGAACGTATCCCCTCATCTTCCAGTGTTAAATGGTTGTCATAGATTTTTGATAGGGAAATTAAGACTTGGGTTGGTCCCTTCTGAATAGGTTAAAATGAGTGATAGCCACAGTGAGATGTGATAATAGAAATAGAGTTCCACGAGTGAGATGGTAGAAATTTATAGAGGCTGTCCCGGAAATTGAGAATCTCTCTCTCTTTCCGCCTATCTTCCACAACAGATCCAAAGGAGTCAGACAGTCTATAAAAAAATAGGTATATTAATATATATCTATCCACCCACGTGCCCGCACATACAAGTGACGATAGTTAGACACACAGACGTGGGAACAACTATAACAATGATTATATAGATATTATGGGAACGAACTGACCACCACACTGAAATAAATGTAGGTATAGTTTAATTATCATAGTAAACTTACATCACAACATATAAAATACATCAAAAGCATACACATAGTCATAAAAAATCAAGGAATGCTACAATAGTGATAGACCCGTTTGTATGGTCCTCCCCTGGATATATAGCTCACAGTCCCGTTAGAAGAAAGTGATAACCCCTAGGAGTTACAGATGCATATGATTGAGTCTATGGTTTCCCCCTTTTAAGGTATGGACAGACTTGATACTCTGATTTTCTAAGGGTAAATATTGTTAGCAATAACTTGCATAAAGGAAGTTACAACGTGGGTGACTCAAACAAAGAACATCCTTCAGTCTACTTTCACTCGGTTCTTTCATCAGGGCCCTGATATACTTACAATCGTGCTGTTGGTCGCCGTCTGGCGCAAACTTTGGGACACTCACACTTTTTATCTGTTACTGTCGTTTAATGAAACAGATCCCAGCTCTGCAGATTTGTTTGTTGGTTTCATCAAAATGGATCTGGGGAGCGTCTGCTTCATGCGATAGTTATTTCAGACTAAAGTTAGTGTCACTTGACTCACGAGGTAAGAATTAGGCTTAAACGAGCACACAATGTCAGAACACGAGGTTTCCCTTAATTAGGAAGATGACCGGTGGACAACTTCTCTCAACAAATAATCTTGGTTCACCACACACTTGTCAACAATGTCGGAAAGTTAATGTTTTTGATTTCTGTAATTATTCTCGCCACAAGGCAGCATGTACATTAGAGTTAGTGTAGAAATATGCACTGGCTCAAAGGCCCAGTATAAGCATTTATTAGGTATGTCTCTGTACAAAACGCTGGCAAAGTTTGGGTTACCCCAGTGTTACGCACGGATCATTATTATTTTTCGTTTGTATAAACATTTTTTCATATGTATGATCATTTTTTTGACTGAAGTGTGTATTATGTTTTCTATGGTCAAAGGGACATAATCCGAGTTATCGAAACTACAATTTTTTAGGAGTTGCCTTCTCTTGTATAGAGACACGTTCGGTCTATAATTTCTTGAACGAAGCGTGACCACATCTCCTTATTTGGTAGTACCAGTCAACTATGGTAGATGTCTGAAACCTTTCTTAACGCTTCTTTTCATGACCATAAAAGGCGCGACTGTGTAAGACTTTTATCTCGAATGTTCTTCGAATCGTCTTATTGTGAACGGCAACTCAGAGATTGTCGTTCTGCGCATGTCAAACCGGGAGTTCGTTCTGTGTGTTCCGCCCAGTTGGGGAGTTTAGAAATGGTTTAAGAAGCGAGCAGACGCAACTGCGTCTTGTGATTCTCTGAGGGAAATACAGTGTCTTAGTGAGTTAGTTAGCTAACTAGACTATTTCCCAGTATTATGCAGCCTGCCTGGAGGCATATGTTCATGGTTGATTTTCCGAAATAAGGTAATTCCTCTTGTATCGAACTTTATGCTATCATCTAGAGGTTCGTCATTTTGTCGCCTATTTGCTCGCCTGTGTGATGCAAAATGGAGAGGTACTTTGACTAGGATTAAGTCACCAGTATCTGTATACCTGAACTAGTTAAATATATATGGGTCGCTCTAGACCAACAAGACTGTTGTCTGTGTTCCAGGATTCGTTATATCAGAGATCACGTCCAAGTCAGATGGTTAGACTTAGGAACATTATAAAGGTCGAGCTGACCTGTAGCCCATGTATGCTATTCACGTGCAGACAGTGAACGGACTTATTGTATACAACTGATCTGCTAGCATCAGAATGGGAGCATTTATTATTGTTTATGAACATTGAAGATCTGTAGCTGACACTGTTGCAGAAGTTATAGAAATTATTATTATTTATACAGCTTCACGAACTAGCACTCGATGATTGATGAATTTCTGAATCTATTGAACTGTGATGTCTTATGACGCATATAGACAACAGCTATCATTGCTGACTACAGAAATTGTTTTCAATGTGCCATATCATCTTGCTGAACTCGTTAACCATGTTGATGTCATAAGTATCATGACTGTTTTGTGGCGTGCAATAAATGAAAGAAACTTATACAACGAAGTTACCCTTTCTATGACTCTACACGTCATGTTGCCTGTGTGATAACCCTGTGAACTGTTCCACTACCACATACACAGCAACATCCTAAATCAGAGAAGACACCTACATCTTACACTTTAACACCAGGTGTCGATAAGGGTGGCAAGTTACCACTTCAGCACAAATCCACCCTTATCACCCAGTATTCACTGAATAAAGAAAAACCACATATGAAATATGTTATATATATTATGTACTCAATATAACTTACGTTTTTAAAATGCAAGCGTACAGCTTGACTTATCATTTAAAACTTCCCGTGCAATAAGTTATATATTTAAAAATCATCAATCCTCATGAATTAGGAATACATACGTATTCCGTCAACACTCATGAGGCATCTAGCATTATAAGTTAGTTTAGAAAAATAGTCCCCGTCTGATTATTTAGCAGTTAAATTAAATTCATTATAGCTACATTGTTGTTTAAGCTAGAAATTATAATTTATTCTGCTTTCCACTGAAACACGTCACTATAAAATAATACAGACTATATAAATTAAGCACTCTGCACCAAATCTAACTAGTGAAATATGAAATAAGCGATTATCACTTTAAACACTTCAAAAAATACTAGATATTATATATAATATTTACCTCCCCACACAGAACTACAGACTAAACCATGAACTAGAATACTGCAATCTAATGGTAGTCTAGAACTCGGCAAAATGGCCACGAAACTCAGACTTCGCCAAAACACAGCTATTTGATCTAGCACAGCGATCTGTCTACTGCAACATTTTAGGAGTCAGAATGAAAATAAAGTTTAACATTCTGGTTATATCTATTACCAGACAAAGGGGTCCCAACTTTATTTCGCCAAACGAAATAATCTCCCCTTTCCGTCTAAAACACCTTACATCAACTAGAAGACTACCATGAACTGACACTCGTGCATTTTCACACCTCACGCTGACCAGGCCAACAGTAACAACTCGTTGTGGCAGGTGAAAATGCAGACAACTTTGTCGCCTATAGGTCTGGCGAAAGCGAATATTCACAGTGTATTTCGTCTGGTGCAGGGAATGCTGTAGACATATGTCTGCTCCTATGTCTGGCCAGACAAATATATTCACAGTTTCGTCCACTGACACCTAATGCAATAGAATGCATTTTAACGCTCTCTCTCTGACACGTTGTGTCATAAATGTGTTTACCAGTATGAGAAAGAAAACGGTAAAGTTGAGAATGGGGAAGAAAATATTTTTCGCAAACGAATGGATGCGAAAAATACAGGAAAAAGGTAAAGAGTGATAATAAAATAGAGGACACGGGTGAAAGAAAAAGAAGAGGATATAGGCAATTTATGATCAATAAACTCTCTATGACAATGGTATCCACTATTATATGGTATTCCACTATTACATTGCATTCCACTGGTGTATATTATTCCATTGTTGCATGGTATACTGCTGTTACATGTTTTTCCTGTGTTATATGTTTTTCTAGTGTTACATGGTATTCCCCTGTTACATGTTATTCCTCTGTTAATGTTTTCTTACTGTTACATGATATTCCTATTTGACATGTTTTTCCAATCTTACATGGTATGTCAGTGTTGCATAGTATAAGACTGTTACATGATATTCCTCTGTTACATGTTTTCCTACTGTTACATGATATTCCTATATTATGTTTTCCTACAGTTACATGGTACATCAGTGTTGCATAGTACACCACAGTTGCATGTTTTTCCACTGTAATGTTATTCCACTGTTACATTTTATTCCACTGTTACATTTTTTAATGCTATTACATGTTTTCCACTGTTACATGTTTTCCCACAGTTATATGGTATACCACTGTTAAATGTAATTCCACTGTGACATGTTATTCCACTATTACATGTTAATCCATTGTTACATGTTATTCCACTGTTACATGTTTATTCACATGCTCTGTAACTCTTATTGTCAGATTGTAAAAATAAAGCCACTTTATATTGATATTACTGCGAGTTTAACAAAAAAAATAATTAATTAATTATTTCAAATAATCACTGGTTTTTAAGGTAAGGTGAATGAAAATATGTTATTTCCATCTGTCAAGGCCAAATACATGATGTACATTTTAACCACATTGTCTGCGGTCAGGAGCAAGTGTATAAAACATTAGAGTAAAGAAGTGATCTAAATGCATTTTTTAAAACGAATAGATCACTGTTGCCACTGTGGTAAAACCAGATCAGATATATCACAAGGACACAAATTCTGGTGGCACAAATATTAATGAATATTGTTATAGATGGAGAGAACCACAATTTTTAGTAGCAAACAGTTGTGCTTCTATTTTAACTGTACTACCAGTGTGAGCTATATCATGTCAAAGTATTTGGCAAAACCTTAATGATTATTGTTTTCTTCAGATTGAACTTGAAATTGTAAAAATAATTAAATATTTATCAAGTGAATATATGCTAGTAATACCACAGCTGAAATGAGGAAGTAAATTCATGTTACACAATAAATTAACATTGCAAATATCAAAGTGTGGCCATGTTTAAAACTGAAGTACTTTGTCTCACATGTGTACATTGTTTTGTTTCCAGGGACACACAGTGAAGAAAGAGAGACAAGATGAGAAGGAAGGTCATGTTTCTGCTGGATGGGAGAATGAGAGGATCTGTTCTACATCTGCATGTCCTACTGGGGACAGTTTACTTGGTAAGACCAGTTCTACATCTGCATGTCCTACTGGGGACAGTTTACTTGGTAAGACCAGTTCTACATCTGCATGTCCTACTGGGGACAGTTTACTTGGTAAGACCAGTTCTACATCTGCATGACCTATTAAGGACATTATACTTGGTAATGCATCACTCCTTTTCAAAAGAAATTTAATCTGCTCTCAAAATGTTGTCACTTCAAACAAATGCATAACAACATAATTATTACAGGTACACATTTATTTAAGAAAACTTGCTAAAAATATCAAAATTTTGTGATTTCTGGACTGTTTGGATGTTTGCTTTTTTTTTTCTTTCATATTTATGTGTTAGTTATCAGCTAGAGCAAGACAAAGCCTTTATAGACCTCACAAAGGCATTACACCGGGTTGGCAGAGATGGACTCTTAAAAATTGTCCTGAAAGTATGCTGCCCCCTAAATTGCTGGAAATGATAAAGGCAAACCATAAAGATGTGTGAGACAAGATGGAAGGGCATAGAGAGGAAGAGACTGATCACTGGAGAAAGGGTGTTGTCCTCAAGGCATGAGGAAGAAAGTGATCACCAAATGAAGGGGTGGCTGTAATGCTGCCTAGGGAAGCTCAGAATGCATTTATAGAATGAGAAGCAATGAGACCCCAAATTACAACAACAACATTCAAAACACCCAAAAAGAAAATAAAGATAAACAGCTAGTGTTATGCACCATCAATGATAAAGAAGAATCTTCTGTGAAAAAAAAATTTTACATTACACTTCACAATATCTTGGATAAGAATGGAAATCACAATTTTGATGGGTGACATGAATGCAAAAATAGGTACAAACAACACCAGCTTTGAATAAATCATGGAAAAACATTGGCTAGGAATAATGAATGAAAATGTGCGAATGAAAACTTCAGAAGCAATGAGACCCCAAATTACAACAACAACATTCAAAACACCCAAAAAGAAAATAAAGATATAACAGCTAGTGTTATGCACCATCAATGATAAAGAAGAATCTTCTGTGAAAAAAAAATTTTACATTACACTTCACAATATCTTGGATAAGAATGGAAATCACAATTTTGATGGGTGACATGAATGCAAAAATAGGTACAAACAACACCAGCTTTGAATAAATCATGGAAAAACATTGGCTAGGAATAATGAATGAAAATGTGCGACTATTTACAAACTTCTGTGCTTCAAAACAACTGGCTAAAGGATGAAGCATGTTTCCACACAAAAGAATACACAGAGTAACATTGATATTATCAGGCCATGGAACAGAAAATCAGATTGATCATATTAACATATATTCATAAACAAGAAATTTAGGTCCTCATTGCATGATGTAGTGGTATATAGAGGAACAGGTTGTAGTGGATTTTGATGGTATTGTATGGTTGATGTCACCTAGTGTGATGTATGAGGTCAGCTGTGAAGGCTCCTGAGATAAATGTAGATGTGAATTACAGAAGGCCCTTCTTGCTACCACTTACGACCTTACACATATCTTTTTTACTAATGAATGTGGCTACGTTAAAAATCTAGGGTACTGATATGTAATGTGTTGTGGTAAATTACCCACACACACACACACAGATATTTAAGAAGTCTAATAATATTAATAAAATTTATAACACACTGAACTAACTCAGGCTATTTTAGTTGTTAAAGTTAAATCTTTTGATAAATTTATTTTGTTCTGAACCAAATGTTTAGTTGGTCAGAACATAAGAAATATTATGGAGTCATAAATGGAATGCAAAATCATATGACATAATAAAATGGAAAATATGTACTTAATTATTTCAAATGACTGGTTAATAATAATTATATTCAGATAGTCACAGGAGAACTTATTACTAGATATGCTGTTGGGATGGTGTAATCACTCCCAGTCTATGACTGCCAAACATTGTTCGTTGACTTAAGGGATAAATATATATATAGTTTAATTTCCCCAATGTCATGGCTTTATTTCATGGTGAATTAGGGATAAATTAGTTGAAAATTTCGTTGGTGAAAGTCCAGCAGGCCAGATATAACTTATCTCGCCTGCGTCGATCCTGTACAAAAGTCTTGTGGCCCCACCTCTCCGTGCTGGGGGCAATATACGGCTGCTCTGACACAATGATAGACTGCTCTGGTCCACACTTGTATATATTACTACAGCATTTGACACCGCTTTGGTGCCAAATAGAAACTCACAGTTCTGAAACAAAAGTATTGGTCATGTGTCAGAACTCTACTTCCTGAACCACTTCTGCACACAACACTACACACAACAACACCACATAGACTGGGTCAGATCTCTCTGACCACACAGCACATCTTACCAAGTTGGTTTCACATAGTATTAGTTCCCCACGACTACATTGCATCTGATATAGGTTCAATAGCTTCCTGCTATTAAATAAGATAGGTGATATGTTCCACTGATCTAAACACTAGATCCTTTTTTCATAGTTTCAATTAGGCGTGACTATATATTTTCTTGGTATGTATGTCTCTAGACCCTGATCTAGGGCTGGGGATCTAGAGCGAACACTTACTTGTCGTAATCATTTTTATAATATGGCAGTATCAATCACTCGAATTATTAAAATATACAAATAAATATTGTTCATTCTTACCAGAATTCAGAATTGAGAACACAGTTAAATTTACTAGCAAAACTCAGCTGAGCTGCTGGCCGTATGATGGCGTCCCACTATATAGTTATATTCTTATGGAATCAACACCACTTTGGATTCAAACTGCGTCTCTGAACAGACTTATGTCGAATGGCAAACTTTCACCTCTCTATCCCGCTACTATAAAATGCGTTGGCCAATCGCCGACTTCCCCCCTTTCTTTCAAATCTTCAACCAAAAGTCACTTCAGTCAAATCTCAGTCAAGTATGTATTACGGTCTGTTAGTCCGTCTGTCTCTACTTGTTTTTTCATAAAAACACACTTGGTTTTACATGTATTTCCTACACGAATCTGCTGCCTAAGTTATTTTTAGCTACAATTCTCCACCACCTTCCCTCTCTTTAATTACAGCTCGATTTTTACGTTTGCAGACTCAAGGCCAAGATTTTGGAAACTTTTAGTGACATGGGTTAACAGTGCATTCGCTTGTATGATATGAACAATACAGTCTTTTGTCAATATCTTCTTTATTATCTATCCGTCTGTATAAATGAAAGCATATTATTTCTCTGCTCAAGATGGGCTATCAAACTAGCTAGGTTTTATTTTCATAACTCTATTATTAAGAAAAAACATATTTTTTCTCAAGTTTAAATTTTGAAATTTGTTCGAGAACCTTCCCTCATGTGTTTTGCCGCGGCATTCAAATAAAGACCAAGTATCGAAACACGTCCAAGAAATGACTGTCTCGATCAAGAGCTAATGTCCTTTTCTTGTCCATTTCCTTACTTTATGTCAACTAGGGGACGAGAATTTTTTTCCTTTCACCCCCACTTACGTCTTTTTTTGCCGTTCGAACTTCAAACACGTGTTCAGTCATATTTTTCCTTTTTTGTGTCCTCCGTTCTCTCCCGTCTACAAAGGGTAAACGTTTCGTCTGCACTTCTAACTTGTTAGTTTTAAATGGCGGTGGGAAAGGCTGGCATGGGCGAGCATGTCTCCTAGTATCTTACGCATTATTTTTAACCCTACATTTCATCGTTAATTTTGGAGATATTTTAACGTTGTATCATGGTGACATCATCACACAGGTGTGGCTTTAGATCACCATCTTCTGATATAAAAAAATAAAGATGAAACTCAATAGATACACAGCAATATAGAGCATTAGATAACTTTAATGTAGGACATCTAAGAAACAAGAGATAAATTTACAGTCACGATATCCAACAAATGCTAAGTGTTCCAACAGGCTGGAAAATGTAGGGAATGCTGAAGATCACTGGCAGCAAATCAAAATTATATGGAATGAGACGTGAAAAATTATTATGATAAAGAGAATACCACCACAAAGCATGGATAACAACAGAAACCATAGATAAGAAAGGACAGATAAAACACAAAAAAGCAGATTTAAACAAGTAAAACGAGAAGTTCCAAAGCCAAGTCCCAAGAAGTGTGCACAAAAGCAAGAAGAAGCATCAGAAGAGACAAAAGGAAATGTATTGAGGAGTTGGCAAGAGAGGCAGAGGACTCTGCGGCAAAATAAAATTTCAGAGACCTGTATAACAACACAAAGAAGCTAACAGGCATGTGTAAGCAAGCACATGGCCTCATTAAAGACAAGAATTGAAAACTGTGTAGCAATGTACAAGTGCAAATGAAGAGGTGAACAGAACATTTTGATGTCCTTCTCAATAGACCAGCTACATAAAATCCCCCAGACATCCAGCCAGTAGAAGAAGAGCTATAAATTAACCATTAAAGACCAACGAGGGAAAAAATAAAGAAAGCCAGAAAACTTCTAAGAGATGGAGAAGCATCAGGTCCAGATGGCATTCAGTAAAGTCTAAAAATGTACTCTCTGAAATCAGCTTGTAAAAACGCAGTTTTTGAGCAAGTATACTAAGAGTTAATGAACTTAGGGGGGCTTCTATCGAACTTAATCTGTTTTCACAGTTTTTATCTGTCTAACTGTCAAAGTGATTGTCTGTCTGAGCTATCAAAGCTTTATTTGTCTAAACTGCCAAAGTGGTCATCTGTCTAAGTTATTAAAGACCCTTTTTAATTATGTTTTGTTATGGAAATCAGTTGTCATCAGACCATGTGCTGTGGTTTGCATGTGTCTGTGTAGTCTGCCATTACACTAGGCAGATTACATTATAGAATAATATGCAAAATTATGTTGTGATAAAATGTGGCATTTAAAAAAGCCTCAAGACAATGTGGTAAATAGCATAGTGCAATTTTTGTGTGTCCCACTAACAGAACACAACTTTTCAAAATTAGGAATCATTGTCTTATGACTGCAGAGAATATTTTAAATATTTAATCATGCCTACCTACTTACATATTATTGTGTGCTGTCTAATTTAGAGTGCCACTTAAATGTGTTATGTAATTGTGATCACTTAAGTATGCTGTGTAATGTTGAAGATTACTTTACTGTGCTGTGCAACTTTAAAGGGCACTTAAGTATGCTATGTAATTTTGTAAGGCACTTAAGTGTACCTTGTAAAAAAAGGATGCAAATTACTGATGTAAATAAGTTTGTATTGAGTTGTTCAATCACAGCTAATGTTTTTATGAACAGGCCAGTATGTGTGTCATCCTTAAAATGTATCATATACTGTCATCAAAACCCAGGTTGTGAGGAATATCCGCAGGAGAATACAGGAAATTGCCATAAACCTGAACCAGATACTAATATTGAGGTAGGATGTTGTATATCCAGTTGTTTAGATAAACTAAATCAAGCCTTTTTAAGTCTCATTTAACATGTAGGGTCTGAGGCAAACACACAGCCTGTAACATCCAGGTGCAGTGATCGCTTAAGAAGCTACTGTCTTCCTCTGATTATAAGCTTCTAGCATATGGCTTCTTCTGTACAAATGTGTCCATAGCAACACCTTCATGCAGTAACCCTGTTTTCACAGAGTTTGCTTTGGGGGCAACCGAATGCCCAGCAGATTAACCAGGTCAGGAGTTGTTTAGGACCTCTTAAAGTGCAGCACAATACCCACTGACCTCATTCAAGTATATCCGGGATGCTAGAGTCTGGGGTGGAGAGATTGGTAGTTATCACTAGCTGCTAACAATTAAAAAAACAACTGAAAGAGTTTCTCGACCTAGGAATTGCCTAACATCACACAAAAAGCTAAGTAAACGAACAGGAGAAATGAGCATTAAGACCTACAAGCTGAGAGAGCCAAAGTTATGACCAGGTATCAGAGGCTTATTGCTACAGCATGGAAAAACTCAGAAGAACAACCAGATTAGCTGGAAACCCTGTGACAAATTCAAGGACATCATAAAGAAGCTGCAGAGAAGCATGTGGTGAAGTCTGACTTGGAAAGACGAGAAAGAGGACACCTTGGTGAAAAGAGGAGGTTAAAGAGAAAATAAGAGAGAAGAAAAAGGCATGGAAACAATATTTAGGAGATAAAAACACAGCAGGAAATAACAGAGAAATATAGAGAATATGTGGTACTCAGAACAGAAGCAAAGAACAAAGTGCTAGCAGCAAAACAAAAGTCCTTGGAAAAATTTTGAGAAAAGCTAGAAAAAGATGCTCAAGAAAACCAGAAATTATTCTATAAGACCCTAAAGAACACGAGGAAGGAAAAACAGTACCCTCTTAAATTTATTTAGGACAAGCAAGGCAGATTGCTTACTGCCCCAAATGGAAAGATGGAAAGAAAATTTCTCAGAACTCCTTAATGGAGAGCAAGATCAAGCATCAGAAATGATAACCACTATCACAGAAGAGGAATCCAGTGGTGGTGAAGATGGCCTAAAGATGGAAGAACTGAAAGCAGCACTGGAGAAAATCAAGATGGGCAAAGCAGCAGGGCATGATGGTATAACACCAGAAATGGTTAAGTACATGGGAACAGCAGGCAACCTATTACTCCTGAGGGTCCTACGGCAGCTTTGTGTAACAAGACCATACCAAAGGATTGGGAGATTGCCATCATTTTCCTGATTTTCAAAAAGGGTGAAAACCAACAATGTGGAAACAATAAGGAGACATATCCCTTCTCAGTGTCCCTGGTAAAATCTACTCTAGAATGCTGGAGCAGAGACTCTGATGCCTAGCTGAGCCACAAATGGATGAGGTCCAGTGTGACTTCCGAGCAGACTCAAGTACTCAAGACCTAATTTCACACTCAGACAAATGAGTGAAGAGGCCCTTGAGTATTAGAGTGATATGCATCTTTGTTCCTTAGATCTGGAAAAGGTGTTTGACAGGGTCCCCTGGAGCAAACTTTGGGACTGTTTGGCAAGGAAGAACATTCCAGCACCTCTGATTCATGCTATATACAGAGCTTCTGCAAGTCTTGCAGAAATTATGTGAGGACAGCAAACCATAAGTCAGAAGAGTTCAGGACCACCATTGGTGTAAGACAAGGTGATATCCTGTCACCTTATCTTTTCAAACTCCTCATGGACGATGTCATCAAGGCATGTGGGAAGAGGACAAGAAAGTATTCAGTGGGGTACTGGAAGATGAGACAGATCTATATTTCGGAGCTGGCGTTTACTGAGGATGTTGCCCTGATTGCTAAATCAGAGGCACACCTTCAATCTAACCTGCAAGTCTGGAAGGAAGAGCTGGAGAAGAGAGGGATGGTCACCAGCATCTCTAAAACAAGAATAACACATAAGGAAGGGAAACCCGAGGCCTGTAAACAGTAAATAAATATTAGACAAACATAATAGTGTGATTTGCTTGCATAGCTAGGCGGGGTTGTTGCACGGAAGGTCCTGTGTTCGAGTCCTGGGTAAGCCACTCACGTCTGTTGTTTTTCTGTTGTCTAGTGTTCTACTTCTTTATTTCTTCTGAGTGCCTGAAAACATACCCTTTATGTTTGTCTAATATTTATCTAAAACAAGAACCATGGTGATATCACGAGAATAAAGAAGGAATCAGGTTAAGCTAGGAGAACAGGTCTTGGAATATGTCAACTATTTTAAATACTTTGGAGCTGTCATAGACCGAAAGGGAGGCATCAAAGAAGAGTTGGCCACTCGAAAAGCAGCAGCAGGGAGACTTTTTCAGGCCATAAATTAAGGATTCCTCAGCAAGAGAGAGGTTGGTAAGAAAATGAAGATGACTGTATACCGCTCCACCTATGTCCCAGTCTTGACGTATGGATATGAGTCATGGGCAATAACTGCAACCCACAAAAGCCAGATCCAAACCTCAGAAATGAGGTATCTGAGAAAGGTGATTGAAGTAACAAGAAGCGACATGGTCTGCAACCAGACAATACGTCAAGGCCTAAAAACCCAACCCCTGCAGACCCAAGTAGAACAGTCCCAACTAAGATGGTTTGGCCATGTCTGCAGAATGGGAGAAGATCAGCTACCTTGACAAGCATAGGAAACTAAGAGTCAGGGATCCAGACCTCCTGGATGACCCAGTGTCTTCTGGGAGGACAACATTAGATATTCAATGAAGGACCGAGGGCTAGAATGGAACCAGACTAGGAGGAAGACAGTGGAGAGGATAGTATGGCACTGTCTCTTCCAAACCTCTGCATCTCATGGTAGAAGAAGAACAACTAAGAAAGTAAGATTAAAATAAAGGAAAAGAGCATGAACGTCTACAACTTGTATGGCCCACTGAGCAAAGACCAGTCACTTGCACATATGGCAGCCACTCGGAAAGATGGGAATACCCAGGTACAGTTAGTAGAGGAGAGGAAGTGAGGACTGGGAGATAGATTTTAATCGTCACCGTATAATACACAAGATGATAAACCCAGTTTCTACTCCAGAAGATGGCACACCACTTCCACTCTAGACCTAGCTTTCACCACAGGGGACATCCTTCACAAAATTTACTGACAGGTACTTGGCCAGAGCTCACGGAGTGACCACAGACCAATAAAGCTGGTAGTAAATGTGGAGTATGTTCCCCAGGAAGTAAAACCATTGCCCAGATGGAATTACAAAAGAGCTGACTGGAAATGTTTTGCAGTGCTGACAGACAGGTTTTGTATGACAGTTAAAACATGAAATTTCAGTATGAAAACTATGATTGAAGGCCTTAATAGAGCAATATTTCAAGTAGAGATAACAAATAATAGAAGCAAACATCCTGCTCAAAGCCGCCATTGCAAAATACAAAAGAACATTAAATCAAACAACAAGAAACTGCTGGAAGAAAACAACAGAACATCTCAACCTAGATAAAAAAGGGAACAAACTGTGGAAACTTGTTAGAGCTTTGAACAATGAGGAGCCCTTTATAAAAATCACATCACAATCAAACAAGGATGTTGTTGTTGAGTTCTTGATAACTAGGGCTTCTGAGCTTCTCTCTCTTTTGCAGCCAATACCAAGTTAAAGACTGGTTGGTATTATCTACACTGCAGATCTAGGCTTTTCCTGTGGCTTTTCTGCCATCCCGAAACTTGCTGAGGTGAAGTCATGAGCTCCAGTTTCTCCAGCTTGGCTTATATTGAAAGAACTGTCACATCTGGTCCAAACCTAGGAGTAAGAAGTGCATGGCATACTGTGTATTCCCCGCCATCAAAGGGGGCTCTCCAACTATGCAGAGCTAAAATGCTGTACTCTGGTTCTGGGCTGTCCCCAGGAATTGTCACGTCCTGCACAGAGTCACTTCTCAGCTCCCCCTGCCTATCACTGGGTCCATAGTGAGATCCTTCTGCATGCAGTCAACCAAGTCAAAGTCAAAGAATTATTCCTGAGGCTTAAGTGACTTCTCCAAGCTTAGTGTGCAATGCTGGGTTCTCAATAAGTTTCACCACACAGGGAATCCCTGGAAGTGTGTGAATGATTTCAAGAGTCAATTAGGATGTAATTAGCCTCACAGACAGAGGTTCACTTCCATGTATATATATTGTAGCATTATGCATAGCTGGTGGTCATATAACGATAACTCCAGATATGCCTCCATACATAAGTAGTTATTATTAAATCCTGATTAATTCAACATTATTTTACTTCAGACTGTTATGTTGTCTGCACTAGTTAACTCATTTACATTCAGTTACATTCTTTATTTTCACTAGTTGAAAAAAAATATAGTGGGAGGGGGGTGAGATATTTGTGACATCATAAAAAAGGGATTCTGGGTTTTTGTGATGAAGTGTGAGGAGCGGGCGGGGAGGGGGGGGGTGGTTAAAATAGATAAAATTGCTTAAGGTCACATATGGACAATCACAATGGTAGAAAAGCCACAGGAAAAGCCTAGGTCTACAGTATAGATAATACCATGGTGTCTTCGAATTGGTATTGGCTGCAAAAGAGTGAAAAACTCAGAAGCCCTAGTTAAACAACAGCAGCAGTAGTAAGGGGTAATGCATAATTGAAGTTTTATTTCAGATCGTATTAAAGTGCGCTACTTAACTGTTCACCAGGTCAATAGACATTTGGGCAAAATTGGACACACACCCCAGTGTTCTTCATTTCAACTGAAAGTAGAAAGCAGGAATATGAAAGACTAGGAAAAAAA
The DNA here is from genome assembly GCA_024509875.1 of Oreohelix idahoensis. Taxonomy (NCBI): domain Eukaryota; kingdom Metazoa; phylum Mollusca; class Gastropoda; order Stylommatophora; family Oreohelicidae; genus Oreohelix; species Oreohelix idahoensis. The sequence continues at coordinate 355,442 of JAMPIV010006504.1, read as the reverse complement.
AGAAGCCAAACAACAGCACAGAGAGACAAGAGCAGGACAGAGAATGGCAATCATGAAAAAAACTTGCTAGCATGGGCTGGGGAGTGGATGAGAGAGTACTAAAGATGCTATACACTGGGTGAGTGAGACCAGTCCAAGAATATGGCATTGCAGCATGGTCAGAAGCAGCTAAGGCAAACTTTGATGAAATAAACAGAACCCAAACCCATGTAATGAGAATCATAATGGGAGGCATGAAGTCAACACCCATTGAAGAGGTGGAAAAGATTACACACCTCCAACCAATGGAGGATAGAAGAGATAGCCAAGCCCAGAAACTAGCTGAGAAATTCAGGAGGCTGACAGACCACTCAATATACCATAGAATAAATGGACTTGGAAGGGGAAGACTAAAACAAAACAACGTAGTTGAAACAGTCAAATAAAAGAAGATAGGAGACCCCCATCAATGCAGTGTCAACAGCCATGCTCATCTACACTGCACACAAGCTACCAGTTTGGAAACAACGGCGCTTCCCCTTTCCTGAAATAATAGAAAACATGCCAGGTATTGAAAGAAAGAACAGCCAAAATGAAAGAGTCCTATCCACAAAATAAATAAAAAAACATTACCCAAGAAATACCTGGATCCATGCTTACACAGATGGATCATCAATAAATGCAACAAAAGATGGTGGTGGAGGAGGCTTTCTGAGCTTAACACATTAACTACCGCAAGCCGCTGTCAGCGGCTCACAAAATAATCACATTTGGACCGCAAGCCGCTCAGAGCGCCAATCTAATTTTAGTAATAAAACGAATGAAAAATGTACTGAAACACTCTCTGATTTGGTTCGAGATTTTAAGTTGCCACCGGAAAACAAATTCCCAAAGCATGGTTGTTGTAGAACACTGCAAAATTGATATTATATTCATATTTTTCAGCGTTTTGGGCTAGTTACCAAATCGTGTAAAACTGTTTACCGTGGCAACTAGTGATAGGACTACAAAAAATGCATGTACATCTCGTCTAACGGCTGAATAGGATAGAAACGTGTTTCAACAATTGACTGATAGATCTAGCGACGAGGACATGAGTGAAAACGGTGTGCACATTGATTGAAATTTTGATTTTGATAGAGATGGGGCGCAAGCAGTTATAATTGTGAAAATATTGCAAGTCCTCGGCCATCGGAGGGCCGTTAAATAGCAACAACCTCTATTAGAGTTATAACCGGTGTTTATTGTAAAATTACATTCATTTATCTTTAAAATGATGTGTAATTCATAAAAATCTGTAAACAATTATGAAAACTACAGCTTACTTTGTGCAAACACCTACAGGATGAAAAACATTTAATTCGGCCACAGTGTGTTTTTCAATTCTGTAGTTAATGTGTTAAGTAATGACACAGATAAAAAGCTGTCAGTCACAGGCAGATTCTCTAGAAACTTTAGAGCCAGAGGTCTTAACACTGCAGCAGGAGTGCTAATGTCAGAAGAAAGTTTAGAGAGAAAGTAGCTATCTTCTCAGATGTACTGTCAGTGATTACAATGCTGAAGAATTAAAATAATGCAGACTTAGATGACCTAAGAGTAACACTTCACAAACTGTTTTATTTTTTAAACTTAAGTATCCCGTTCAACCCTTGATGGGTTATAATTAGGTTATATAGTGTAATAAATTCAATACAGTATGGTAATTTCTTCCCCTCTCCATTCGATCCAAATAGAGTAAATCAAATTCAAAGTTGTGTAAGTATGTGTGACCTCCCCTTTCCAAGAAACGAACAAACAATACAAATCAAACAAAGTGAATGAAAAAAAAACAAAGTAAAGTCTCTCATAACTGCCCTGATGTCAACAAGGTGAGTAAGCCCAGGGTTGTCTGAGATTACATCAAATCCACCAATCATCTGTCATCATCCACATGAGCATCCCATCAGATTACCCCTTATCCATACACCATCATTGTGTTTATATATTAATGTTAGTTCTTGTTAAATACTGTTTTACCATATTGTCACAAACTGTGTCAGCAATTCAAAAGAGTTGTGATACAGTGGATCCCTTTTTCACTGTAACATTCCTGCAGATGAAGAGGCTGACAGATTGGCAAAGCAAAAGGGAAAAGCTACCTCAACTTGACACAAACATAACTTATGAAGAGGTCAAGAGTTTTATTAAGCGCAGTTACAGGAGCAAGTGGGAATCGGAACATCCAAACCATAATAAAAATGATGCAAATTACCAGCTCAGCAGAAGTGAACAAGTGGTAATCTTCAGACTTCACACAGGTCACAACAGATTGGGATATCATCTTTTCAACAAGTTAAAGATAGCGACTACTGATGAGTAACTGTGACACTGATAAAATGACTGCTGAGTATCTACACCAAAGGTGCCCAATATGTGAGGAACAGAGAATGTACATATGGCTATCACCAGTGCCGTTTCTAAAAAAGCTTTACGGAAATGCCAACAGCCTCTAGACTGACAACTGCTGTCTTTGAATATATTCAAGTTGACGTCTGCTGGTGATCGAAGAAAAAAAAGATTCTACATGCTTGCTTGTTATTTCTGTCTTTTGTTTCTTTATATTTTTTTTTATTTGTATGCTTATTTGCACCACAGATGTAAAAACACACCTTACCCTCACTGGGTCTGCATTTTGTTGAAAAAATTGCCTGTGTGCTGTGTCTATGTGCATGTCTGTGTACACGTATGTGTATGTGCTTGTAAAGGTACATAAGTCATGATAGTAATGAGACAGATATTGCAGAAAAACACATGCCACCAACATTTGACATTTTTGTGTAGCCTGTCTCATAAATGTCTGATGGATCCAAATTTCTGTCAGGCTGATTGTGACAACGACTCTGCTAAAATAGAGATACAGAATGTTGACTTCTTGGAAGTGACAGAAAGTAAACATCACCTAGGCTCATTTGAAGATGAAGAAGGTATTAATAATAACAGTGTTATTATTTTAACTTCATATTTAATATTAATGTTTTAAATTCACCGCCTAGGCCGGTCCCAAGCCCGGCTGAAAAAGGAGGAGGGCAGCCTGCATGGAGGCCGTAAGGAGCCAGCCCCTCCACCATGCAAAGGCACAACAGGCCAATCACCTGTTTGCCTTAAACTTTTGATTACAAGAACTACAAGAGAGAAAACCGGACTGATTCTAAAGGTGACGAACTAGAACTGACTACGGACTACGACTTATAAAACTTGAAACACTAGAAGTATAAATGGGAAAGAAGAGGAGCTGGTGGAAGAGATGAGGAAAGCAAAACTAGAAATCCTGGCTATAACGGAAACAAAGAAAAAAGGACAAGGAGTCATGGATCTCGATAGCAACACGCTGTTCTACAGTAGTGTACCCACATCTGAAAGATCTAAAGGGGGCGTGGGTTGCACTGTGGCCAAAAACCAAAAAGATAGTATCAAGGGATAGAACTTTGTCTCGGAGCACATTATGGTTGTAAAACTAAAAGAAGGAGAAACCATAGTCAACCTGGTCATAGTGTATGGGCCAAATGAGGATGAGAGAGCAGAGGTCAAGGAGGAATTCTTCAAGCTGCTTCAAAGGACAGTGGATGACTGCCTAGATAAAATTATCATGCTCGGAAATTTCAATGCCAGAGTTGGAAATGACCATGCTAGATGGGGTGGAGTTATCAGAAGATATGGAGAAGATACTCTCAATGATAATGGAAAGCGACACCTTAGATTCTGCAGTGAGCAGAATCTGGTCATTACAAACACAAAGTTCCCCCATAAGCGCATACATGCATACACTGGATGTGAACCAACAAAGAATGAGAAGTCAGTGATCAACTGTGCCATCGTTAGGAGGAGCTCATTCAAATGTGTCCGGGATGCTAGAGTCTGGAGGGGGCCAGAGATTGGAAGTGATCACTACCTGCTTACAATCAAAAGAAAAACTGAAAGAGTTGCTCAGCCTAGGAACTGCCTAACATCACACAAGAAACTAAGTAAACAAACGGGAGAAATGAGCATTAAGACCTACAAGCTGAGAAAGCCAGAAATTAAGACCAGATATCAGGGGCTTATTGCTGCAGCGGCGAGCAACACAGAAGAACGACCTGATGACTTGGAAACCCTCTGGCTTAAATTCAAGGACATCATAAAGACAGCTGCTGCAGAAGCATGTGGTGCAGTCCGACTTCGGAACTAGAGAAAGAGGACACCTTGGTGGACAGAGGAAGTCAAAGAGAAAATAAGAGAGAAGAAAATGGTGGTGGAATGACAATACTTAGGAAGCTAAAAGGCAGCACAACTGGAGAAATTCAAGATGGGCAAAGCAGAAGGGCATGATGGACACTAGAACCAGAAGCAAAGAACAAGGTGCTAGCAGCAAAACAGAAGTCCTGGGAAGAATTTGGAGAAAAGCTAGAAAAAGATGCACAAGAAAACCAGAAATTGTTCTATAAGACCCTAAAGAACATGAGGAAGGAAAAACAAGTACCCTCTCAAATTTATAAAGGACAAGCAAGGCAAATTGCTTACTGCCCCGAAGGAAGTAATGGAAAGATGGAAAGAATATTTCTCAGAACTCCTTGATGGTGAGCAAGGTCAAGCATCAGAAATGATAACCGCTAGCACAGAAGAGAAAACCAATGGTGGTGAAGATGACATAAAGATGGAAGAACTGAAGGCAGCACTGGAGAAAATCAAGATGGGCAAAGCAGCAGGGCATGATGGTATAACACCAGAAATGGTTAAGTACATGGGAGCATCAGGCGACCTGTTACTCCTAAGGGTCCTACAGGCAGCGTGGTGCAACAAGACCATACCAAAGGATTGGGAGATTGCCATCATAACACCGATTTTCAAAAAGGGTGACAATCGACAATGTGGAAACCACAGAGGCATATCCCTTCTCAGCGTCCCTGGTAAAATCTACTCTAGAATCCTAGAGCAGAGACTCCGATGCCTAGCTGAGCCACAATTGGATGAAGCCCAGTGCGGATTCCGAGCAAACTGAAGTACTCAAGACCTAATCTTCACACTCAGGCAGCTGAGTGAAAAGGCCCTTGAGTACAAGAGTGAGATCCATCTTTGTTTCATAGATCTGGAAAAGGTGTTTGACAGGGTCCCCTGGAGCAAACTTTGGGACTGTTTGGCAAGGAAGAACATTCCAGCACCTCTGATTCATGCTATACAGAGCTTCTACAAGTCTTGCAGAAATTATGTGAGGACAGCAAACTATAAGTCAGAAGAGTTCAGGACCACCACTGGTGTAAGACAAGGTGATATCCTGTCACCTTATCTTTTCATACTCCTCATGGACGATGTCATCAAGGCATGTAAGGAGAGAACAAGAAAGTATTCAGTGGGGTACTGGAAGATGAGACTGGTCAGTATTTCAGAACTAACATTTGCTTATGATGTTGTCCTGATTGCTAAATCAGAGACACATCTCCAATCCAACCTGCAAGTCTGGAAGGAAGAGCTGGAGAAGAGAGGGATGGTCATAAGCAGTTCTAAAACAAAATCCATGGTGATATCACGAGAAGAAAGAAAACATCAGATTAAGTTGGGAGAACAGGTCCTGGAGCAGGTTGACCACTTTAAATATCTCAGAGCTATTATAGACCGAAAGGGAGGCATCAAAGAAGAGTTGGCCACTCGAAAAGCAGTGGCTGGGAGACTTTTTCAGGCCATAAATCGAGGATTCCTCAGCAAGAAAGAGGTTGGTAAGAAAACGAAGATGGCTGCATACCGCTCCACCTATGTCCCAGTCTTGACATATGGATGCGAGTCATGGGCAATGACTACAACCCACAAAAGCTAGATCCAAACCTCAGAAATGAGGTATCTGAGGAAGGTGGTTGAAGTATCAAGAAGAGACATGGTCCACAACCAGACGATACGTCAAGGCCTAAAATCCCACCCGCTGCAAACCCAAATAGAATAGTCCCAACTAAGATGGTTTGGCCATGTCTGCAGAATGGGAGAAGATCGGCTACCACGACAAGCATGGGAAACAAAGAGCCAGGGATCCAGACCTCCAGGACGACCCAGAGTCCGCTGGGAGGACAACATTAGACAATCTTTGAAGGACCGAGGACTAGAATGGAACCAGGCCAGGAAGAAGACAGCTGATAGAATGGTCTGGCGCTCTCTCTTCCAAACCTCTACACCTCACGGTAGAGGGGGAATGACTAAGTAAGTAAGCCAGGAAAAGTATTAAACAGGATTATCCTTGAGAGATTAAAAGAGTCCATAGACAAGAAACTGAGAGATGAACAAGCAGGTTTTCGACAAAACAGATCCTGTACAGACCAGATAGCCACTTTGAGAATAATAGTTGAACAAAGTCTGGAATGGAATTCACCACTATACATCGGATTTGTGGACTACGAAAAGGCATTTGACAGTGTGGACAGAGAATCACTTTGGAAATTGATGAGGCATTATGGAGTTCCCCTGAAGATCATTAATTTAATAAAGAATACATATGAAGACATGACATGCAGAGTTCTTCATGAAGGACAGTTACAGAACCGTTTGGGATAAGAACAGGAGTGCGACAGGGATGTCTCTTGTCTCCATTTCTTTTCTTACTAGAAATAGACTGGGTTATGAGAACATCAACAACTTACTTACTTAGTCATTCCCCTTCTACCGTGAGGTGTAGAGGTTTGGAAGAGAGAGCGCCAGACTATCCTATCGGCTGTCTTCCTCCTGGCCTGGTTCCATTCTAGTCCTCGGTCCTTCAAAGATTGTCTAATGTTGTCCTCCCAGCAGACTGGGTCATCCTGGGGGTCTGGATCCCTGGTTCTTTGACTACAACCCACATCAACAACACACAACAGAAATGGAATCCAGTGGACTCTGACTAAGCAGTTGGATGATCTGGATTTTGCTGATGACTTGGCTCTTCTGTCCCATAACTGTAATCAGATGCAGGACAAATTGAAAACACTCGATGAGAGGTCACAGCAATTGGGTCTGAAAATACACAGGGAAAAGACAAAGATAATGAGAATAAATGCAGGTAATGATAACAGGATTGAACTTGAAGAAGCACCAATACAAGATGTAGAATCGTACACATGTCTTGGCAGCAATATAGACAGAGTGGAGGGACAGACAGTGATATCAAAATAAGAATACAAAAAGCAAGAGGAGCTTTCATTGCATTGGGAAATATATGGAGATCAAGAGAAATCGGATCCAACACTAAAATAAGAATCTTCAACTCAAATGTGAAGTCAGTCCTATTGTATGGCTCTGAGCCATGGAGAACAACAAAGACAACAACCAAAAAGCTACAGACTTTCATAAATGGGTGCTTGCGTAGAATAGAGGGATTAAAATGGTATGATAAGGTTACCAACGTGGAACTGATGACAAGAACTAGACAAGTGCCAGTGGAACAAGAAATGAGAAGACGACGATGGCGATGGATAGGACATACGCTGAGGAAACCTGTTGATAGCATTACAAGACAGTCCTTGTTCTGGAACCCCCAGGGCAAGAGAGGCAGAGGTAGACCAAGAAGCACATGGAGAAGAGAGCTGGAAACAGAGGCGAAAATGATGAGGAGAACATGGAAAGAACTTGAGATGATGGCACGTGACAGGAGGACTTGGCATGTGTTTGTTGAAGGCCTATGCTCCTTTGGGAGTGGAGCGTTATGAGTGAATGAATGATGTTTCTTACATATAGAACATACATTTCATCATTTATCTGTGCTCATTATTTTCAACATTTCAGACATATATTCCTGTTCATTGTGCAGCACTGGTTTCCTCCAACTCGATGTCCTGCATCAGCATATAAAAATAGTGCACAGCAATGGACTCTGGGAGTTTGGTAATAAACATGATTATCATCAGGATGTGTTACAACAGGGCAGTGTCAATAAAATGGATAAAACAGTAAATAAAATAGGAGATAATACCTCTGCTGATGCAATTAGAGAAGAAAACATCAAACTGAGACTCACAGATAAAGAACAATTACTCTATAGTCAGGAAAGGACAGCTAAAAGTTGTGACAACCTAAATGGTAATACATCAGCTTTAAAGACCAAAGTTTGTAACATAAATTGTAGTAAAATATTTTCTGTCCATGAGAAAAATTTCCAGCCTAGTGTGAGTGACAGAGCTGTTGCTACCTGCAGTAATTTAAAAACTCAGTCTCACGAGAAACTAGAGGAAGATAAGTCCTACAAGTGTGATAAGTGTGCTGAATTATTTACTCGGAAAGATAACCTGCAGCAGCATAATAGAATACATGCAGGAGAGAAGTCTTTCAGTTGTGATGTTTGTTGTGTGGTATTTCCTCAGAGATATCATCTACAAGTACATAAAAAAGCACATTCAAGAGCAAAGTTTTACATGTGTGATGTAAGTGGTGAAGCATGCACTTGGAATGATAATCAAGATGTACATAAAAGAATCAATACAATGGAGAATCCTTTCATGTGTGAATTTTGTGGTGCAGCATTTATGCGAAGAGGTGCCCTAACAGTGCATAAGAGAATTCATACAGGAGAGAAGCCTTACAAGTGTGATGTTTGTGGTATAGAATGTGCTCGTAAAATTTATTTAAATAACCATAAAAGAATACATACTGGCGAGAAGCCTTACAAGTGTGATGTTTGCGGTGCATCATTTACTGAGAATAATGGTTTAAAAAAACATAAAAGAATACATACAGGAGAGAAGCCTTACAAGTGTGATGTTTGTGGAGCAACATTTACTCAAAATAGTAGCTTACAAAGACATAAAAGAACACATACAGGAGAGAAGCCTTACAAGTGTGATGTTTGTAGTGTAGAGTTTGCTCGTAAACTTTATCTAAATAACCATAAAAGGATACATACAGGAGAGAAGCCTTACAAGTGTGATGTTTGTGGCGTTGCATGTACTCAAAGAAATAATCTAGAAGTACATAAAAGAATTCATACAAGAGAGAAGCCTTACAAGTGTGATGTTTGTGGTACAGCATTTGCTCGTAAAGGTAGCTTACAAAAGCATTCAAGAATACATGCAGGAGAGAAGCCTTACAATTGCGATGTTTGTGGTGTAGCATTTGTGCATACGAGTCATCGAAATAACCATAAAAGATCACATAAAGGAGAGAGGCCTTACATGTGTGATGTTTGTGGCATTGCAAGTTCTGAAAGAGGTAATCTAGATGTTCATAAAAGAACACATGCAGGAGAGAATCCTCACAAGTGTGGTATTTGTGGTGTAGCATTTACCAGAAGAAATCAACTAGTAGTACATAAAAGAAATCATACAGGAGAGAAGCCTTACAAGTGTGATATTTGTGGTGTAGCATTTACTCAGAGAAGTAGCTTACAAGAACATAAAAGAATACATACAGGAGTGATGTTTGTGGTGTAGCATTTGCTCAGATTAGTAGCTTTCAAGTACACACAAGAATACATACATAAGAGAAGTCTTGCAAGTTTCATGTTTGTGGCATAGCATTTACTCAAATAAATAATCTAGAAGTACTTAAAAGAATACATACAGGAGAGAAGCCATACAGGTGTGATGTTTGTGGTGTAGCATTTACTCGGTGGTCCATGGTTCGATCCCCAGTTGAAGTGGGATTTTTTAGACCGCAAACGGCTCTGGGGTCGACCCAGCCTCATGAATTGGGTACCAGAACAACTCTGGGAAGGTTAAGGCAGCTGGCATGATGCTAACCACATCACCCTTAGTATGCCGATGGTCAAGAAAATATGGGCCTAACACCATATTCCCAATATGTCTCAATAGGTGTATAACAGGATCCTTTACCTTTCCTACATAAAAGAATACATACAGGAGAGAAGCCATACAGGTGTGATGTTTGTGGTGTAGCATTTACTCAGATTAGTAGCTTACAAATACATACAAGAATATATACAGGAGAGAAGCCTTACAAGTGTGATATTTGTGGTTTAGCATTTACTCAGAGAAGTAGCTTACAAGAGCATAAAAGAAAACATATGGGAGAGAAGCATTACAAGTGTAATGTTTCTGGCATAGCATTCACTCAAAAAAATAATCTAGAAGTACATAAAATAATGCATACAGGAGAAAAGCCTTACAAGTTTGGTGTTTTTGGTGCAGAATTTACTCATAAAGTAATATCATCATCAGCATTCCTTTTCATTCCCTGTGGAACATAGGGCAGAAACAGTTGCTCTCCATCAATTTCTCTTCTGGGCTGTCTTTTTCAGCTGTGCCCAAGTCATTCCAATTTCCCTAGCCTCCTCTTCAACAGTTCTTCTCCAAGTTCTCTTTGGCCTCCCCACTTTTCTTTTCCCCTGTGGGTTCCAGTCAAAGGCAACTCTGGCTATGCTTGATTTTTCTCTTCTGAGTGTATGTCCTATCCATCTCCACTTTCTTACCTTAATTTCTGTTTTGTATTGGCTGTTGCCCGCATCTTTTCCTTAGCTCTATATTTGTTATTACATATAGCCATCTTAATTCTTATATGGAGGATCTGACGGAGACATCTATTTACAAATGTTTGTAGCTTGGAGGTGATACTCTTTACAACATGCCATGTCTCTGAGCCATACATCAAGACTGACTTCACATTTGAGTTAACGATTCTAATCTTGTTCTCTCTGGATATAGCTAAGGAGTTCCATATTGGTTGAAGAGCATTAAAAGTGCATCTGGCTTTATTTATCTTTGAGCAGATGTCACCAGCTGTTCCCTTCCTTTGTCAGTGTTACTCCCCAGATACGTAAAGCTTTCTACTTCTGTGAAACATGGTGTGAATCGATGGTGTGATGTGGGGGAGATTGTTGGGGGCTTTTAGATTGTGTTAGTTGAGGAGATAAGACATGGATGTAAGGGTCAGTCTAGGATCCTTGAGCTGTGTATATCTCTGGTTTATGTCCACAGGATGAAGTATTTTACTGCAGAGCAATATGTTATATTGGACATGGAGAATGTGAAGCATTGATTTATAGCATGCTTGAATGCTATATATATGTACAACTGTATTTTCATCATGCATCTGTAAGATAATCGTTGTGAATAAATATATGGACCCGTTATCCAGTTCTCTGGAGTTCTCGATGATGTTAAAAGGTTGACACGTTATGTTGATCATATCCCAGTTCTACATGTCATGGCTTACATCATCATGTGACGTATTCTTTCCAGAACGTTGTCTCCATTACAGCTGCTCTGAACGCATCACGATTCTGGGCAAGTCGACCTGCATCAGCCAAAGACAAGTTCAGACTCTCTGTGATGTCCTGGGTCCACCATCGTCTAGGTCGACCCCTTTCTCCAGGGACCATGCCTTCCATCACTATTTTATCCAGACTATTATGTCTTTTTATATGACCGAAAAATTTCAGCTTCCTTATTGTGATGGTATTTAGGAGCCAATGTTCCTGTACGTTTAGTGAGTGCAGTACTTCTCTGTTGTTCTTGTTTTCTGTCCATGGTATTCTCAACATCCTTCTGTAACATTTCATTTTGAATGATGTAACCTTTTTTGCAACTGTTTTATTGAGTGTCCAAGTCTCGCTACTGGGAATATACATGCTCTGATCAGTTGTAACTTTGTTTCTTTGCTTGTGCCTTGCCATAGGTTTTTCATCTGTATTAAATTATGTGAAGCAATTGCTTATTTTAATTTCTACTGCACAGTCACCAGAGCTGTTGATGATTGATCTTAAGTATTCGAATTCATTAACACTTTCCAGTTCTTCGTTTTCAATTTCTGGTTTGGTCTTTACTTTGTCAGTTGTCAGTACTTTGATCTTCTAGGTGTTTAGGTATAGATTCTGGACCTCGCTGTGTTTTTTGGTGGACAGAATTAATTGTTCAAGTCCTTCTGGGTTGGTCGATAGGAGGACTGTGTCATCAGCATATCTGATTTCTGGGATCTGGTACCCGCCGATGTTAAATGAGTCAAACTCTGTGTGTTCTTGGTCATCTCTTATGTTTCTCATGATATTCTCGGCATAAATGTTAAACAGGTAAGGGGAAAGGGTACAGCCTTGTCTTACTCCTTTCTGTACTTCAAACCGTTCTGATGTTTCCCCCTCTATTCTTACGGCTGCCTGTTGTTCTTGGTACAGCAGTGCGATGAGTTGTAAAAGGTGGTTTGGAAATCTCATATTTTCCATTCTTCTTCTTCTTCTTTTTCCATCCTTAGCCATCAACCGGCAAAGCAGTATGTGGCCAGTACGCCTAGTGGCGTCTTAGGGCAACAACAAATTGATCAATCTATCGCTGTTTCCACCACGCCTAGTGGCGTCTTTGTGGAACAAAAACAGACCAAACAATCTATCATTGTTTCCGTAATCAGATTGGTTGGCAAGCAGGTGATCAGCCCACTGTGCATATTTTCCATAATAGCCCATAACTGCTGATGTTGTACACAGTCGAAAGCTTTGGTGTAATCAATGAAACAAGTATGGCTTACTTACAAGCCTACAATAATAATAACACAGAACCTTCAAACAGAACCAGCAGGCGTGGGACTTTGTCATCTTACCCACTGCCTCTTAACACCCTCTGTTTCTCATTTCTCAAATTACTTCACTGAGTCAACATTTTCATTATAACTGATTGTTTTCTCTCCGTCTCAACATATTCATTATAACTGAATGTTTTCTCTTTCTCAACATTCTCATTATCAATCAATACCCTTTAGCTCCTGAAGGAGCATAGGCCTTCAACAAACACCTGCCAAGTTCTCTTGTCATGTGACGTCTGCTCAAGTTCTTTGCATTTTTTCCTTAACATTTTCACTTCTGTATCCAGTTTTCTTCTCCGTGTGCTTTTTGGTCTACCTCTGCCTCTTTCCCTGAGGATTCCAGAACAAGGACTGCCTTGTAATGCTATCAACAGGTTTCCTCAATGTGTGTCCTATCCATCGCCAGCGTCTTCTTCTCAACTCTTGTTCCACTGGCACTTGTCTGGTTCTTGTCATCAATTCCACATTTGTGACTTAGTCATACCATTTCAGTCCTTCTATTCTATGCAAGCACTCATTTATAAAAGTCTGTAGCTTTTTGGTTGTTGTTTTTATTGTTCTCTATGTTTCAGAGATGTACAATAGAACTGATTTGACATTTGAGTTGAAGATTCTTATTTTCGTGTTGGACTTGATTTCTCTTGTTCTCCGTATGTTTCCCAGTGGAGTGAAAACTCCTCTTGCTTTTTGTATTCTTATTTTGATATCATTGTCTGTCCCTTCAACTTTGTCTATATTACTGCCAAGATATGTGTACGATTCTACATCTTATAGTGGGGTTTCTTCAAGTTCAACTTTGTTATCATTTCTTGCATTTAGTCTCACGTATCTATCAAAAATATAATTGAAAGTAAGCAACAGAAACAAAGTCATGAAGAATTTATATTTATAAAATGTAATAAATATATGTGTATCTGTTGTCACATATATTTTAAACTCAAACTTTTATTAAATAAGTTACAGTCGCATTATGACAGTAACTAGCAATAATCCATCAAACTTGACAGGTTTTTAATTATAGTGTGCTGTTTCTGTTCCCAGATGAGTAGATAGAAGTACATTCTTAGAGTGTTTTTGGTTTCTTTCCATTATACAGTGTAATCAAACTGTTCATGAACACCGTCATTTGAACGCTTTTCTTTTTTGATTGTAACTATTTTTGGGAGAGTATATATAATGGAAACAATACAATTTTTCATCGCGGTTGCATTCCTCAGCTGTGACCAACGTACAAATGGCAAGAATTGTTATTTTAGATTCAGTTTAAAAGTTTTTTTGATGACAACATTTCATGTGAAAGTGCGTGGATTGTTTTCAAAGAGTGTTCCCTGATAATAAGTGGTTTTAACAAAAACTTAACAATACATAAACGACACCTGCAGGAAAATAGAGGAAATGCGCGAACAGGGATTGAGTAAGAATATGTTTTCTGAAGTAAGAACATTGAAAAACAGCAACTTTAAATCATCACCCCGAGCAATAAACGACAAGAAAGGCGACACTCTAACAGAACGTAAAGATATTCTGAACAGATGGAAGGAGTACTGTCAAGAAATGTATACGGAAATAAACAAAGCGGCAGATAACAACGGCATGAATGAAGCGGAACGTGAACCAGAACCTACCATAGAGGAAGTCCGGAATGCAATCAAACACTTAAAAAGTGGAAAATCTCCTAGTTGTGATGAAATAACAGCTACAGGCAGGAGGAGAAGGCAGCGCTCGTATATACCATGCATTATGCTGCAAGATCTGGCAAAGCGGAATTTGGCCCAAGGAATGGAAACGATCAATTTACATACCCTTGCCAAAAAAGGGCAACCTGAAACTGTGCACAAACTACAGAACTATAGCTCTTATAAGCCATGCCAGCAAAATACTTTTACAAATCATAATGAAAAGGATGCAACAAAAGCTAGAAACAGAAATAAATGAAGTACAGGCGGGTTTTCGACCAGGTAGAGGCACTAGAGATCATATATTCAACATGAGGATCATCATAGAAAAGTGTAGAGAATTCAACGTTGACCTACATACTTGTTTCATTGATTACACCAAAGCTTTCGATTGTGTACAACATCAGCAGTTATGGGCTATTATGAAAAATATGGGATTTCCAAACCACCTTATACAACTCATCGCACTGCTGTACCAAGAACAACAGGCAGCCGTAAGAATAGAGGGGGAAACATCAGAATGGTTTGAAGTACAGAAAGGAGTAAGACAAGGCTGTACCCTTTCCCCTTACCTGTTTAACATTTATGCCGAGAATATCATGAGAAACGTAAGAGATGACCAAGAACACACAGAGTTTGACTCATTTAACATCGGCGGGTACCAGATCCCGGAAATCAGATATGCTGACGACACAGTCCTCCTATCGACCAACCCAAAAGGACTTGAACAATTACTTCTGTCCACCAAAAAACACAGCGAGGCCCAGAATCTATACCTAAACACAAAGAAGACCAAAGTATTGACAACAGACAAAGTAAAGACCAAACCAGAAATTGAAATTGATAACGAAGAACTGGAAAGTGTCAATGAATTCGAATACTTAGGATCAATCATTAACAGCTCTGGCGACTGTGCAGTAGAAATTAAAAGAAGACTTGCAATTGCTTCACATAAGCTAATACAGATGAAAAACCTATGGCAAGGCACAAGCAAAGAAACAAAGTTACAACTGATCAGAGCATGTATATTCCCAGTAGCAACATGCGGCTGCGAGACTTGGACACTCAATAAAACAGTTGCAAAAAAAGATTACATCATTCGAAATGAAATGCTACAGAAGGATGTTGAGAATACCCTGGACAGAAAAAAAGACCAACAGAGAAGTACTGCACTCACTAAACGTACAGGAACATTGGCTCCTAAATACCATCGCAATAAGGAAGCTGAAATTTTTCGGTCATATAAAAAGACAATAGTCTGGAAAAAACAGTGATGGAAGGCATGGTCCCTGGAAAAAGGGGAAGGGGTCGACCTAGACGACGGTGGACCCAGGACATCACAGAGAGTCTGAACTTGTCTTTGGCTGATGCAGGTCGACTTGCCCAGAATCGTGATGCGTTCAGAGCAGCTGTAATGGAGACAACGTTCTGGAAAGAATACGTCACATGATGATGAACAAAAACTTTCAAGTTTTCATGATTTGTACATCAGGTGAGGGCTCATGCACACCAATTTTTATGCACTTTTTCTTTGTCGAGCGCTACTAATTTCGTGAAAGAATTAAAAAAAAAACCAACGCCTTTCACCATTAATTTGTAGCTCTTTTTCTGCTGGCTGGATGTCAGGGGGGTTTTGTGGAGCTGGTCTATTGAGAAGGTCCTCAAAATATTCTGTCCACCTCTTCATTTGCTCTTGTATATTGCTGAGCAGTTTTCCATTCTTGTCTTTTATGAGGCAACTTGTTTGCTTGTATTTCCCTGTCAGCTTCTTTGTGCTGTTATACAGTTCTCTCATATTTCCTTTGGCTGCAGCATCTTCTGCCTCTCTTGCCAACTCCTCAGTATACTTTCTCTTGTCTCTTTTGATACTTCTTTTTACTTCTTTGTTTGCTTCTGTGTACACTTCTTGAGCCTTGGCTTTGGAACTTCTGGTTTTGCTTGTGTTTAAATCTGCTTTCTTGTTTTTTCTGTCTTTTATCTTATTGATGGTTTCTGTTGTTATCCATGCTTTTTGTTGTCGTTCCCTTTTCCCCAGTATTTCTTCACATGTCTCATTCCATACCATTTTGATTTGCTGCCAATAGTCTTCTGTATTCTCTACATCTTCCAGCTGTTGGAGCACTTGGAATTTGTTGTTTATTGTGACAGCAAATTTGTCTCTTGTTTCTTGATTTCTTAGATGTCCAACATTAAATTGTTGTCTATAATTTTGCATTGTTGCATATCTCTTGAGTTTCATTTTTACTTTGGCTATCAGAAGGTGGTGATCGAATGCCACATCTGCTCCTCTATATACCCTTACATCCTGCAATGATGATCTAAACTTCTTGTTTATGCATATATGATCAATCTGATTTTCTGTTCTATGGTCTGGTGATATCCATGTTGCCTTGTGTATTCTCTTATGTGGAAACATGCTTCCTCCTATAGCCAGTTGATTTGAAGCACAGAAGTTTGAGAATAGTTCCCCATTTTCATTCATTATTCCCAGCTCATGTTTTCCCATGACTTCTTCAAAGCCGGTGTTGACTATACCTATCTTTGCATTCATGTCACCCATCAAAATTGTGATGTCTCTTCTTTTTACTTTTTTCATAATTTACTGTAGTCTAGTATAAAATGCTTCTTTCACAGACTCTTCTTTGTCATTAGTTGGTGCATAACATTGGATGACATTTACATTTATTATCTTTTTAGCTGTTTTAAAGGTAGCTGTTATTATTCTGGGTCCAACGGCTGCCCATTCAATGAGTGCTTTCTGTGCTTCTTTAGATAACATAAGAGCTACCCCTTCACTGTGGTGTGAACTTACGTCTTCATGTCCTGAGGACAGCACCATTTCACCTGTGATGAGTTTCTTCTTGTCTACCCCCTTCCACTTTGTTTCACCCAGTCCCAGAACCTCGATTTTATATTCCCTCATTTCTGCTGCTACTTGTGCCACTTTCCCTTGTTCGTTTAATGTCCGAACATTCCAGGTGCCAAATCTGGAAGTTCTCCTAGAAGAAAGAAGGTTAGTCAGTAACACAGACTCCTTTCGGCTTTCTCTGTGTTGCACCATATGCCTCCCTGCGAGAGGACCTTCCCCTGTCCTGGATGGCTGTGTTTTATTTTCCTTAATTGACTTGTTCATATTTGTTGAAGTTTTTTGTGGTTTAAATTTTTTACAGGATGGGGTAACCAGCCCCATGCCCAACCTTCCTTAGTCACTTTCTATGATGTGCTTGGCAGGGAACAGTGTTACTATTCTTTGCTCCCCTTTCGGGCCCTGGTAACACAGGATTATCCTCGAGAGATTAAAAGAGTTCATAGACAAGAAACTAAGAGATGAACAAGCAGGTTTTCGACAAAACAGATCCTGTACAGACCAGATAGCCACTTTGAGAATAATAGTTGAACAGAGTCTGGAATGGAATTCACCACTATACATCAGATTTGTGGACTACGAAAAGGCATTTGACAGTGTAGACAGAGAATCACTTTGGAAATTGATGAGGCATTATGGAGTTCCCCTGAAGATCATCAATTTAATAAAGAATACATATGAAGACATGACATGCAGAGTTCTTCATGAAGGACAGTTACAGAACCGTTTGGGATAAGAACAGGAGTGCGACAGGGATGTCTCTTGTCTCCATTTCTTTTCTTACTAGCAATAGACTGGGTTATGAGAACATCAACAACACACAACAGAAATGGAATCCAGCGGACTCTGACTAAGCAGTTGGATGATCTGGATTTTGCTGATGACTTGGCTCTTCTGTCCCATAACCGTAATCAGATGCAGGACAAATTGAAAACACTCAATGAGAGGTCACAGCAATTGGATCTGAAAATACACAAGGAAAAGACAAAGATAATGAGAATAAATGCAGGTAATGATAACAGGGTTGAACTTGAAGAAGCACCAATACAAGATGTAGAATCGTACACATATCTTGGCAGCAATATAGATAAAGTTGGAGGGACAGACGGTGATATCAAAATAAGAATACAAAAAGCAAGAGGAGCTTTCATTGCATTGGGAAATATATGGAGATCAAGAGAAATCGGATCCAACACGAAAATAAGAATCTTCAACTCAAATGTGAAGTCAGTCCTATTGTATGGCTCTGAGACATTGAGAACAACAAAGACAACAACCAAAAAACTACAGACTTTCATAAATGGGTGCTTGCGTAGAATAGAGGGATTAAAATGGTATGACAAGGTTACCAACGTGGAACTGATGACAAGAACTAGACAAGTGCCAGTGGAACAAGAGATGAGAAGACGACGATGGCGGTGGATAGGACATACACTGAGGAAACCTGTTGATAGCATTACAAGGCAGTCCTTGTTCTGGAATCCCCAGGGCAAGAGAGGCAGACGTAGACCAAGAAGCACATGGAGAAGAGAGCTGGAAACAGAGGTGAAAATGATAAGGAGAACGTGGAAAGAACTTGAGATGATAGCACGTGACAGGAGGACTTGGCATGTGTTTGTTGAAGGCCTATGCTCCTTTGGGAGTGAGGGTTATGAATGAATAACACCCACGCCACGCAAGTTGCACACCGCGCATTGCGCACTTTTTTTTCTGGCGCTAGTTACTATTTTGGATGAGACCGACCAACGTAACATACATTGGTAATTATGTTAGTTGGGATGAAAGCCCAATTTTCATTCTATGCAATAATCTAAACATTAGATATTATATCATGGAGGTTCGAGAACACATTTTGAGAATTTAGTTGGTCCTTGTTTTGGAATCCCCAGGGAAAGTGAGGCAGAGTTGAACAACAACAAAAAAAACACACTGAGAAGAGAACTAAATACATAAGAGAAAGTGATAAGGAAAACATGGAAAGAACTTGAGTGGATGGCACGTGACAGGAGGACGGCATGTGTTTGTTGAAGGCCTATGCTTCTTGTGGAGCTAAAGGGTATTGATTGATTGAAGAGCATTAATAGAGAAAATGTAGTGACAGAAAAAACAAATTGTCTCATTCTCTCTATCAGTGTTCTCACATCACCACATTTTCTCTATCAATGTTCTCACTTCACCACATTTTCTCTATCAATGTTCTCACTTCACCATATTTTCTCTATCAATGTTCTCACTTCACCATATTTTCTCCCTCTATTATTGCTCTGACTAATCATGTCCCTTGTCATTTATGTCATCACATTATATTTTCTCTACAATTGATCTCTGACTACACTATATTTTCTCTATCAGTGTTCTCACTACATCACATCTTCTCTATTTTTGCTCTAACTACCCACATTTATCTGTCCATGTTCTCCCCTCACTGCATTTTCTCTATCATTTTCAATATACCACATTTTTTATATCAGTGTTCTCACCACACCACATTTTCTCTGTCAGTGTTTTCACATAAACACATTTTAATATCAGTGTTCTCCCAACATCACATTTTCTCTGTCAGTTTTCAAGCAAAACCACACTTTTTATATCAATGTTTACACAGCACCACATTTCCTATATTGTTCTCACAGCACCAAATTTTTTTATATCAGTGTTTACACAGTACCACATTTTTATATCAGTGTTTACACAGCACCACATTTTCTCCACCTGTCATTGCTCTCACTGTACCACATTACCTCTATTGGTGTTGTAGGCACATTACATTTTCTTAATAATTGCTCTTACTGCCCACATTTTTTCTATCAGTGTTATCACTAAACTACATTTTCTTTATCAATGTTCTCACTACACCACATTTTCTTTATTAATGTTCCCAATACACCACATTTTTTTCTGTCGATGTTCTTATTGCACTTTATCGATGTTCTAGCTACACTTTATTTTGTCTGTATATCAGTTTTCTCATTTGCCACAATTTTGCTGTTTACCACTGCTCTTGCTAATTGCTTTTTTCTCTATCACTATTCTACTACACTTTATCAATGTTCTCACTAAACCACATTTCTCTGTCTTTCAGTGTTTTCATTATGTCCCGATTTCTCTATTGATGTTCTTACTACATCGAATTGTCTCTATCATTGTGTCTCTGTCTCTCTATCTCTTTCTCTCTCTATATAATATATATATATATATATTGTCACAGCACAATCTTTTGCTGTACGAGTAACTGCTTGTTCGTAAATCGAGCAAGCCATTTGGAAGCCGCCGAAGGGCTTACAAATCTTAACGAGCGATCAAGGTCATGTGATCAGCTCATATTTTGGTGTCAAGTCATTGATCATTCAACTACCATCCTGTGTGGACGCGTCTATGCCAGCTTGTGTGCTGTCCATCTTGGATGGAATTTCATGAGACAGCATCTGCCATAGAGCCTTGTCCTGGTGTCAGTATTCTAGAGAGGTAGTTAGTCTCTCAGTGGTGTTTTTTGTAAACTGAGGTTGTTCTCGTTAGTACGAGCGATTTGTATCTGATAGTTGTCAGTTTGACATAGTGATGTTTTTTTGCCGCTCGAGTGAGCGGGGTTCATTGTAACATATAGGTTGTTATATTGCCTAGATTTATATGATGTATTAGCTGGTAGTGGCAGTGTATTTATATTTTTGCATTTCATCATGGCCGGTTGTGGCCAGATGGTGTTGTTTCTAATAAAGGGATATTAGCTGTTTTGGAAGCCTTATTTTCTCGTGTCAGCCATTGTTCGTGTGGTCCCTTAGTGTACATGAGCCATTGTCTCATCATCATCATCAGTTGCCATCTCCACAACGGAGGTTGGCTGTAATGGATCTCCAACGTCTTCTGTCTCTTGTCTTGGTGGTACACTCTGATAGACTCTTTCCCGTCCATCTCTTGATGTTATCTTCCCACTTATAGCGCTGTCTTCCCCTTGCACGTTTACCTTCAACTCTCCCTTCTGTTATGGTCTTCTGCAAGGTGTTATGCCTTTTTATGTGGCCAAAGTATTTTAGCTGCCGAACTTTGACCTCTCTCATTAGTTCTCTTTTCATACCTAGATTTTCTAGGACCTCCTTATTTGTTTTCATCTCTTTCCATGAGATACGCCATTGTCTATCTTAAGTTAAATCCAGCACGAACAGTTGTTTTGATTTTGTTCTGAGTGATCTGGCTGGTGACTAGTTAGTGCCCAAGCCCTCAGCGCTTCATTGTCTGCGTGTAGTTGTCGTTTCACCCTTTGTTATTATTATTGTGTAGTGTTGAAGGGAGGACAGGGGGCGAGTTTAATTCTTCCTTTTATTTTTCCTTGTGGGAAAAGGTTGGATTAGACTGATTTCCTTCTAGGGCGTGGCTGTGTTTGTTTAGTGGCAGAGTTGAGCAGACGTGCATTCCTGCAGCTGCTCTGCTTAACAAACCGAGCACAGTATTCATTAGTTGTACTGGTGTCATTTGTGTATGTCATGTCATGTACATGGAGTGATTCTTATCGCCTTGTTTAAGTGTTGTATTCTCACGTTTCTTACTTTCTATCTGTATATATGTTCAGCGAGTATCCCTTGTATTCGTATGTTAACAGTCTCATACTGTACATATCATTCTACTTCTGGTCTTGCTTAGTCTATTGTCCTCTCATATGTGACTGCTAGTTATTGTGGTGTCACAGTGAGTGTTCTTCATTTTTCATTTACATGTTTGCCACTGCATCTATATAAACTTAGTGGTGATCATTGCTGCACAGAAGCACTAGTGTGAGTGCTCTTATGGTGTACTGTGAAAGGGTTTATTTATTGATCATTACCCTAACAATAACATTGTGAGTGCTTGTCAGTATCAGTTGGGTATGGAAGGCTGTGATGAGATAAGTCGGGTGAGTGTTAGTGAATCAGGTGTACTGAAGTGACTTGCTATTGTGGTACGATGTACTGCCATCATAGACTTAAGTATCAAGGGTGATTAATCCTAATAAGTAAGGGTACAGAAGCCAAGAGGCAGAGTGGGTTGATACAGTGAAGAGAGTTGGAGAGTACATCTGAGTAGATATATAAAGACATACATTCAGATTGTACATCTTATTGAGAAGATACATCTAGGTATCCATTGGGAGTGTACATCATGTACTTTCAAGAGTTTATTAAAATAGGCAAGGAATGTGGGTTTACTGGAAATGACTTGGGGCAGTTTGCGGAAACTAAATTTTGCCCAAAAGAGAAACAGGATGCCTTAAGGGATGTGTGCACTGAAGAACGAGAACTCAAGAGAGCAGAGTTAGAATTACAAGAGAGGAAGATGAAAGAAGATAAGAGAGATAATTAGAGAAGGAGAGATTGAGACAAGCATTAGAGGAGAGGAAGATGGATAAAGAAATAGAATTTAAAAGACTAGACTAAGGTGCGAGTGGTCAGAACTTGACTCCGAGGGAGTCCCTTTAGGCTGCGTCTGCCAAATTTTAACGATAAAATAGACAGTATGGACTTCTTCCTCAAGAGGTTCGAGGTGACATGCGTGTCCTGGAAGGCTAACAGAGACGAGTGGCCATCTCTGTTGTCCACATTATTGGTCAGGCCAGCGATGGAGACTTTTTACGGAGCATGACGACATATATATATATATATATATATATATATATATATATATATATATATATATATATATATATATATATATATATATATATATATATATATAATTAAATGTCTATCCTTGGCCTAAAAGCATAAACTTGACTTGGTCTGAGAAACTTTGTTATGATGGGAAACTCCATACAGAGTGATACAACAGAAGGCAATCTGATCATCAGAAGTTGTCTCCCGTCGATCAAGTGTTTTGGCCTATTAATCTCATTTACACTCTAAGTGAAGGTGGGCCCACTTGGGTCATGACTCCCAACTGTCAGCCTCCTGTTGTCATTTTTGTCTCTGTCTATATATATATATATAAAATAATTAAATGTCTACCCTTGGCCAAAAAGCATAAACGTGACTTGATCTGAGACACCTAATGACGATAGGAAACTCTATACGGTGTGATACAACAGAATGCAAACTGATCATTAGAAGCAGCCCCCCATCGATCAAGTGTTTCGGCCCATTAATTTCCTTTGCACTCTATGGGGGGGGGGGGGAACTTGGGTCATGACTCTCAAATGTCAGCCTTCTGTTGTCATGTGACATGAATTTAACCCACTCCACCTTGGTTGCAGCTGCCAACTTCACTCCTGTGTTCTGCCAGCTGGAGGCACGTGTGAAAGTAACAACTATGTTGAAAAAAAATGTACTGTCCCGAGCTCCATAGCTCGTTTTGCTTGTTCCACAGCCAGGATAATGCCCTTTCTGCAGTTTCGCAAAAACCTCTTTAGTCCCCTTGTTCTTGACTGTACTTTCAAACCCAATAGTTTCAGTAGATCATACACTGAGGCAGCCACGAGACCTCTTGCACCTACCTCAACAGCCATGACCCTTGCAGCGAACACGTCATGTCTCAAGTCCATGACCAGGTCATTATACTTGGCCACTGTCGTAATTTGAATGGAAGTTTCTACCACTTTTGGCCGAGTGGTCCGTCTGTCTTGTCTGTTCTTTGTCTACACCCACTTTTCTGTCTTATAGCTCTATTACTGGCGTTAGTCATGTCAATCTTACGTTGGACAGGCTAAATTCCACCCCTCTACACGTGAATCGCGACATCTAGCCAAAGGTCCTTTTATTCTACCTTTCTTGTAGAGAACGGAAAGTTCCATGTTTCTTAGATTTACAGAGAATCAGTAGACATGGGGAAGAAACTCTAACTTTTCATCTTTCCGCCCGCGTCTAGAATCTTGAACGCTTGTCACTCATAAGAACTGCCTAGTGTTGCTTCCTGCCATCACCGGTGTCAATACCTTGTCGAGGTATGGTGGCTTGCGTACCCTGATTACCCCCAGAGCTATACCAGCGGGAGTTTTACTCCTGGAAGGTTCTACCAAGCTGGACAGGTTTGCGCGGGCAGGGGTCAGACTAAAGCAGACATCCTGGTCCTCCGGGTTGGGGATTTTAGCATAGGGCTGACAGCCCTGTCTATGGAAAAAGAAATGAAGATACGGAAACGACAACAAATGAACAAACTTTGCTGCGGGATGGACATCCAGAGTCTGAGGCTCGTATGACTGTCAGTGGTGAAAGCCGAAAGGAAGCCACTGACACGAAAATGGACGTTCTGATCGCAAAACGTGAAACAAGAATAGGATTTTGGAATGTCAGGACAATGAACGAGACGAGTAAACTAAAACGGGTCATAGCAGAAATGAGAAACTATAGATTACACATTCTAGGGATACACGAGAGCAGATGGACAGGGGCTGGAAATGTTAAAACAGCAACAGGAGAAACATTACTTTACTCTGGAAGAGAGGATAGACAGCACAATGAAGGTGTAGCCATTATTCTACAGAAAGGAATAGAAAGGACATTACTGGAATGGAAACCCATCAACAACAGACTGATCAGAATAAGATTGAGAGGGAAATACACCAACACTACAATAATACAATGTTACGCAACAACGAATGACAGCGATGAAGAGGTCAAGGATGAATTATATCAACAACAGCAGAAAGAAATGGAAGACACACCTAGATGATCTTATCGAAGTAATGGGAGATCTCAACGCGAAAGTTGGAACACACAATACATATAATGAAAGAGTAATGGGGAAATGCGGCAGCAGAACAACAAACGAAATTGGGGATAAATTAATGAGTTTCTGTAGCATTAACAACATCGTGGCTTGACAACAGTCTCGAAAAATGCCCTGCTCTCGCAATGAGTCGTGGGCCGGCAGTTAGTAAGCTGGTGTCGCTTTCGGCCCGTCCTGTCCGACTAGGGGAACGTCTTGTCGGCAGGCGGCCAGTGGTTCTCGCAAGAATAAAATCGCCAGGATCCACTCTGCACAGAGCGATGTCTCCCTCCCCGCACGAGCGACGAAATGGTCGAAGAAGACGCACGTCTGTTCGGACAGTTATCTAGTTGATCCTTCCAGTAGTGATATGCTTGTCTCAAAGATTAAGCCATGCATGTCTAAGTTTACCCAAGCAGGCGACCTTCTGTCTTGATCGACTGTGTGTGGTACACCCATTTTGGGCCCTCCCAGTATTGAAAATCAGGCAGATCGCTGTGTTCGTTTCAGATTTTGCTCACTGTCTCTGGCTTTTTTCTCAGACATTCGGGTCTTGAGTGTTCCTCTATAAATGCCTTCGGGCAGAAGAGGAAAGGGCATCCCTCGACACCTTAGGGTATAAGAGGCTCTGTCCGTTTTGACTGGAATTAACCAGGAGGGATCGATGGTTTCATAGCGATTACATACACACTTGAGAGCAAGTTAACCTGATTGTGAGTTAAAATTTCCTGAGTTATCCCTAGATCAGGGGACCCTGTTTATGCCCTACATCAGGCATAATGTAACATAACCACGATGCTCTTATCATATAAATAGTAGCACGTTCCCCAAACCAACTATAGCTTAGGTGGCGCGTTAAATGATTGCATTAATTACCACACTAGTAAACATCCTTTGCGAAGAAATACTCTGTCTATTATAAGCCCTAGCAAAAATTACTTATAATATTAGCGTTTACAAATTCGCTTACCGAACAAAGGTCAGAATATCGCACTTAACCCACAAGCGGGCAGACTGTCTTATGTTGCTATTTCCCCTACAAGAATTTCCAAGACTGAAGCAATTAATAGACAGACCAGGACTCTTATATACTAACATCTACAGTCGCAGATGTTCAACCAGGCTTGCACACATGCACAGAACAACAGACAAAGACACATAATACTGGACCGGAACTTTCTCTAACAGATGCAACTACCAAAAGATTTTGCATAACGGGTTGACAGCCGTCTCCGCTAAAATGGAAAACAAGGGACACCTGCGCACCCCGTAGAACCATCGTAAGACTTGCGTAATAGGAGCTTAAGGAAACATGAAAACGATGACCGTCTCCGTTTGTCAAATACCCAGACACGAATGACGGCCAAAGTTTTTACGTCACGTGATGTCATTCAACAGGACTACTAAGACAGGTCTCCTGGAAGAACTTGCACTCAAAAGACCAAGCCGCCTCTACAGGAATGCAAGAGGGGTACTCACGTGGACAGTGAATCGGTGTTTTCAAAAGAAAACAGAAAAGGATTACCGCTCGTGCTCAACCATGTTTACGAGCGGCAAAGATTCTCTCCCGCTGGTCCGATGCCAGGTGCTCTTACGCATCCCTACCTCAATTTGATTTGGCCCAATGAACACGAAATAAAAGAACAAAGCCATTCTGCAGGGTGGGTGTCTGACAGAGTGATAATGGGGTTACTGCCCCGTAGAACAAAATGAAAAGAACGAAATACAGAGAGCCAGTGACTAGAAAAAAACTAAGAGGAAAAAAAAACGAAGGGGGCGGGTTGGAAAATAGGGAGTAACAGCCATTTTGCAACATTGGGCCCGGTTTAGGTGATTAGTTCATGGATACTTAAATAGGAAAGTACAGATGCGATTCGTTAAATAAATGAGAGATGTAAAATATTAAGGACTAGTCACAGAGAAGTAACACTATTTATTAAACAATTGGGGCAAGTTTCCCATTCTTAAAGCCAAGATTTAGGCTACTCGATTTTTGTTGAAGATTCAAGAAGTTTTGATCACATGCGGTGCGTTGATGTTCACGTGGTGTCAGCTAAGTTCACATGGGGAAGGTGACACAAAAAAAAACAGCACAACATAGTGTGGAGGTCCTCTCTGCTCGAGTCAACAATGAGTGATGATGATGTAACTGAGCGTGGTGAGTGCTGGAGTTGTCGCCTTGTGATTTTCGTGCAAGAGCGAATCAGATAGAAATAATTTCAACCCCATTGTTGTTATTCAAGATATGAATTCAAGAGCAGAAGTAAGTATTAACTGCAAACAGCAGAAGTTAATTGTGATACTTCTTGGGTGGGGATGTCCAAAATATATTAAAGATATGTGTTGAACTCCGTATAAACTTTTACGACTCATACAGTAAAGATAGACATTCATGTACCACAGTAATGTCAGTGCTAACCAATGTTGCACTAGAAGGGTATCAGCCTTGAAAGAAACTAAGATGCCCCGGTGTTGATTGGACATACGTAGACAAACCAGCCACAATAAATTCAAGCACCACTTAAGAACATCGAATTGAGTTTTATTACAGTAAAAGAAGCAGGTTGGACAAACAGGCTATAATGCAGAAGCACATTAGTCAAGAGATTACATATGACTACTGACGAAGCAATGAGAATGTTGTAGGTTGAATGATCCAGATTACATGTAACGTTTTAATACAGATGTCTACTTGTTTTTTTTCTACATTGCTGTACATACGTTTGAAGATTGGAAGTACTAATAAGAATAATATTAAAGTGAAGTTTCTTCTAGATTTTGTTTGTTTGTTTGTTTGTTTTTTTTGCTTGTTTATTTATTTACCGTATAAGCACAATTGTGATTGTCCCTATTTACAATGATTTGACAAATGTGATGCCACTTTCTCATATCGGCAGTTTGTCATATTACCAGTATTTGGACTTGAAAACAATATATATCCTAATCAGTGGCGGTTCCAGGGGGTTGTCATTGGGAGTGCTGCACTGTTCATTCATTTAAAATACTATACATAACACTCACAAATTGTGACCACCACATGAAATATCAACCCAGACACCAATGATTAGTGTCTTATCTCATCTAAAATCTGTCAAGAAGTTCTGAAAAGTTATTTTAAAAGTTTACTGCAACTAGGAGTAATCATTGTCAGTCGTAGCAGCTTCCCGAGTCTCAAACAGGTTACACAGACATGTATGCTGCTATTTCTCGTGTTAAAAATTTTCATTGTAACTTCCCTTTAATTTGCTCATTGCACTTGAGCTGTGTTCGGCTGCAGCTCCAGATAAAAGATTCAAACCAATCGTAGTTCGCCTCTAGCTGTGTGTTTGACAAGCATTCGCTTATAAGAGGTCAAGGTCACATGAGCTGTAATCGTTTGCAGCGCTTTCCCCATTACGGTGTTGGATAATTTTTTTTTTTTGGTATTTAACCTTTCCGGTGTAACCTCAATTTTTCGGTCTGTGCGGATTATGTATTATAATGTAGTAGAGACAGTATGCAGTCCTTTTTTTTTTTACAGGGGGTGCTGCAGCTCAACAGCTTATTAAAGAAAGCCGCCACTGATCCTAATTATAACCCATCAGAGGTTGAATGGGATATTTTTCTTCCTTTAAAAAAGTACTAATAAAAACATCAAAGCCCATTGTGAGTTAACTAGAAACAGTCTCAATGTGCGGTGATGTCATGGTAATGATAAACAGATAGAAGATAACAAGACAGTCTGTCTGCGTTAAATACAGAATCTATGTCGAACCTTAGAAAAAAACCATTTTAAATAAAATGTGCAGCTGATCATGTGGCCATGAGCACAAAAATTAAACACTAATGCCAATCCAGAAAAATAACAAATTACCACAACACCGCGTGACTTTTGGCGTTACACTTCCGTTTCACTGGCACTATGAAAGATTCCATACGTAAGTATCGAAAAATTGCCAATATTTGAGAAAAATACAGGGCTTTATCTTCACATACCGTTTTCGCTGGTGTAGGTGATCTTGTCTTTCTAAGTTCCTATCTCTGGCGTTGTTTATCAGTTATGTTGTTTACTTTTTTACATGTCGCCGTGTTAGTGTCTAGTAACTTCTCTTGGCGGTGTTGTTTGGCTTTTGTCCCTAGTCTATCATATTCCTGCTTTCTACTTTCGGTTGAAATGAAGACCACTGGGACGTGTGTCCGATTTTGCCCAAATGTGGGCCGAAGGAAGGATAGTTAACTGGAGGCTGCCATATTGTGCCTCCGTGTGGTGTGTTTGCCCGTAATGTGGTGTGTTTGCAAGTAGGCCTAACATACTTTCGTTAACATGATCTATTAGAATTTTGAGGCGCTATATACCATAACTGTAAGATGTTGAAAAGGGTATTTTTCATTCAATATAGTTGGAATTTGATTAGTTTAATAGTGGGTGTTTTACATTGTGTCGAAGGGATAAGGTTACTTATCGTATAAATAGCGTTCGGGAGAAATGGCGGACCTTGTTCTACTATTCTTCCCATTTACCCAAATGTCTTTGGACTTGGTGAACAGTTAAGTAGCTCACATTGAAACGGCCTGAAATAAAACTTCAGTTATGCATTACCCATTACTACTGTTGTTGTTTAACTATGGCTGCTGAGCTTCTTACTCTTTTGCAGCCAATTGAAGACACCTTGGTATTATCTATAGGCCTACTGTAGATATAGGCTTTAATTAATCAGGCTTTTACAATAATTACTTTACTGGTTCAATGCTGCTGATTTTATTTAAATTATCACTCATTTTGGCTTAATTTAGTTTAAAAAAATAAATCACATGTAAAGGAAACGCATCAATAACTTCAGCTGTAACTTAAAGTTTTATGAAATAATGTTAAACTTACAAGAAATTCGGGACGCAAAGACGCAGTAATAAAGAATGCAGTCAGCAACCCATAGCTTGACTGCTTGCGTCAGGGTCAGCAAACCAGAGCTGACCAAGACCCTACTCTGCCTCCAAGTGGTGGTCCTGGAAACAGGCTGCATCACTGCAGTCTGGCTGAGAGAGTAGGGATCAAAGAGGGAAGGCTAACCCGGTCCCAAAAAAATGCTGTGCGGAAGTCGGATGTGTCGGCCGAAAGGCGCAAATATCGCAGCTTCGCTGTAAATGGGCACAACGCAACCAACGTCCTTTTCAGGACGAAGGAATGAACGAACGAACGAACAAACTTTATTTTCAAAGGGTTAAGAATTGGGCACGCAGGCCCGTCTGACATTCTGCCCTTCCTCTCTCTCTCTCATCATGTATACTAATATCCTTTCATCCTCACATTTACTTTAAGCATTATTAAGGCATTTATCATTATAAAAGTAATATTACATTTGCAATAATCATCATAATTAAAGTGTTTTTAAGGAGGAAGAAGAAGAAAAAATTCTACAAAAATGCAAGGGTTTACAAACTAAAGTTCTTATCTCTTCATTGTCATTATCTAATGGTAAAGTCAGATGTTTTTAACGAAATGAAATAGAAATCCATTATCTTCCAGATTGTGACTGTTCAGTTGAAAGGATTTATATAAAAATTATGGAAATGTATAATTTATTTTAAAAAGTTTAAAACAGTTGAAGGTTATAACCAGGGTTGTGGAGTCGGCCAAAAAAATGTTCCTACTGTGACTCCAAGTAATGATATTTAAGAAGTCTTACTCCGACACCCATCTCTGACTATAGTTTTTTTTACTTGTCATATGGCATAAAAGTATGCACTTGTATGGAGTTCTGTGTAGAAACATGGTATTTGTGCATGACCAGGACAGTAGATCCACACCAGCTCCTGTTTACAATTCATGCCGCAACCAACCACATTGAACCTTTCAAAGCATGGACTGGGGTCAGAGTGGCTAAGAGGTATGGCATTCACCTTGATTTCTAGAGGTACCAGGTTCAATTCCCAGTTTGAAGAAATATTTATGGAATTTTTTTGTCAGAACCAGTGGTCCTAATGATGTCATTCTCCCCACAGGTCTCCTGGGTAGTGAGATCTGATGCCTAACCTTCTCGGATATAGGCAACAAATTAGAGGTTCCTTGTGCAAGTTGCATGTGTTAAAAATCCCACCGCAGTTGGAAATTGTAATGAGTAGGCCTATCAAGGCCTCTGCCCTGGAAAAGTTTAAAAATTAAAAACCTACCCACCACAAAAATATTTATAGAATGTGTGATTCATATATACACACATTGGGATTCTCGCCGGTGCTACAGAGTTTGCGCGCTGTGCTGAGATCCTCTTTGTGTGATCTAAGGAAAGAAATACGAGCACTGATGGAGTTGTCGGTGTGCAGTAAAGATAGTCCTTAAAACCAAACCAAACCAAGCATTTATTGAGAGTCTGACACAATGACTGCCTTTAATTAAGTTTCGTTTAGCCACCTTAAGGCTGCAGTAACTGCCTCTACCTCCATTTTCATGCAAGAAGTTGTTATCTTGTAAGCCCCACTATGTTCGGCAACGATTCTGAACAGTACCCTAGCAGAGAAGCCCCAACCTGATTTCTCACCATGGATCACAGACCTATCTGTATACACAGTGGCATCATTATCCCCAGTTTTGCTTTCTCATTGCCCCAACTTCTACACTGTCTGCCAAGGCTGATGATGACTTGCTAGTAGTTAATCCAGTTCTCATCAGATATACTCTATTCTTCTGCTTTGAATACATTTTCAACTGCAGTGACCTGCTTGATTGTTGTCTCTGCCTTTGCCATCCATGACATCCCTCTCTTTATTGTTGCTCCCTGTTTCCATGCAAGGGGTGCTGTTAGTCTGTGGTTACTCGCATATAGGCTTTTGCTTGCGCCATAGCATATCTGGAACTAATCAGCAGCACTCCAGTCATGTACCTCATTGTTACAACATTAATGCACTGTGCAATGGCTTGCCGTGTTAACCCTTGGCTAACAAATTGATAGCAGCTGTCTAAGCTGAGAGATCAGTGGCATTTTGCTTGGGAACACTGACATCAGACCCAATGCACATGTGCCCTAGAACACCCAGCGTTCTTCACTATAACCAGTGCTGTTTAATATCCATACAGCAAAAGTAGCCACTATTTAGCCAACTGGGCTGGGATGAACACTGACTTTTGCTGATGACATACTCATTTACAGAACTGGCTCAGACCAACAGGAAATGGTTAATAGCATACATAGGACACTACAGGAAGTGTTTAACTGGTTATGAGGAAGCTGGCTCCAAAGTCATTGGCTAACAAGGCCTATATGGTGTGGTGCTCCTTGAACAACTCCATAGTGAAAACAGACCTTCCAGATATTACTCTCAATGGACAGAAAATTGAACAGCTCGACAAGCTAAAATACCTTGGAGTTACATTCGATCGCAGGCTATCATATAAGTGCCATGTCGAGCACAGAATACAGAAATGTAGGAGAGGTCTGGCATCCCTGAAAATAATGGCTGCGTCGCGTCTGGTGCAGAGATTACTAGTTCTTGTTTATCATCAGCTAATCATCTGGTGCAGAGATTACTATTTTATAAGAGATTGGCCCAATTCGAGAGTTATTATCGATGGATAAGTCCAAATGAGTTTGGCTTGCTTCTGTGGTCACAGAAAAGTTTATAATTATCCCCCAGATGCTCAAACGCCTATATGTCACATATGACAGTTTTTGTGAGTTATTCAGAAGACAAGAGACAGTATCACCAGTACAAGATAAATATATGTATGTTCAAGACAAACAAGTACGTTGAGTTTTACCAACATATGATAAACTGTTTAGTACATGACAAGAATGATAGACATCAGCTAGTCCCGAGAAGTAGGAAATGATAGACCTTGGGAAATTTTCACCCCTGGCAGTCAGGCCAGTATCATCAAAGATATGCCAAGTTGAAAGGAACAATA
Organism: Oreohelix idahoensis; assembly: GCA_024509875.1. Classification (NCBI taxonomy): domain Eukaryota; kingdom Metazoa; phylum Mollusca; class Gastropoda; order Stylommatophora; family Oreohelicidae; genus Oreohelix; species Oreohelix idahoensis. The sequence goes on along the minus strand of JAMPIV010006504.1, from coordinate 322,888 downwards.
TCAAAACATTTTGTAAGGACAATGTTGCCAAATGAAGAATCTTTGAAGGCAGTAAAATATTTACAGCAGTAGTTTTTCCAAGTCGTGACCACCAGAACAAAATAGAGACAGCTAGACTACTGAATCAGCATGAGTGAACGAGAGAGCAAGACATTTTTTGGTATAATAATTCAATTGAAATTGTTGCTGTACCAAACTGCCAACCTTAAGTGAAGGTTGGGCTCATCACTTTCACCTTCGCCACTTTATTATGTGTAAATAAAGTTTCACAGTTATTTGCTGAGTGAAGTCCTTCACCAAGTCATGACATCATTCACCATTTTGTCAGTTGTGAACTGTTGTTGTAAAATTGAGAGAAAGCAGAAGTTTAACATCTCTAAACATAAATAAGCTTCCTAACGTTAGGGTAGTGATATGAACCCTATATGATCAACAATAAGAGAAAATAGAGAAGTAGGGAATAGTAGACACTCATCATCATCATCATCATCAGTTTATATGTCAACGGCCACACATGTTATACATCACACTGCAGTTGGAAATTGTAAGGAGTAGGCCATAAGGCACTGCCGTGGCAAAATTTAAAAATTAGAAACCTACCCACTACAAAAATAGTTCTAGAATGTGTGATTCATATATACACACATTAGGATTCTTGTGGGTGCTACAGAGATCATGCACCGTGCTGAGATCCTCCTTGTGTGATTTTAGGGAGGAGATTGGAGCACTGATGGAGTTGTCTGTGTGCAATGAAGATAGTCCTTCAAACCAAATCTGGTAAACCATTTCAAACATAACAATCATTGATAGCTAGGTTTTTTTTGTTTTGTTTTTCTTAACAAGGTAACATATGAACATGCATTACTGATTAAAAGCTACATGCTCACCTCACAGTACACACAGTACCTCACAGTAAAAGATTACCTGCATCACCAGGCCACCAGAAAATTGTTTTCTTCCATCTATCTATAAGAATAAAATGAGATTATGTGATTAATTTTTCAACTGACAGAGTTATCTTAATGCACCCAAAAGTGTATACAGCTGACAAAATTTAAACCTTATTGCTGCTGAATGTTAACTATTACTGTTGTTATTCTTATGTAATGTGTAAACTGTTAAGTTATACTGCCTTCACTTTAAAGCAAGCAACAAATAGTTTTAAAGGAAAGTCATTCAGCTGTATTAAAATAAAAACAAAATATTAGGTACCGTAGTGACAATATTGTTGGTATAAAATAGATACAAGTTCTGTAGTTTTACTGTCAAGTGTCCCTATCCTGCTTGTTATAAGAATGATGTCAGTATTGAGTTTCTTTATGTTTATTACCCAGACAACAAGAACAGTTGAAGCCAACATTTCAGATGTAACTGTTGGAATAAAACAGGAAGTGTACTGTGAGGTGAGAGTGTAGCTTTTAAGAAGACAACAGTATTGTACTTTTGATTAAATTGTGTTTTATAGAAGCCAGTCTTCAGCAGTGGTTCTCAATCTGTCTACCCAAATTTCCATTATTGGGGAACATTTCGATAAGTCACTTCACTTATGTTTCCCTAACTTAAAATTTTAAGTATCATACTTTTTGGCTGAATTACCATAATTAATTTTAACTTGTCATTTTTAGTAAATAGGTCATATTTTACCATCTTCCAGTGTTACGTGGTATTCGACTGTTACATGGTATTCCACTGTTTCGTGGTATTCCACTGTTTCATGGTATTCCTCTGTTTCATGGTATTCCACTGTTACATGATATTCTACTGTTACATGTAGTTCCACTGTTTTATAGTATTCTGCTGTTACATGGTATTCCACTGTTTCATGGTATTCCACTGTTTCATGGTATTCCTCTGTTACATGATATTCTACTGTTACATGTAGTTCCACTGTTTTATAGTATTCTACTGTAACATATTAATTCATTGTTACATATTAGTTCACTGTTACATAGTATTTTACTGTTACAAGGTATTGTATGGTTACATGGTATTTCTGTGTTACATGGTATTTAACTGTTACATCATATTCTATTGTTATATGGTATTCCACTGTTTTATGGTATTTCACTTTTACATGAATACCATCACCAACCAAGATCTGCTTACTCGGAGCAAGCAAGAGGACATACACACCATCATAGCTGGCAGGCGCTGGAGCTGGGTTGGCCATGTCCTCAGAAGAGACCCTGATGCCATCACAAGAACAGCTATGCTTTGGACCCCTGAAGGAAAACGAAAGAGAGGCCGACAAAAACAACCTGGCGGAGGACTGTGGAGGCTGAGATGCAAAGAATGAACCAGAGTTGGGGCACTGTACGAAGGATGGCCGCCGACCGAGCAAAGTGGAATCAATTTGTTGTTGCCCTACAAAACGCCACTAGGCGTGATGGCCACTGACTGCTTTGACGGTCGGCGGCTAAGGATCAAAGAAAAGAAAGAAAAAATACTTTTACATGCTATCTCACTGTTACATGGTATTCTTCTGTTATAGGTATTTTACTGTTACATGATAATCTTCTGTTACATGGTATTCTACTGTTACATGGGTATTCTACTGTTACATGGTATTCTACTGTTACATGTTATTCCACTGTTACACGTTACTCCACTGTTACATATTTTTCTAATGTTACATGGTATTCCACTAATACTTGTTATTCCACTATTATATGTTATTCAACTGTTACATGTGTTTCCACTATTAAGTGGTATTATGTTATTATGTGTTATTCCACCGTTACATAATTCACATGCTCTGTCACTCTTATGTGCTAGATTGCAAAAATAATTCCACTTTATATTAATATTAAATATATTTATTTACCTAGATTAAAATTGCTTCTTTAAAAATGATGTTGAAAAAAAATGATCAAATGGTTAGAAAATAACCAGTGGTTTTTAAGGTAAAGTGAATGAAAATAGGTTATTTCAATCTGACAAAGTCAAAAACTTAATCTACATTTTAACCACATTGTCCTGGGTCAGAAACAAATGTATTGTTATTGTTGTTCACAATCAACATCCCTGCACTCCTGGGAAACCCATAGGTCCTCAGTCTCCCTCAGCAAACGTTGAAGTTACACTGCCTTTACTTTAAAGCAAGTGGCAAATAGTCTTAAAGGAAAGCCATTCAGCTGTATTAAAATAAAAACAAAATGCTAATTGTTCCTGTTGCACGCTGGTTGTATATATGCCGGATGGATCCTCTCATACGTTCATCCCTGCCAGTCTTACGCCTAATGCCAAACTCCAGGAATCTTAGCCTTGATGATTCATCAATTACAGTGTCATTCTCTAATAGGTGATTATTAATTGTCCTCAGTATCTCTTTCTTGTCCATATCCAGTGCATCTGTTATAGGTGTTCTTGAAGCTAGTCTGTCAGCTCTTTCATTGTTGCATACCCCTGCATGACCAGGGCAGTAGATCCAAATCAGTTCTTGAAGAATCGAGGCTTCATTGGAGATTTTCCATCCATGCTGTAGCCATCTATTTTGGATCTTTCAAAGCTTGGACTGAGAGTCTGACACTATAAATGCCCTTGTTAATGAAGTTTCAGACAACCACCTTAAAGCCGCAGTAGCCGCCTCTATTTCCATTCTCATGCTGGAGGTTGTTGTCTTGTAAGCCCTGCTATGTTCAGTCACATTGCAGTTTTAAATAAATCTATAAAAGAGTAAAGAAAGTGATCTAAATCCATTAATTTTTTAAAAAATTTTATTGAATAGATTGCTGTTGTCACTGTGGTTAAGCACGGGTGCTAACAAAAGGACATTTCTGAATGACCTAGCAAGACAGGCAGAAGAGGCAGCACTGAGAAATGAACAAAGCACAGTGTACAAAATAACTAAAATCATCAATGGAATACGAGGTGCAAACAATATTACATTAGTAAGAGATAAGCACGGAAATCTCATCACGACAATAGAGGGACAGGAAACAAGATGGGCAGAGCATTTTAGAGAAACTCTGAATAAGGAACCACTAGAGACACAATTGAATGTTCCTAAGGCTGAAAATGATCTAGATGTTAATACAGACATCTCACGAAAAGAAGAAATCATCACAGCAATCAAAGGGTTAAAGAATGGAAAAGCTCCTGGTCATGATAACTTAAATGCAGAGCTATTTAAGACAGACCCAGAGCTAGCAGCAGAACTATTAGAACCACTATTTGCACAAGTCTGGAAAACAAGGACAACACCAACAGAGTGTAGAAAAGGAATAATTGTCAAATTGCCCAAGAAGGGGGATCTTGCAGACTGCAATAATTGGAGAGGAATAACTCTTCTCTCCGTTCCCAGCAAAATACTAGGCAGGATAATTATACAGAGAATCTCAAAAGCAGTAGACCACAAACTGAGGAAAGAACAAGCAGGATTTAGAAAGAACAGAAGATGTGTAGATCATATATTTACCCCCAGGAACATTATAGAGCAGTGCTCAGAATGGCAAAGACAGCTGTACATTAATTTCATTGATTTTGAAAAGGCTTTTGACAGTATACATAGGGACAGTTTATGGAAAATACTGAGGGCTTATGGAATTCCAAGCTGCATAGTGTCAATCATAAAAAGCCTTTATGCCAACTTTACGTGTAGCATTGGGCAGAGCAACCTAACCTTTGAAGTGAAGACAGGAGTACAACAGGGATGCCCCTTATCAACCACTCTATTTTTAACACTTATAGACTGGGTGATGTGCCAGACAACAGGGCAATCGAAGAGGAATAAGATGGACTACATTTTCTACATTGGAAGATCTGGAATATGCAGATGACATTGCACTGCTAGCACATTCACATCAACACATCCAGGAAAAAACGGATAGACTTAATAAGTATAGCCAGCAGGTGGGCTTGAACATCAACCTGAAGAAGACAGAAGTCACGACGCTCAATGTGAGCAACCCTGAGCCCATATCAGCAAGGAATCAGCAACTGGAACAGACAGATGCCTTCACATACCTATAATGCATAGTAACACCAGACAGCAGAGCGAATCAATTTGTTGTTGCCCTACAAGATGCCACCAGGCGTAATGGCCACTGACTGCTTTGAAGAAGAAGACTGTGGTTAAGACCAAATCAGCAATATCACAAGAACACAAATGCTTATGGCACAAATATCAATGAAGTTTGTTAAAGGTGGAGATAACTACATTTTTTTGTAGCAAATAGTTGTGCTTCTATTTTAACTGTACTACCAGTGTGAGCTATATCATGTCAAAGTATTTTTGTTTTCTTCAGATTGAACTTGAAATTGTAAAAATAATTAAATACTTATCATGTGAATATATGCCAGTAATACCACAGCTGAAATGAGGAGGTAAGTTTATGTTACCCATTTACTTAAATTTGCAGATGTCAAAGTGTGGCCATGTTTAAAACTGAAGCAGTTTGTCTCACATGTGTACAGTGTTTTGTTTCCAGGGAGACACAGTAAAGAAAGAGATAAAAGATGAGAAAGATGGTCATGGTTCTGCTGGATGGGAGAATGAGAGGATCTGTTCCACATCTGCATGTCCTACTGGGGACAGTTTACTTGGTAAGACCAGTTCCATATCTGCATGTCCTACTGGGGACAGTATACTTGGTAAGACCAGTTCCATATCTGCATGTCCTACTGCAGACAGTTTACTTGGTAATGATTTACTCTTTTTCAAATGAAATTTAATCTGCTTTCAAAATGTTCTCACTTCAAACAAATGCATTACAGCATAGTTATTGTAGGTACACATTTATTTAAGAAAACTTGCCACATACATTACAATTTTGTGATTTCTGGACTATCTGGATGTTTCCTTTTATTTTATATTTTTTTCAAATTTGTGTGTAAGTTATCAGCGAGAGCAAGACAAAGCCTTTATAGACCTCACAAAAGCATTACACCTGGTTGGCAGGGATGGACTCTTCAAAATTGTCCTGAAAGTAGGCTGCCCCCTGAATTGCTGGAAATGATAAAGTCATTCCATGAAGATGTGGGAGACAAGTTGGAAAGGCATAGAGAGGAAGAAACTGATCATGGGAGAAATGGTGTTGTCCTCAGGACATGAGGAAGAAAGTGGTGACCAAATGAAGGGGTGGCTGTAATGCTGCCTAGGGAAGCTCAGAACACACTTATAGAATGAGCAAGGCGATGGGGCCGTTTGGTTGGTCCTTGGTTCGATTCTCTGTAAGCCTATCACTTATATTTTCTTTTCTGTTGTCTAGTGTCATCTTTTATGTCCAAAGAGTACCTGTTTATTACCTTTATTTAGTTATCTACTAATTTATTTACTGTTCACAAGACTTAAGGTTTCCTCCATTATTTATTTAAGAGTTCACCCATCCTTGACTTTAACCTACCCGTCTATTCTGTGTTATTCGTCTTCCACTACACATTACTGGACACAAGTATTTCGGCCTTTATTTGGTCTATACTTGCTGATAGGAAAGTTATATTAGTGATTGTATCTTTAAACTGTCTGGGTCTCCACGGGTCCTATATACCATAGTTGTGTGAGTGTCATGAGAATGACCTCAGCCAATAATGCACTTTTTATGGGGTGCAAAATTGGCTGAGAGTCTTTTCATGATGTACTGTCACAGTAAGGTGATGGTGCCATTTTGTTGGTCCTAGGTTCGATTCCTGGTAAGCTTATGACTTATATTTTCATTTCTGTTGTCTAGTGTCATCTTTTATGTCCAACGAGTACCTGTTAATTACCTTTATTTATTTATTTATGTACTAATTTAGAATGAGAAGCAATGAGACCTCAAATTATAACAGCAACATTCAAAACAGCTAAAAAGGAAATACAAATAAACATCCAGTGTTATGCACCAATTTACATTAGACTTCAAAATATCTAAGATAAGAAAGGAAATCACAATTTTGATGGGTGACATGAATGCAAAGATAGGTACAAACAACACCAGCTTTAAAGAATCATGGGAAAACATTGGCTAGGAATAATGGATGGAAATGGGGGACTATTTACAAACTTCTGTCCTTCAAAACAACTGGCTATAGGAGGGAGCATATTTCCACATGAAAGAATACACAAAGCAACATTGATTTTACCAGACCATTGAACAGAAAATCAGATTGATCATATATGCATACACAAGAAATTTAGGTCATCATTGTGCTAGAAGTATATAGTGGAGAAGATGTGGCATCAGTTCACCATCTTCTGATATATATATCTAATAAAGATGAAATTCAAGAGATGTACAGCAATATAGAGCATTAGAGAACTGTTTAATGTAGGACATTTAAGAAACAAAAGATAAATTTACAATCACAATATCCAACAAATATCAAGTCCTCCAACAGCTGGAAGATGTAAGGAATGCTGAAGACCATTGGCAGCAAATCAAAATTATATGAAATGAGACGTGAAGAAATACTGGGACACACTGAATGCCATCATAAAGCATGGATAATACCATATACCATAGATAAGAAGGAACAGAAAAAAACAAAAATCAGATTTAAACAGAAGTAAAACCAGAAGTTCCAAAGCCAACGCTCAAGAAGTGTGCACACAAGCAAACAAAGAAGTAAGAAGAAACTTCAAAAGAGACAAAAGGAAGCATATTGAGAAGTTGGTAAGTGAGACAGAGGATGCTGCCACCAAATAAAATGTGAGACCTGTATAATAGCACAAAGAAGCTAACAGTGAAATGCAAGCAAGCACATGGCCTCATTAAAGACAGGAATGGAAATCTGATTAACAATATACAAGAGCAAATGAAGAGGTTGATGGAACATTTTGAGGACCTTCTCAATAGACCAGCTACACAAAATCTCCCGGACATCCAGCCAGCAGAAGAAGAGCTATAAATTAACTGTAAATGTCCATACAGGAAGAAATAAAGAAAGCTATAAAGCTTCTAAGAGATGGTAAAGTGGCAGGTCAAGATTGCATTCTAGCAGAGGCCAGCAAAGCAAATATTGACACCTCTACAGAGATATTATACAAACTGCTTGAGAAAGTGTAGGAGAGAGAAGAAATACCAGTAGAATGGAAAGAACGTTATCTGGTTCAGTTGCCTAAAATGAGAAATTTACAAGAATGTACAAATTAAAGATGAATAATGTTACTTTCAGTGCCAGAAAAAAATATTAAACAGGATTATCCTAGAAAGCTGCCTTCAGTGGTACCTATACCGTGTAATGGTATGGCGGCTCACGTACATTGACAACCCCCAAAGCTATGCCAGTGGGAGTGTTACTCCTGGCAGGTTCAACTAAACTGGACAGGTATGCACGGGTGGGGGTCAGACAACAGCTGGTACCTTTGTCCTCCAGGTTGGTGGTTTTAGCACAGGGTTTACACTCTTGTCTATGTGAAGTCACAATAGTTATGGAAACAGCAACAAATGAACAAACTTTGCTGCATGGTAGTCATTCAGATTCTGGGGCTCCTATGACCGCCGGTGGTAAATGCTGAAAGGACGCTACTGATGTGAAAATGGACATCGTGACAGCTAAACAAAAAACAGATTTGGATTTTGGAATGTAAGAACAATTAACGAGACAGAGAAACTAGAACAGACTATAACAAAAATAAACATTACAGACTACACATATTAGGAATAAGTGAGAGTAGATGGACTAGGCCAGGAAAAGTACAAATAACAATAGGGGAAACAGAACTTTACTCAGGAAGAGAGGATGGCCAACACAGTGAGGGTGAAGCCAGTATCCCGAAGAAAAGCATAGAAAGAGCATTATTTGAATGAAAGTCAATCAACAGTAGATTTATAAGAGCGAGATTGAGAGGAAAATTCTCTTACATCACCATAATACAATGCTATGCACCAACAAAGGACAGTGACAAAGAGGACAAAGATGTATTTTACCAACAGGTAACAAAAAGAAATGGAATGTACACCATGGTATATTCTTACCACAGTGATTGGAGGCTTCAATGCTAAGGTTTAAACACATAACACATTCAGTGAAAGAGTAATGTGAAGACATGGCAGTGGAATAGTAAATGAAAATGGTGATGCATTAATAGGCTTTTGTGGCATTAACAACCTTGTCATTGGTTGAACACTTTTTCCACTCAAGGAAATCCATAAATCAACATGGGAGTCACCAAATGGCTGCGACGGAAACCAGATAAACAACATAATTAACAACGACAGACAGAGGCATTCTGTACAAGATGTGAAAGTAAAAAGAAGCGCTGATGTAGGAAATGGGAAAACCATTGGGATGAGAAAAGAAAGAAAATAGAAGCAAAGTCCCCTAGGCCGAAGGAAAAATATAGGGAACAAGTACAGTTTGCTGGGCAAGGAAATTAAAATGTAAAACCTGAGCTGGCAAAAGAAAATTCTTTGATAACCTTACAAGTCAGGCAGAAGGAGCCACACTGAGGAATGAACAAAGCACGGTGTACAAAGTAACAAAAGCGATCAGTGGAATATAGAGCACAAACAACATGACACTAGTTAGAGACAAGAAAGAAAATCTCCTTACTACAAAACAGGGGGCAAGAAGGAAGATGGGCAGACCACTCCAGAGAAACACTAAATAAAGCACCTCCAATGTCACAATTGAACATTCCGGAGACAGAAAATAATCTAGAAATAAATATAGATATTCCACGTAGAGAAGAAATCATCACAGCTATCCAAGAGTTTAAGAACGAAAAAGCTCCCGGCCATGACAGCCTAAATGCAGAGCTATTTAAAACAGATCCTGTATTAGCGGATGGACTATTAGAACCACTATTTGCACAAATCTGGTAAATAGAGACAACACCAGTGGAGGGCAACAAAGGAATAATTGTTAAATTGCCAAAGAAAGGTGACCTCACTGACCACAACAACTGGAGAGCAATTACTCTCCTATCAGTTCCCAGCAAAATACTGGGCAGAATAATTATTCAAAGAATTTTTTAAAAACACTAAACTGAGGAAGGAACCAGCAGGATTCAGAAGAAACAGATAATGTACAGATCAAATGATCACTCTCAGGAACATAATATAGCAGTGTTCAGACAAGCAGAGGCAGCTGTATATAAATTTTGTTGGCTTTGAAAAGGCACTTGACAGCATACATAGAGACAGCCTATGGAAAATACTGAGGGCTTATGGAATCTGTAAATGCATGGTCTCTATCATTAAAGGCCTGTATGCTAATTTCACATGCAGTGTTGGGCAGAACAACCTAACTTTGGAGGTGAAAACAGGAGTGCGGCAGGAATGCCCCTTATCAACTACTCTGTTTTTAATTGTCATAGACTGTGTGATGCACCAGACAACAGCGGAGGCTCCTAGAGGAATAAGATGGACAACATTCTCCACACAGGAGGATCTATTATATGCTGATTACATTGCACTATTTGCACATTCACATCAACACATCGAAGAAAACACAGACAGACTGAATAAATATAGCTAACAGGTGGGTCTAAACATTAATCTCAAGAAGACAGAAGTCATGACACTAAATGTAAGAAATCCTGCACACATGAAAATAAGGGACAAAGAGGTAGAAAATACAAACACATTTACATACTTAAGAAGCATAGAAACACCAGATGGTGGAACAGGCAAAGACATCAGCAGCCGAATGAATAAAGCCAGAAGAACTTTCACCAATATAAACAACATCTGGAAATCCTTCCAGTATAGTACAAACACTAAATTAAAAATATATGAGAGCTGCATAATTTCTGTACCGTGCAGAATAGTGGAGAGTAACAGTAAAGGAAATGTCTGAATTGTCCTCTGTCCACACAACCTGGCTAAGGAAAATTCTTTGAATTTTCTGGCCGAACACCAACACCAACCAAAAACTGCTAACTCAGAGCCACCAAGAGGACATGCACACCATCATAGCGGGCAGACGCTGGAATTAGGTTGGCTACATCTCTTGCATCATCCAGATATGCAATGGCCCAATCAAAAGCCTATAAACGAGTAACCATAGACAAATGGCACCCCCTGCATGGAAACATAGCTGACATTAATGGAGCAAGAATAAAGAGCTGGGATGTCATGGATGGCACAGGCAGTGACAATGATCAAGCAGTTGACCACAATTGAAAATATATTTAAAGGGGAAGAGTGGAGAATGTCAGATCAGAACTGGATTAACAACCAGCAAGTCATCATCAGCCTTGGCAGAATGTGAAGAAGTTGGGGCAATGGGAAAGCAGAACTGGAAATTAATCAACTGATACATGATCATGCCAGGGATAATGATGCCATTTTTGCATACAGATAATTCTGTAATCCACGGTGAGAAATCAATTTGGGGCTTCTCTGCTAGGGTAACGAGCAGAATCTTCACCGAAAATAATGGGGCTTACAAGGTAACTTCATCCAGCATGAGAATGGAGGTAGAAGCAGTTAGTGCAGCCTTAAGGTGGCTAACTTCATTAACAAAGGCAGTCATGTGTCAGACTCTCAGTCCATGCTTCAGAAGGTTCAAAATGGTTGGCTACGTCATAAATGGAAAACATTCATAGAAGCTTCGAGTCTTCAAGAGTTGGTGTGGATTTACTGTCCTTGTCATGCTGGTGTATGTGGTAATGAGAGAGCTGACAGTCTAGCATCAAGTGCACCCACAGTTGGGACACTGGATATGGATAAGGGAGAGACACTGTGAACATTTAATGATCATCTGTTGGGGATTGACACTGCAATAGATGAATCATAGAGGTTTAGACTGTTGGAATTTGGCATCAGGCATAGGGCTAGCAGATATGAACACATGAGAGGATGCATCCATCGTGTGTACAATCAGTGAGCTACGGGAACAGTTTGTTTTCACACTCTTCGACATATACTGAGGAAGACTATGGGTTTACCCAGAATGCAGTGATGTTGATTCTGTTCAACAATAACAATAAAAAATATTGTAGTATTTAGAACAGCCTCAAGACAATGCTGCATACAGCTTAGTGCACATTTTGTGTGTCTCACTATCAGAACAGAACTTTTCAAAATTAGTGAGTGTTGTCTTATGACTGCAGAGAATTTTAAAATATTTACCATCCCACCTACTTAAATATTATTGTGTGCTGTTTAATTTAGAAGGGTACTTAAATGTGCTATGTAATTGTGAAGATCACTTAAGTGTGCTGCGTAATGCTGAAGATCACTGTACTGTGCAACATGTTGAAGGGCACTTAAGCTTGTCATGTAATTTTGGAATGCACTTAAGTGTGCTATGAAGTAAAAAAGAATGCAAAGTACTGATGTAAATAAGCCTGTATTGAGTTTGTTCTTCTTCCTCTTCCTCGTTTGTCCTGAAAAGGACGTTGATTGCGTTGTGCCTGTTTACAGCGAAGCTGCGATATCTGCGCCTTTCGGTCGACACATCCAACTTCAGACTGGCATTTTTTGGGGCCGGGTTTGCCATCCCTCTTCGATCCCTATTCTCTCAGCCAGACTGCAGTGATGCAGCCTGTTTCCAGGACCTCCACGAGTTTGATCAATATCAGCTAATGTTTTTTTTCTCTTTCAAAGCAATCTTGCCCATCATAATAATCCTAACTGATTGTAGCAATACAGTAGAAAATAGGTCAGTATGTATGTCATCTTTTAAAATGTATCGTGTAATGTAATCAAAACTCAGGTTGTGAGGAACATCAACAGGAGTATACTGGAGATTGCCCTGAACCTGTCACCCCTCATGCTAATATTGAGGTAAGATGTATATCCAGTTGTTGAGACAAACTATACCAACCATAAACCTGAACCTGTCACCCCTGATACTAATATTGAGGGAGGATGTTGTATATTCAGTTATTTAGATAAACTTTGATTTGGTTTGGTTTTAAGGACTATCTCCATTGCACACAGACAACTCCATCAGTGCTTTGATCTCCTCCTTTATATCATACAAGGAGGAAATCAGCACATTGCACAAACTCCGTAGCACCTGGGAGAATTCCAATGTGTGTATATAAGAATCACTTACTTACTTAGTCGTTCCCCTTCTACCGTGAGAATCACACAATCTATAAATATTTTTGTGGTGTGTAGGTTTCTAATTTTTTAAATTTTGCTAGGGCAGCAGCTTGATAGGCCTACTCTTTATGATTTCCAACTGCCGTGGGATTTTTAACACATGCAACTTGCGTATGGGACCTCCTATTTTTTTCACCCTTATCCGAGAAGGCTAGGCATCAGATCTCACTACCCAGGAGGAAGTATGACATTACTAGGGCCACTGATGCTAATATTGAGGTACGATGTTCCATATTCAGTTGTTCAGACAAACTTTACCAATCATAACCCTGAACTTGCCACTCCTGATGCTGATATTAAGGTAGATTGTTGTATATTCTGTTGTTCAGACAAACTGTACCAATAGGGGAGTTTGACATTATTAGGACCACTGGTTGTGAAAGAAAATTAGCATACATTATATTTCCTCAACTGGGAATCAAAACTGGTACCTCTAGAATCCAAAGTGGATGCCATACCTCTTAGCCACTCCCCTAATGTGATGAATAATTTTTGATGATATCCACCAAAAGATAGATATAAGTGGATGGAAGCAGACATCATCATCATCATCAGTTGATAAGATCTCTATGGTGTTGTTTGCTCCACTGTAGTGTATGGAATGCCAACTTGACCTACGCAGTGGTGTGTAGACATGGATTGAGTGTATAATGTGCGAATGATAATAAAGGTTCGTGGTGTTGACAAAAAATGTTCTTTTCTCACACTCATGTATGGCTGGAAGTCATCGACACCAACGACTGTGTACCTTTACTAAAGTTTAATTGGACGTACACACTCGACAGCACAGATAGTGACAAATCACAGGTTGGCATAATACATCATAGTACAGTGGATAACTGGTCTTGCAATGTTATGTTACATGGGCACTCATGTAGAATAATTGTATAATGGACTGTCAGTAGCCAAGCACTCAGTATCGCCCATACATATATATCATCTGACTTCACTGACTGAGCACGTCAGCTTATAAACAATATTTCAGATGGCTTCTAAACCTAATCTCGTCTAGCGACGATTCTTCAACATAATGTTCAGCACATATTTTTCCATATAATAATATTGAACCGCTAGCAATGGGTTCTCATGTGTAGCAGTGATCTCTGGACTAATCAAGCGATAATACGGGCATCCCTTTTCTCTTCTTGAAAGTCACTACATGTTTTGGTTCCAAGATGGCTTCACTCGTGAGCTGTCACTCACGTTTGGATACAGATAATGAATCTGTCCTAAAGTTAGTCATTCATAAAACATTTCATTGCTCTGTAGATTTGATCATGAACAATTGACTGCAATCTACAGGATATAGTGCTGCTAGGAATCGAAGTCGTTTTCATCGAGTCAAATATATTCTCTTATCGAAAATGGTGGCTTCGTACGAGAGTTCATAAAAGTATCTTGGATTACCTTGGTATAAGAAATATGAAACTGCCATTCCTTGGCAATACGAATAACCACTGGGGTAAAGCATACACGATAGGTCTAGACGACTATCACTTTCCCCACAAATACTGAGATCACTTTTTCCCCGGCGACAGGCCGACATAGTAAACACAGTCCCTATCAGGACGAAGCCAAATCACACCACTCTCTAGCGACACTTCCGCCGAATAGCCTTTGACCTCTCTAGAGACAACAGAACATATAGTTCGACTTAGATATGTAAAGATATACAGATATAAGACAGACTCGTCCTACTCAGACAAACAATACACATAAATTCAGGCCATAGATATTCTGAAGCAAGAACAATCTATTACTACCCAAACAAAGAATAAATCGCAGAAATAATGGATTCATCCGCGGAGTTTGATCGAAGAGATGGCACAACTTTCAAGGGAAGTAACTCAATAATGACTTTCCCTTAAGCACTAAAAAATTACCTATGTATAATATTGTAAGATATCAAAGACTGCACGTAACACCTAAGTAACCATTACACATTGTATATTACACCGACATGCCCTTCATCAAAAATATTACCAGTCAATTTAAAGAACACATTGTCTACTGCAGTGACTGTAATAAGTTTCATCTTAGGACACGCGCTGAATCATCACATCTTTTGGGCTTTTTGTGAAGAAATTGGTGCTGCTCACACACTGCTTCTTTTCCACCTGGAGTTAAGGTGGCTATCTCAGGGATGAATACTAAGCAGAGTTTTTGAAATGTGTGAAGAGATCATTTGGTTACTTACTGAACAGCGCAGTAATGTAGTTAAAGAATTTGAAAGAAGAGAATTAATCCTTTGGTTGGCATATTTAGCTGATTTGTTCACTCATCTGAATAAATTAAACATATCAATACATGTATTTGGGGTGTTAACACATAACAGCCAGAGAAAAATTTTAGTTTGGATAAAACGTGTAGAAAAAAGTAATTTTGCCAATTTTCCTTTCCTTTGGAACTATTTTGAGAATAAGGGCATTATAATAATTGCACAGGAAATGCAATTTGTTTGCAACAACTAAATGACTCTTTCCAAGGATATTATTCCATGGGAGATATTGAAGCAGTTGGCAGATGGATACTGGATCCATTTCATTTTTTATCTTAACTGTATGGTCGGCAGAACTTCAATGAAAGTTGATCTCATTGAATTACAAGCAGATAGCCTCATTCAGATGGAGATCAAACAAATGAAATTAGACAATTTCTGATGTGCTCAGCTAGAACCATTTCCACAACTATCAAAGAGAGCACTGCATATTCTTGTGCCTTTTGCTATTCCGTACGTGTGAGATAGGATTTTTATCACTTGTAAAATAAAAAAACAAAGGCCAGAAATTGTTTAAAATGCAAGTGATGATACTCTTGTGGCTATTTCAAACAAAGAGCCTGTTTCAAAAATGTATCTGAAAGCAAGCAGCAGCAAAGGTCATTAAGAATTTATAATTATATAATTTAATAAAATAAAATGTTATATAAATTGACATATATCTGGTGTCACACTTATTTTAAATTCAAACCATTATTAAATAAATTACATTCCTATTTTGACAGTGATGAAAGTGCATTTTTCATTCTACATAGTTATCTCATTATTATATATCTTTTTGTGGGATTGCGAGAACACATTTTGAGAATGAATTTAAGGGGTGCGAGCTGCCGAAAAGGTTAAGAACTACTGAACTATACCAACCACAACCTTGACCTGTCACCCTTGATACTAATATTAAGAGTCTTATTCAGCATGCTTCCTTATTATTTCTATTTTTTGTTTCTTTATTTTTTTCATTTTTATTTGGTGTAAAGGTAAAGGATCCTGTTACACACCCATTAAAGCATATTGAGAATATGGTGTTAGGCCCATATTTTCTTGACCATAGGCACACTAGGGGTGATGTGGTCAGCATCACTCCGGATGCTTAAATCTTCCCAGAGTTGCTTTGGTACCAAATCCATGAGGCTGGTTCAGTCTCAGAGCTGTTTGCTGTCTAAAAATTCCCACCTCAACTGGGGATCAAACCATGGACCACCGAGTTGGGAAGCCAGTGCGCCAGCCATTGCGCTGCCATGCAATTACAGATTTTAAAACGCCCCTTACCCTCAAAGGTCTGCATTTTATTGAAAAATTGCCTTTGTGCTATGTATGTTTGTGTGTCTGTGTGCATGCTTGAACCCTTGTACAAGTACATAAGTCATGGTAGTAATGAGAAAGAGATTACATAAAAACACACATCACCTACATTTTACATTTTTGTGTAGTCTGTCTCATAAATGTCTGATTGATCAAAATTTCTGTCAGGCCAATTATGACAACAGCTGTGCTAAAATGGAGATACAGTATACTGACTTCCTGGAAGTGGCAGAAAGTAAACATCTCCTAGGCTCATGTGGAGATGAGAAAGGTATGGATAGTAACAATGTTATTATTTTAAATTTATATTTAATATTCATGTTTTAAATTCATGTTTTGGCTCTGTAAAGTTAAGTGATTTAAATATGTGTACTATATAATATCTCATTCTTAGCATCCATTAGGCCTTTCACAGATATTTAAAAATGTTCAATAAATTTGTGTGGTATATACATATTACATCATTACCTAGGCATTATACTTCTATTTATGTTAAATTTTTCTTACATGCATTTCATCATTTATCTGTGCTCATTATTTTCAACATTTCAGACATATATTCCTGTCCCCTGTGCAGAACTGGTTTCCTCCAACTTGATATCCTGGATGAGCATATGAAAACAGTACACAGCAATGGACTCTGGGAGTTTGATAATAAACATGATGATCTTCAGGGTGTGTTACCACAGGACAGTGGAAGTAAAATGGATAAAACAGTAAATAAAATAGGAGATGATACCTCTGCTGATGTGATAAGAGAAGATAACACCAAACTCAGACTCACAGATAATGAACAATTTTTTTTTAATCAGGAAAGGACCGTTAAAATTTGTGACAACCTTAATGGTATTACATCAACTTTAAAGGCCGAAGTTTGTAATATAAATTGTGGTAAAATATTTTGTGTCCATGAGAAAAATCTCCAGCCCAAAATGAGTGACAGAGCTGTTGCTACCTGCAGTGATTTGAAAACTGAGTCTCATGAGAAACTAGAGGAAGATAAGTCCTACAAGTGTGATATTTGTGGTGAATTCTTTACTGAGAAAGATAACCTACAGCAGCATAACAGAATACATGCAGGAGAGAAGCCTTTCAGTTGTGATGTTAGTAGTGTGGTATTTGCTCAGAGATGTCATCTACAAGTACAAAAAAGAGTTCATTCAAGAGAGAAGTCTTACAAGTGTGATGTTATTGGTGTAGCATGTACTTTCAAGTGTGAGTTTTGTGGTGCAGCATTTACTCAGAATAGGGGTTTGCAAGAGCATAAAAGAATACACACAGGAGAGAAGCCCTACAAGTGTGATGTTTGTGGCACTGCATTTACTCAGAGTAATGGCTTACAAAGACATAAAAGAACACATACAGGAGAGAAGCCGTACAGATGTGATGTTTGTGGTGCAAGGTTTGCTGAGAATAGTAGCTTACAAAAGCATAAAAGAACACATACAGGTGAGAAGCCTTACAAGTGTGATGTTTGTGGTGCAACATTCACTCAGAATAGGAACTTGCAAGAGCATAAAAGAAAACATACAGGAGAGAAGCCTTTTAAGTGTGATGTTTGTGATGCTGCATTTACTTGGAAAAGTTGCCTAGAAATACATAAAAGAAACCATACAGGAGAGAAGCCTTACAAGTGTAATGTTTGTGATGCAATATTTACTGAGAATAGTGGCTTACAAAGACATAAAAGAATACATACAGGAGAGAAGCCTTACAAGTGTGATGTTTGTGACATTGCATGTACTCGGAAGAGTGGCTTACAAAGACATAAAAGAATACATACAGGAGAGAAGCCTTACAAGTGTGATGTTTGTGATGCTGCATTTGCACATAAAGATCATCTAAATAACCATAAAAGAAAACATACAGGAGAGAAGCCTTACAAGTGTGATGTTTGTTGTGTTGCATTTGCGATTAAAGGTCATCTAAATAACCATAAAAGAACACATACATGAGAGAAACCTTACCAGTGTGATGTTTGTGGTGCAACATTTAATGAGAATAATAGCTTTTAAACCTATTAAAAAAATACATACAGGAGAGAAGCCTTACCAGTGTGATGTTTGTAGTGTAGCATTTACTCAGAGTAGTAGGTTACAAATACATTTTTTAAAAATGAAGAAGATGCCTTACAAAAGTGATGTTTGTGGTGTAGCGTTTGCTCAGAGAAATAATCTAGAAGTACATAAAATAGTACATACAGGAGAGAAGCCTAATAAGTGATGTTTGCAGTGCATTGTTTGTTTTCTCTCTGTCCCAACATTTTCATTATAACTGAATGTTTTCTCTCTTTCTCTAAATGTACTCAACACACTTCATTGACCTCTTTCCCACTCTCTCTCTCTCTCTCAATATCTTCATTATAAGTGAATGTGTTTCTGCTATCAGTGGTACCTATACCTTGTAGCGGTATGGCAGCTTGTGTACCCTTACAACCCCCAGAGCTATGCCAGTGGGAGTTTTACACCTGGTAGGTTCAACCAAGCTGGACTGGTCTGCGTGGGTAGGGGTCAGACAAAAGCTGGTACCCTGGTCCTGCAGGTTGGGGGTTTCAGCGCAGGGCCGACCCTGTCTATGGAAAAAAATCACACATGTTACAGAAACGGCAACGAATGGAAAAACTTTTGTGCAGGATGGACATCCAGAGTCTCAGGCTCGTATGACTGTCAGTGGTGAAAGCCGAAAGGAAGCCATTGGCATTAAAATGGATGCCCTGACCGCTAAACACAAAACTAGAATTGGTTTTTGGAACGTCAGAACTATGAATGAGGCAGGAAAGCTGAGGCAGATCACAGCAGAGATGAGGAACTACAAATTACATATCCTAGGAATAAGTGAGAGCAGATGGACCGGGACGGGGAGAATAAAAACAGCTACAGGGGAAACAGTACTTTATTCTGGTAGAGAGGATGGTCAGCACAACGAAGGTGTAGCCATTACCCTGAAGAAAGGAATGCAAAGGTCTTTACTGGAATGGAAACCCATCAAAACAGACTGATAAGAGCAAGACTGAGAGGGAGATTTACCAACACCACAATTATACAATGCTATGCACCAACAAACGACAGTGATGAAGAGCTCAAGGATGTGTTCTATCAACAGGTACAAAAGGAAATGGAAACTGCACCCAGGTATGATCTTATTATAGTAATGGGAGACCTCAATGCAAAAGTTGGAACACGCAATACTTAAAACGAAAGAGTAATGGGGAAATGTGGCAGTTTAACAGTAAATGAGAATTGGGACAAATTAATAAGCTTCTGCAGTATTAACAACCTGGTCATTGGAGGAACACTTTTTCACACAAAGAAGTGCACAAGTTAACATGGGAATCGCCAAACAAATGGGACAGAAACCAGATAGATCACATAATGATCAATGGCAGATGGAGATATGCATTACAAGACATGAAAGTAAGAAGAGGCGCAGATGTGGGAAGTGATCATCACCTAGTAGTAGCAAGACTGAAGGTGAAACTCAGAGCTGCTGGACCAGTTGCAGTCAAACAGAAAAGATATAACATCATGAAACTTAAAGACGCCCTCACCAGAAAAGCTTTCATGGTTGATGTAAAGAGATGATATCAGATTGATAAAAGCCAGGAAAGAACAGCGACCGACGATGTCGACCAGACATTCAACCCCATCTCAACAATATACAAGGAAAGCAGTGAGTCATGCTTGGGAAGGAAAGAAAGAGACAAGATTGAGAAACATCAAAAACGTTAAACACCATAGCGAAGAGAAAGGAATTGAAAAGAAAGAAAACAGAAGCTAAGTCTCCCAGGTTCAAGGAAATATAAAGCGAACAGTACAGTCAGCTCGACAAAGAAGTAAAACGTACAAATTACATATCCTAGCAATACAGGCTGAAGAGGCAGCACTGAATAAGTGAGAGGAGCAGATGGGCACCGGGATGGGGAGAATAAAAACAGCATACAGGGGAAACAGTACTTTATTCTGGTAGAGAGGAAATGGTCAGCACAACGAAGGTATTAGTAGCCATTACCCTGAAGAAAGGAATGCAAAGGTCTTTACTGGAATGGAAACCCATCAACAACAGACTGATAAGAGCAAGACTGAGAGGGAGATTTACCAACACCACAATTATACAATGCTATGCACCAACAAACGACAGTGATGAAGAGCTCAAGGATGTGTTCTATCAACAGGTACAAAAGGAAATGGAAACTGCACCCAGGTATGATCTTATTATAGTAATGGGAGACCTCAATGCAAAAGTTGGAACACGCAATACTTAAAACGAAAGAGTAATGGGGAAATGTGGCAGTTTAACAGTAAATGAGAATTGGGACAAATTAATAAGCTTCTGCAGTATTAACAACCTGGTCATTGGAGGAACACTTTTTCACTCTAGGCTTCAGATAGCAGGATCAACGGTCCTCAAGTCTTTGGTTAAACTCGATCAGGAATGATCATAAACTCGATCAGCAATGATCATAAAACTCGATCATAAAACCTGGAATGAAAGGTAATAGGTGGCCATGGTGTTCCAACAATCTCACCACCCACTGCTGTTCATGAGGCGACCATGTCTTCAGTGTTTGTATATAAATGAATGATTCATGGTAGTATGTTACAGAGATAGCATAAGATACTGTCTACTGTGCAGAAATACCAAAATACATGAATAAATCACATGTTATGATACATGGATAAGATATAACCTTTGCCTTCCACTTATGGATGCCAAGTCACTTATGTACTTGCTGGTATGTCATAAGCTTCCAGGCAAGAACTAGCCATGATAAATTTGGCTAACCAATTAATGGTTATGCTTCCTGACAATGCCGGTGAAGGTTATCTCTGGTTAGCGTCATTCCCTTATTATTATGTCGGATACAATCAAATCGTAAATAAAATTATATTAGTCATACATATATCTTTAATAAACTTACATACCCTCTTAGGATTAATAAGCTCACGGTGAGGCTGTATTGGTTAACGTTAATCTGCCCTGCATGCAGCGTGAAAAAAGAACTTTTCTTGCAGATGCTGTCTTCCAGTTTCTCACTCTGGCTTTTGGATTTGGTGTGTGTGATTTTCAATGAGCCGCTCTGTCCTTATATTTGGGCGACTCTCCTGTACGAGAAAGCACCCTCTGAAGTCCCATAAGTTTTCGTTTTATCTCCTGGTTTGAGGTGATCTGTGCTTTTTCTGTACTTGTTTTCTCTTCTTTTCACTACACACTTATCTCTTTCCTTCCTTCCTATGTATCCTTTCATTTTCCCCATATGAGGCTTTCATTCTGTCCAAGTTTTATCGAAATCCGTTTAGGTATGTAGTTATAATAAATTTTTAAAGATCATTAGCTAACTTTTAGCAGATGTGATGATGATGAAAAATGTTAATTATTTTTAAAACTATTTATATTTGAATAATATCCTTTTGGATATCCTTCATAGTCTATCTCCTCTTGTGAATTAATATAGTTTTAATAACTTTCAACCAGGCTTGCTCTTGTAGCTTTAAATTTTCTTTCCTGTGAATGCAAATTTTTAAAGTCGGCCATTCCCTATATTCGCTATTTCCTCGTTCTTCAATACCGTCCGGCTAAACGTAATACACATTTTTCTGCCTCCTTCAAACTTCAAAGCAAGATCCGTCGCGTTCCCTGCGCTGTGTGTGTGTGTGTGTGTGTGCCGCGTTACACATTAATTCACAAACTAAGCAAGTAGTACCAAATCTCGCTACACTTACCTAGAATGCATAGTAACACCAGATGGCAGAACAGGCTAGGACATTAACAACAAAATGAATAAGGCGAGAACATCCTTTGCTCATCTCAACAGCATTTGGAAGTCTTCCCAGTACAGCACAAACCCCAAATTAAGACTGTATGAGAGCTCTGTACTTTCTGTGCTTCTCTATGGTGCGGAATGCTGGAGAGTAACAGAAGGAAATGTCGAAACTGTCCTCCTTCCACACAATCTGCCTAAGGAAAATTCTACAAATCTTTTGGCCAAACACCATCTGCAACCAAGAACTACTTATTCGGAGTAACTAGGAGGACATGCACACCATCATAGCTGGCAGATGCTGGAGTTGGGTTGGCCAAGTCCTCACAAGTGACCCTGATACCATCACAAGAACAGCAATACTATGGATCCCTAAAGGAAAGCGAAAGAGAGGACGACTAAAAACAATCTGGAGGAGAACTGTGAAAGCAGAGATGCAAAGAATGAACCAGAGTTGGTGCACTGTACGAAGGATGCTCGTCAACCGAACAAAGTGGAATCAATTTGTTGCTGCCCTACAAGACGCCACTAGGCATGATGGCCACTGATTGCTTTGATGGTCTGCGGCTATGGATCAAAGAAGAAGTGAATGTGCTTGCAGTATTTTCATTATAAGTGAATGTTCTCTCTGTCTGTAAATATACTCATCATACTTCATTGTCATCTCTCAACATTTTCATTATAACTGAATGTTTTCACTGTCTCAAAATTTTCATGATAACTGAATGTTTTTTCTGTCTCAATATTGTCATTATAACTGAATATATTTTTGGCTGTCTCAAAATTATTTTTCATAAATGAAAGTTTTCACTGTCTCTAAATTTTCATGATAACTGAATGTTTTCACTGTCTCAAAATTTTCATGATAACTGAATGTTTTCACTGTCTCAATATTTTCATTATAACTAAATGCTCTTTTTGACTCAGCATTTTCATTATAACTGAATGTTCTCTCTCTTTCTCTGTGCAGTGAGCCTTTTATAAAAAATGATGTCTCCTTTAGTAATGACTGGTTACTCTGGCCAGGTACACATTAGGGGTACTACTGATGGACATCGCTCCCAGCCATTTAACTTGAAAGTATTCACGTCACCACAAAAGCAGAGTGGGTAGTTAAACAAACGTTTATTAACATAAGCACAGCTCCGCCAGTATCAACTTAAATCCATTATATCATATGGCATAATATACATCTCTCGTCTTCCGTATGGTCCTGTATCATCAGAAAATAGTACACTGTCCCCGACAGTTTATTCATGTAATATTTTACACAGTTCAGAGAAATATCTACGTCCTTTCTCATGCATAAATCTCATAACCCTCACACAAGTTCTTGAGGTACAGACAAAGGTAACATGTAGGAATTTATCACAAAAATCTTATACATTTCAGGAGCTCAAAACAACCCACGTCCACTCTGTTGAAAATACACCATCGCTCTAACCCCTCTCCCACCAGTCACCTGTCTCATAAGGCCCCGCCAAGCATGATGGCTTAGCGTAACTCACCTATCTTTTTCAGTGACCCGTGTAAAAATAAACAAACACAGAGTCCCACTGAACTAAATTAAATACATCACTCCTGTTATGAATTTTAATCATAACAGTACTTCCCCCCCCCTCCCTCCCTCCCGGCAAAATAATGAAAACAGAGTTTTCATTATTTCCATAGTGTGAATATAACACCACCAAAAACCAAATGGTATCATCAAGCCTTACAGACATAGTATAGCACCCAGGTTTCTGCCACGTAGTAGGCAATTAAACACTCAATGTGAGGACAATAGTAAAAACTACAGCCAACGACTACATATGACAACAATCGTTTTAACAGCCCGGTGAGGTAACCATAACTCATGGTACTGAACATGATAGCAATAGATGCACTCACATACCTCACACACAAATTGCACCATCCAATATCCCTATTCGTCAGTCCAGTATCAGTAGTCACTGAACTATCTTAAATCAATGCAATAATACAAAGCATTAAATAGGACATCAAAATGCTATAACGTCAATAGATGACATGAGGCAGACAATCATACCAAGAAAGTAAATGAATCCACCAAAAATTTATGGTTAATTTTACCTTTTTACGTCCTAGTCAACAAAAGTGTACTGTAATATTATTAACATATTGTTTTGCATGTAACACTAATGTGTGAGCCATTGAACACGAGTATGCTGATGTGTTGTTAAACCAGATAATAGTATGTACTATCAGCAATAAATTAATTCCCAAAGTCAGTGTGAGTGTGAAAATGATTTGTATCAAAGTAACACTCAATTTAAACACATTAGGTAAAATATATATGTAATGAAATTCTATACTGTCATAATATATTAAACTAGAGTTCCATGATAAAATGTCCAAATAAGCCATTGTCAATGTTCTTGATTCTCCTTCATAGAATATCATTGTTATATGAGTAACCAATGTTCCAGTCGAAACAAGTGAAAACTGCAAAAAATAGTCATGTAGAAATGTTTTTGTCATCTTCCCTTGCATATAGGAGTTATTGTAGAGTAATGTCCCTTCATCTGTAGATGTAATTCTTCATATTGCAATGAACAGAAATGTCTGCAGAAAATATTCTCAACTCACAGCATTTTCATAACCTCACAGAATGGTCATTCGTAAGTCTGTAGATCCACTCTGATCACTGTCAATAAGGCATAACATCTGCACGTACTGCAGCGAGCTGAACAAGTTATTACTCGACATGAAGCATTGATGTATTCATCATCATCGAGTTCCGTGTGAGTCAACTAATCGTTGTAAGTAGTGTTTCAAAAGTCATTGACAGGTACTCATCAGGTATATGACAATCCAAAACAGTTCTCAGCTTTAGGATGTGGTAGTAAGTTACGATATCTTCTACACTTACATTTCAGCAAACCCCTAGACGATTCTGTTGTATTTGAATATTGTCAGACAAAAATGTTAACATAAGATCAATATTCCATGACCACCATGCCCTGAAGTCAGTTCATCGGTCATTTCAACATCGCACTGCAATTCTCGAATTGATTGGTGACAAAAGTTCATCTCTTCATGGTCACCAGGACAGGACGTTGGTAAAATGTTGTGACCGCCTTGATAGCTCTTTTATTCTCAAACTCTTGCATAAGCATCCCACCGATTCTTGATTCAGAGGTGTCGACTCTATGGACAAATAGAAATTGAGCATCTGGTAATCTAAAAATTGGTGATTTTGACAAACATCATTATCATATATTTAACGAGACATTACAGCCATGTAATGAAACAATCATGTCTGGCGAGTTTTTTCTTACCAACGAGGACAGAACTGAGGTAATATTTGAAAAATTAGGAAGAATTTTCTATAGAAATTTATAAGACCTAACTGCAGTCAGATGGTGTTGACGCAAAGTATTCAACAAAGAACGAACATAAAGAAATGTTCTTCCCAAAATTGATGAAAACAACAAATAGCATCAATATACGTGACTATGTCATCACGGTCAGAGACAGTCTTTCGCATCCTGCGAACAAAGTAGCAGTAGATAATCTAATAAGTAGAGAATCTAATAAAGTCAGATGCTCAGCATATCAAACAGTATTGAAATAGTCAAATAATAGCATCAAGATATGTGCAT
Organism: Oreohelix idahoensis; assembly: GCA_024509875.1. Lineage (NCBI taxonomy): Eukaryota > Metazoa > Mollusca > Gastropoda > Stylommatophora > Oreohelicidae > Oreohelix > Oreohelix idahoensis. The sequence goes on along the minus strand of JAMPIV010006504.1, from coordinate 296,947 downwards.
TTTAAATAAATAACACGGTATTTAATCAGTTTTACAAATTACAGTTCACAAGAAACAAGGGACGTTTCGGGTTTTACCCTTCGTCAGCCACAAACAGGTGACAAAGACAAAAATTACATATAGGTACGAAACAAGAGAAGAACACAAAATACAGCAGTCACGAAACGAAAACAGGGTAGCAGCAATGGTAGTAGTATAGTGTAAGTAAATAAATTAAGGGGCTGACCATTATTATTATTATTATTTTATGTGCATTTTACATACACGAGCATTAAGATGTACAACCCTACTAGCATCACCATAAGTACCACAGGGAAACAAAACCCCCTGTATATGATTAGTGGACAAAAAATATTCATGTCGCTGCAAAGGAACAAGTATGAATTGATTAAATTCTGTAAGCAGTGTAACCCGACCTGTAGAACCTGAAAATAGAAATAGTATTGCTAAAACCGCCACACTAACCAATGTAGCGAGCAGTACATACCACATGAAACCATTGGATGTCAGCAACTGAAAGAAACAAGCTGAAGTAATATTAATATCCATGCTGGTCCTATATGAAATGGAAAAAGCATATATTAAAAAGACAATGGCAAAAAGGAAAACAAACAGCCAAGCATACAGTTTTGACTGAATAGTACCCCACCAAACTACATTTGACATCGGACCAACCTCAACATTAACAATGTCAGGTACCACATCATCGATGATGGACGACGATGGTCTCACATCAGCGACATTGTCATCAACCATTCTGGGTATCATCTCATCCAGGCTGGATGTGGTTGGCTCCACATCAGCAGCAACCAGTGACTCACACGAGTCAAAATAGACATCAGATGATTTCTCAATAGCTGGGAAATCATCAACGGATTCCTCAGTAATGGGAGGAAGACATTTGGTATTAGCACCATCATTATCACCCAAAATTGTGTCTATTTGAGTTCGAACATGCGATTGTTCATGTATACGCCTAAGAGCCTGTGCTCTGGTAGTCTCACCCCTGGCAGTATATACATGTTGTTTTTGCTCCCACCTCACAATGATGAATTCCATGGATATTCCCTAAAATTATCCCAGCTACTGGTTTTGACAACAGACATACTAAAGTCATGCCTGTAAAATACAGGATATCTAAAAACATTTTTGCAGCGGGATAATATTCCACTGTACCCATAAAAGTAATGCACTGAACCTCTTCGCCTGTATAATCAGCAGGGTCCACTAATGAACTTTGAACCCCCACAGTGGCGGATCCAACGTCCCTAAGTAATGAAACAAGTTGTTTGTTTACAAAACCTTTATCAAACACCACTGATACTGTCCCATTATACGAGGATAACTGGTAAAGGATGTCCACACCGGAGCCTAGGGACTCCCTCTGGCTGATACAACGAATTACATTCAGCACAGTTAGTACTGTTAGCTAAATCTACACTACATGAATTAGCATGAGTGACACCATTAGTATTCTGAACTGGGTTATTGTCATTTACATGTACAACAGCATTGGAATGTTCAGGATTTCTAGATTGCCTAAAATTATTGTTTTGTTGAGAACCACTGTTATTGTTATGTTGATAACCTCTGTTATTATTCTGTTGATAACCTCTGTTATCAAAAGAATTGTCAGATGACCATTGTCCTCTGCCTGACCTGAAATTATATCTACCTCTGTTCTGATGTTCATTAGGCCTGAATGATGATTGTGGTTGAAAATATCCATCATCATATGAGTTATAACTTCTTTGAGGTTGTTGTCATCTGTTATTGAAGTTATATCTCACCCTGACAAATCCATTATTATGATCTCGATTTACTTGGAAGTTCCTATCCATGCTATAAGATCTCTGTCTAGGTGAATTTCGCACCCGAGTCCTAGCAGATGCCGCTGGCAATGGATTCTTAAAGTTATTTTTGCTAAGGTTCCTCCCTGGATGTGCCACTTGGTATTGTCTTCCTAAATTTTCCATAGCAGTTAAAGTTTCAGGTTTTCTCCCCTCATCTAATTCTCCCTGCCTTCTCTTCTCATCTAATTCTCCCTGTCTTCTCTTACTTACTTACTTAGTCGTTCCCCTTCTACCGTGAGGTGTAGAGGTTTGGAAGAGAGAGCGCCAGACCATTCTATCAGCTGTCTTCTTCCTGGCCTGGTTCCATTCTAGTCCTCGGTCCTTCAAAGATTGTCTAATGTTGTCCTCCCAGCGGACTCTGGGTCGTCCTGGAGGTCTGGATCCCTGGCTCTTTGTTTCCCATGCTTGTCCCGTGGTAGCCGATCTTCTCCCATTCTGCAGACATGGCCAAACCATCTTAGTTGGGACTGTTCTATTTGGGTCTGCAGCGGATGGGATTTTAGGCCTTGACGGATCGTCTGGTTGCGGACCATGTCTCTTCTTGTTACTTCAACCACTTTCCTCAGATACCTCATTTCTGAGGTTTGGATCTGGCTTTTGTGGGTTGTAGTCATTGCCCACGACTCGCATCCATATGTCAAGACTGGGACATAGGTGGAGCGGTATACAGCCATCTTCGTTTTCTTACCAACCTCTTTCTTGCTGAGGAATCCACAATTTATGGCCTGAAAAAGTCTCCCAGCCGCTGCTTTTCGAGTGGCCAATTCTTCTTTGATGCCTCCCTTTCGGTCTATAATAGCTCCGAGATATTTAAAGTGGTCGACCTGCTCCAGGACCTGTTCTCCCAACTTAATCTGATGTTTTCTTTCTTCTCGTGATATCACCATGGATTTTGTTTTAGAGCTGCTTATGACCATCCCTCTCTTCTCCAGCTCTTCCTTCCAGACTTGCAGGTTGGATTGGAGATGTGCCTCTGATTTAGCAATCAGGGCAACATCATCAGCAAATGCCAGCTCCGAAATATAGACCTGTCTCATCTTCCAGTACCCCACTGAATACTTTCTTGTTCTCTCTTACATGCCTTGATGACATCGTCCATAAGGAGTATGAAGAGGTAAGGTGATAGGATATCACCTTGTCTTACACCAGTGGTGGTCCTGAACTCTTCTGACTTATGGTTTGCTGTCCTCACATAATTTCTGCAAGACTTGTAGAAGCTCTGTATAGCATGAATCAGAGGTGCTGGAATATTCTTCCTTGCCAAACAGTCCCAAAGTTTGCTCCAGGGGACCCTGTCAAACGCCTTTTCCAGATCTATGAAACAAAGATGGATCTCACTCTTATACTCAAGGGCCTTTTCACTCAGCTGTCTGAGTGTGATGATTAGGTCTTGAGTACTTCGGTTTGCTCGGAATCCGCACTGGACCTCATCCAATTGTGGCTCAGCTAGGCGTCGGAGTCTCTGCTCTAGGATTCTAGAGTAAATTTTACCAGGGACACTGAGAAGGGATATGCCTCTATGGTTTCCACATTATCGATTGTCACCCTTTTTGAAAATTGGTGTTATGATGGCAATCTCCCAATCCTTTGGTATGGTCTTGTTGCACCATGCTGCCTGTAGGACCTTTAAGAGTAATAGGTCGCCTGATGCTCCCATGTACTTAACCCTTTCTGGTGTTATACCATCATGCCCTGCTGCTTTGCCCATCTTGATTTTCTCTAGTGCTGCCCTCAGTTCTTCCATCTTTATGTCATCTTCACCATCATTGGTTTTCTCTTCTGTGCTAGTGGTTATCATTTCTGATGCTTCATCATGCTCACCATCCAGGAGTTCTGAGAAATATTCTTTCCATCTTTCCATTACTTCCTTCGGGGCAGTAAGCAATTTGCCTTGCTTGTCCTTTATAAATTTGAGAGGGCATTGTTTTTCTTTCCTCATGTTCTTTAGGCCTGTCTTCTCTTCTCATCTAATTCTTCTTGCCTTCTGAGTTCCTTGTCTACATAGGTTTTCAAAGCTTCACCCTCCAAACCAAACTTTACCAAATCCTTAAAGGTAGCCATAATACACTAATATTGTGACACACACTTGAAAAAAATATATATAATATATGAGCAATATTAGTCACAACTTATTTCACCATCCAAAATCAATAAACTGCATATAATAACAGATGTTATATAGGAGCAAAAAAAAAAAGAAGATACGAACAAGATGACAGTATACAGTGAAAGAGCTGACTGAGGAGAATACAAATAATCAACCAAGGCAGAAATACATATTTTTTGTTTTTTTTTCAGTGAACAAGTTTACTATTATTAATGTTTAGCCATGCCTATGCTAACAAGGTTACAAACAGGCAGTATTAATGAAAGACATGGGCAGATATAGTTCGAGTTACAGATAACAATTCAGAAGATATTTCCAAAGAGCACCAAAATAATCAACAAAATGAAGAAACACTCACTGTCGAAAAGGAACAATAAAGGACAGAATTAAAAACAAGAGGAAGATGTCAACGACTACAGCCAGATAACTGCTGTGAAAACACTAATGGTGATTCAAATATAAATGGTGATTCAAATATAAATGAAGTCAATAGTTTTGATAAAGATGGGCAAGAAACCATGCAGAGTGTTAATCAGGTAAGACAAAAATTCACTCGTCTTATTGATACACTAAGGACGAGAATAAGGATAATCCAAACATGGAGTGAAGTTGTCAGAATTATAGCATTACCTGATAGTAAGATCATAAACATGATAAAAAAATGTATTGACAAAAGATCACTTGTCCTAATAAAGAGAGCGCAATATGGCATAATAATTACAGTGATCAATACTGAAAAGGTATCAGCTCTGCTAAGAGACCTTAAAAAATAACCTGTTTTTTTTTAGATTTGGCATTATGTTAAGGTCAAGCTAGAAATTGTCAAAGAAACAAGGAAATGTGTCAACAAAGGTATGTACATGCTACTAACTGAAGAACAGACAATACTCAATACAGAATTAATCAAATTGAAAGAATATCAACAAATAATGTAGCTCTACCACACTTATAACAAGACAAGCACGATTTCACAACATATATGACATCTAATAACCAAGGGATAGCAAGAATAGACCAACAATTTCACAAACAATAATGCAGAAAAACTAAATAAAATTACAATTAACTTAACAACAATCAAACAAACTTGCCAAATAACAGGACTCTCACAACTAGACAGATATTGAATCTGGTTAATTCAATTAAGGCAGTAAACTCTCAGCTATGTATGCCGGCCCCTTAATTAGAAAAAATCAGATGCATAAACCCTAAAGAACGCCCATGAATTCACCGACCATCCTGATAGATATTGAATTCATAGGTCCAACAACCAACCTCCCGCCTATTACACACACATAAAGATACAAAAATACACGTAACATAAAGAAAAAACTCTGGCAAACTAGATTCTTAACATCATACGGTTTATGTGTCGATAAATATACTTATCTGTTATGCCAGAAAAAACCAATCCTCCTTGTTGACGCCTTTTTCTCACAGAACGATGAATACACTTCGTATAGAGCAGGTAACGTTTAGTAATGCAGCCAGCAGCCAATCTACATCTCTATCTTGAAAAATTCTGTACTGCACGAAATCATAGTCCAACGACTTGAAAAAATACTCCTGATATCACCATTCAATATTTGCTTCAGGAAACTTCGGCTTTAGGCCCTTATTCTTTTATAGCTTGGCCCCCATTTAGCTGTAGCGAGCCTTTTGTAAAATATGATGTCTCCTTTAGTAATGACTGGTTACTCTGGCCAGGTACACATTAGGGGTACTACTGATGGATATCGCTCCCAGCCATTCAACTTGAAAGTATTCACGTCACCACAAAAGCAGAGTGGACAGTTAAACAAACGTTTATTAACATAAGCACAGCTCCGCCAGTATCAACTTAAATCCATTATATCATATGGCATAATATACATCTCTCATCTTCCGTATGGTCCTGTATCGTCAGAAAATGGTACACTGTCCCCAACAGTTTATTCATGTAAAATTTTATACAGTTCAGAGAAATATCTACGTCCTTTCTCATGCATAAATCTCGTACCCCTCACACAAGTTCTTGAGGTACAGACAAACGTAACATGTAGGAATTTATCACAAAAATCCTATACATTTCAGGAGCTCAAAACAACACACGTCCACTCTGTTGAAAATACACCATCGCTCTAACCCCTCTCCCACCAGTCACCTGTCTCACGAGGCCCCGCCAAGAATGAGGGCTTAGCGTAACTCACCTATCTTTTTTCAGTGACCCGTGTAAAAATAAACAAACACAGTCCCACTGAACCAAACTAAATATGTCACTCCTGTTATGAATTTTAATCGTAACACTCTGATCCGTTCTCTGGCTGTTTCTCAGAATTGTTATTATAACTATGTTTTCTGATAATGACTTTCTGTCCAAGATGTTTATGAATATTTGGATCTGCAGGGCAGGGAAGTTAATATTCTTCTTTAGTGAAACTAGAATTAGTTCATTTATACTGTGGTTACTTATATTTTTGTGTTACTTTAATACTTATTTGCACTTTTACAAACTTTTCACTTCATTTTGCGATCGTGACTTGCAATGTTGTTTATAGCTCAGAGGTTAAATTGTTAATGCCATTTTGAGTTGAATTTGTGTTAACTTTAAAAGTTATTAATATTGTTAGCAATAGTAATCATATTTTTTGTTTTTTTCAGTGAACAAGTTTACTATTATTAATGTTTAGCCATGCCTATGCTAACAAGGTTACAAACAGGCAGTATTAATGAAAGACATGGGCAGATATAGTTCGAGTTACAGATAACAATTCAGAAGATATTTCCAAAGAGCACCAAAATAATCAACAAAATGAAGAAACACTCACTGTCGAAAAGGAACAATAAAGGACAGAATTAAAAACAAGAGGAAGATGTCAACGACTACAGCCAGATAACTGCTGTGAAAACACTAATGGTGATTCAAATATAAATGGTGATTCAAATATAAATGAAGTCAATAGTTTTGATAAAGATGGGCAAGAGACCATGCAGAGTGTTAATCAGGTAAGACAAAAATTCACTCGTCTTATTGATACACTAAGGACGAGAATAAGGATAATCCAAACATGGAGTGAAGTTGTCAGAATTATAGCATTACCTGATAGTAAGATCATAAACATGATAAAAAAATGTATTGACAAAAGATCACTTGTCCTAATAAAGAGAGCGCAATATGGCATAATAATTACAGTGATCAATACTGAAAAGGTATCAGCTCTGCTAAGAGACCTTAAAAAATAACCTGTTTTTTTTTTAGATTTGGCATTATGTTAAGGTCAAGCTAGAAATTGTCAAAGAAACAAGGAAATGTGTCAACAAAGGTATGTACATGCTACTAACTGAAGAAGAGTTTCTACATAAGCTCAGAGCAGACAATACTCAATACAGAATTAATCAAATTGAAAGAATATCAAGAAAATTGGTAAATTCAACTGTAGTTATTACACTACAAAGACAGAAAATCCCTACACACTTGTACAATAGCAGTAGGAAAATTCCTACAGAAGTTTACATCCCCCCAGTAATCCAGTGTTGTAACTGTCAAAAATTTAGCCATACAAAAAGCTTGTGTAGAAATACACCAAATTACAGATATTGTGCAGGGGACCACAGCTATGACAAATACAAACTAGCGAAGGAAGATAATGTTTATAAAACAACAAATAAAAGCAGGAAATGTGCAAATTGTCTAGCAAACCATAATCATGTTTCTTAGGATGCCCCCATTATCAACAGGCCAAACTTACACTGATAAAATCCATCAAAACCAACGCACCATTTATAGTAGTCAGCCAACAACAAAAATCTACTAACATAACATCTCCAAATCAGTCCAAAAAACATTCCAAAATAAATACTAAAAATATTGAAATAACACAGAAAAGCAAAGAAATAATGACAACAGAATGGAACCTATCAAAACAGAGAGTACTACCTGAAAAACAAGTATCAGAAGATTCAGTAAGACAGGCAGAAGAAATCTTGATATCCATGAAAAACATTCAACATTAAGTTGCTAAGGATGCTGCTAGATTAGCAGAACTGAAAGAGGAAAGTGAGAATTTAATAAAGAGGATTGAGACAGAAAAACAAATCATAAGCAGTAGAAAAAAACAAGAAGATGAAAAAACAGACACAAGCAGACAAGTGGATGGAAAACTCCATTATAGATTGCCAACATTTTATTGATTCCATAACCAATATATTGAAAACATTCCTACAGAAAATTCAAAATGATCTACAAACCCTTACAAGCAATATAAGAGGAAACATAGAAGAATCAAGTATCAACAAACAAATCAAAATATAATATATAAAACAGTAGTACTTTATATTCAAATAAACCTACAAATTAAATAATGGAAGCACAGAACATAAGACTCATACAGTAAAATTGTAGAAGCACAAGAAAACATATGCCAGTATTATTAAGAATGACTAAACATGATAAATTAATATTTGTAATTCAAGAGACAAATCTCAATCCTCAACCATGTTTCTCTATCCCTGCATATAAAAGCTTTCAAAATGATAGGAAGGATAACCAAAAAGGAGGAGGAGTTGCATTTATGGTTCATAAAGCATACATATTAATGGACTGGAAATCTTTTGGAACAAAAAATTTAGAAGGAATACACATAATAGTATCTAGTGAATTAGGAGAAATAAAATTCATAAACCTCTACTGTTCAAGTGGTAATATAAATGATAGGGATCTTGCAGAAGTAAATAATAGATTAAGCAATAAATCTATTGTAGTAGGAATTATCAATGTGCACCATACAGCTTGGGGAGGTAGTTTGATAGACAAATCAGGAAAGATACTGTTAGATGTCATTGAAAACAATGAATTAATCATACTAAATGATGGTTCAATAACAAGAATTAATCCTTGTATAAATCAACAAGACACAGCAATTGATATAAGCATAGTAACAGTAGTAACACCCAATCTTGCCAATACAAAATGGGAAATTATTGAGGACACAAACTCAGATTATCTGCCCATTGAAATGATAATAAATGACACTTACAAGCCAAACAAGATGACTGAGAAACCAATATACCACTAAAGCAAAGTGAATAGCTTTCCAAAATGAAATGGAAGAATTATCAATAACTAATATAGAAAATGAAGGTGTTGATATGTTTGCAGATAACCTCATGAGAGTAATATTAAAAATAGCTTTTAAACATATACCAAACTCTAATATGCTACAACGCCTAAATTCACACTCCATTAGGAATAAAAAGGAGTGAATGCACAGTGGAATAAAAACCCAGTATCATAGTGGACAATTAAATGTAAAGAAATACAAAAACAAAGAAAACAAGCCTTCAAAGATATAGACAACATCAAACAGAAGAGGATCTAGAAGAATATAAAAAAGTAAGAAATGAATCAAAGAAAATATTACTCAAAGGTAAAGAAAATCACTGGAAAAAATTCTACCAAGCCCTAAAACACACTATTACAGATGTGTGGAATAAATTACTTACTTACTTAGTCGTTCCCCTTCTACCGTGAGGTGTAGAGGTTTGGAAGAGAGAGCGCCAGACTATTCTATCGGCTGTCTTCCTCCTGGCCTGGTTCCATTCTAGTCCTCGGTCCTTCAAAGATTGTCTAATGTTGTCCTCCCAGCGGACTCTGGGTCGTCCTCGGGGTCTGGATCCTTGGCTCTTTGTTTCCCATGCTTGTCGTGGTAGCCGATCTTCTCCCATTCTGCAGACATGGCCAAACCATCTTAGTTGGGACTGTTCTACTTGGGTCTGTAGGGGGTGGCATTTTAGGCCTTGACGTATCGTCTGGTTGCGTACCATGTCTCTTCTTGTTACTTCAACCACCTTCCTCAGATACCTCATTTCTGAGGTTTGGATCTGGCTTTTATGGGTTGTAGTCATTGCCCATGACTCGCATCCATATGTCAAGACTGGGACATAGGTGGAGCGGTATACAGCCATCTTCGTTTTCTTACCAACCTCTCTCTTGCTGAGGAATCCTCGATTTATGGCCTGAAAAAGTCTCCCAGCTGCTGCTTTTCGAGTGGCCAACTCTTCTTTGATGCCTCCCTTTCGGTCTATAATAGCTCCGAGGTATTTAAAGTGGTCAACCTGCTCCAGGACCTGTTCTCCCAGCTTAATCTGATGCCTTCTTTCTTCTCGTGATATCACCATGGATTTTGTTTTAGAGCTGCTTATGACCATCCCTCTCTTCTCCAGCTCTTCCTTCCAGACTTGCAGGTTGGATTGGAGATGTGCCTCTGATTTAGCAATCAGGGCAACATCATCAGCAAATGCCAGCTCTGAAATATAGACCTGTCTCATCTTCCAGTACCCCACTGAATACTTTCTTGTTCTCTCCTTACATGCCTTGATGACATCGTCCATAAGGAGTATGAAGAGGTAAGGTGATAGGATATCACCTTGTCTTACACCAGTGGTGGTCCTGAACTCTTCTGACTTATGGTTTGCTGTCCTCACATAATTTCTGCAAGACTTGTCTTCTTCTTCTTTGATCCATAACCGCCAACCGTCAAAGCAGTCAGCGGCCATCACGCCTGGTGGCGTCTTGTAGGGCAGCAACAAATTGATTCCACTTTGCTCGGTCGGCGGCCATCCTTCGTACAGTGCCCCAACTGTGGTTCATTTTTTGCATCTCAGCTTCCACAGTTCTCCGCCAAGTTGTTTTTGGTCGGCCTCTCTTTCGCTTTCCCTCGGGGGTCCATAGCATAGCTGTTCTTGTGATGGTATCAGGGTCCCTTCTGAGGACATGGCCAACCCAACTCCAGCGTCTGCCAGCTATGATGGTGTGCATGTCCTCCTGGTTACTCCGAATAAGTAGTTCTTGGTTGCTGATGGTGTTTGGCCAAAAGATTCGGAGAATTTTCCTTAGGCAGATTGTGTGGAAAGAGGACAGTTTAGACATTTCCTTCTCTGTTACTCTCCAACATTCCGCACCATAGAGAAGCACAGAAAGTACACAGCTCTCATACAGTCTTAATTTGGTGTTTGTGCTGTACTGGGAAGACTTCCAAATGTTGTTGAGAGCAGCAAAGGCTGTTCTCGCTTTATTCATTCTGTTGTTAATGTCCTTGCTTGTTCCGCCGTCAGGTGTTACTATGCTTCCTAGGTAAGTAAATGTGTCTGTCTGTTCTAACTTCTGGTTCCTTACTGTTACTGGCTCAGGATTGCCCACATTTAGTGTCATGACCTCTGTCTTCTTCAAATTGATGTTCAGGCCAACCTGCTGGCCATACTTATTCAGTCTATCGGTTTTGTCTTGAATGTGTTGGTGTGAATGCGCGAGTAGTGCAATGTCATCTGCATATTCCAAATCTTCCAGTGTAGAAAACGTTGTCCATCTAATTCCTCTTGGACTGCCCTCTGTAGTCTGGCGCATCACCCAATATATGACTGTCAAAAATAATGTTGTTGATAAGGGGCATCCCTGTCGTACTCCAGTTTTCACTTCGAAAGTTACATTACTCGATCCAACACTGCACGTAAAGTTAGAATAGAGGCTTTTTATAATGGAAACAATGCGGCTGGGAATTCCATAAGCCCTCAGAATTTTCCATAGGCTGTCCCTGTGTATGCTGTCAAAAGCCTTTTCAAAATCAACAAAGTTAATGTACAGCTGTCTCTGCCATTCTGAGCACTGCTCTATAATGTTCCTGAGGGTAAATATATGATCTGCACATCTTCTGCTCTTTCTGAAGCCCGCTTGTTCTTTCCTCAGTTTATGGTCAACTGCTGTTGAAATTCTCTGGATGATTATCCTGCCTAGTATTTTGCTGGGAACTGAGAGGAGGGTAATTCCTCTCCAGTTGTTGCAGTCTGCAAGGTCGCCCTTCTTGGGCAATTTGACAATTATTCCTTTACTCCACTCTGTTGGTGTTGTCTCAGTTTCCCAGACTTGTGAAAATAGTGGTTCTAATAGTTCTGCTGCTAGTTCAGGGTCTGTCTTGAATAGCTCAGCATTCAGATTGTCGTGACCAGGCGCTTTTCCATTTTTTAGCCCTTTGATAGCTGTGATAATTTCTTCTTTTCGTGGAATGTCTGTATTTACGTCTAAGTCACTTTCAGCCTCAGGAACATTCAGCTGAGTCTCTGGTGGTTCCTTATTCAGCGTTTCTCTGAAGTGCTCTGCCCATCTTGTTTCCTGCCCCTGTGTTGTGGTGATGAGATTTCCTTGCTTGTCTCTTACTAACGTTATGTTGTTTGCACCTCGTTTTCCACTGATAGCTTTAGTTATTTTATAAACTGTGCTTTGTTCATTTCTCAGTGCTGCCTCTTCTGCCTGTCTTGCAAGGTCATCCAGAAATGTCCTTTTGTCAGCACGGGTTTGACGTTTTACTTCCTTGTCCAGCTGACTGTACTGTTCACTATATATTGCCTTTAACCTAGGAGACTTAGCTTCTGTTTTCTTCCTTTTCATTTCCTTTCTCTTCGCTATGGTGTTTAGCGTTTCTGGTGTTATCCAGTCTTGGCTCTTTCTTTCCTGGAATCCCAAGCATGACTTGCTGCTTTCATTGTATATTGTTGAGATGGTGTTGAATTTCTGGTCCACATCGTCGGTCTCTGTTCTTTCCTGGCTTTTCTTAATCAGATATCGCCTCTTTACGTCGACCGTGAACGCTTTTCTGGTGAGGGGGTCCTTAAGTTTCGTGATGTTATATCTTTTCTGTTTGACTGCAACTGGTCCAGCAGCTCTGAGTTTCACCTTCAGTCTTGCTACTACTAGGTGATGATCACTTCCCACATCTGCGCCTCTTCTTACTTTCACGTCTTGTAGTGCATGTCTCCATCTGCCATTGATCATTATGTGATCTATCTGGTTTTTGTCTCGTCCGTTTGGTGATTCCCATGTTAACTTGTGCACTTCTTTGTGTTGAAAAAGTGTTCCTCCAATGACCAGGTTGTTAATACTGCAGAAGCTTATTAATTTGTCCCCATTCTCATTTACTGTTCCACTGCCGCATTTCCCCATTACTCTTTCGTTATAATTATTATGTGTTCCAACTTTCGCATTTAGGTCTCCCATTACTATAATAAGATCGTACCTGGGTACAGTTTCCATTTCCTGTTGTACCTGTTGATAGAAATCGTCCTTGATCTCTTCATCGCTGTCGTTTGTTGGTGCATAGCATTGTATAATTGTGGTGTTGGTGAATCTCCCCCTCAGTCTTGCTCTTATTAGTCTGTTGTTAATGGGTTTCCATTCCAGTAGAGACCTTTCCATTCCTTTCTTAAGGATAATGGCTACACCTTCGTTGTGCTGACCGTCCTCTCTACCAGAATAAAGTACTGTTTCCCCTGTAGCTGTTTTTATTCTCCCCATCCCTGTCCATCTGCTCTCGCTTATACCCAGGATATGTAGTTTGTAATTCCTCATCTCTGCTGTGATCTGTCTCAGCTTTCCTGCCTCATTCATAGTTCTGACATTCCAAAAACCAATTCTGGTTTCGTGTTTTGCAGTCTGGGCATCCGTTTTCATGCCAGTGGCTTCCTTTCGGCTTTCACCACTGTCAGTCATTCGAGCCTGAGACTCCGGATGTCCGTCCCGCATCAAAGTATTTCCATTTATTGCTGTTTCCGTAACGTGTGCGATTTTTTTACACAGACAGGGGTGTCGGCCCTGTGCTAAAACCCCCAACCTGGAGGACCAGGGTACCAGCTTTTGTCTGACCCCTACCCACGCAGACCAGTCCAGCATGGTTGAACCTACCAGGAGTAAAACTCCCACTGGCATTGCTCTGGGGATTGTCAGGGTACACAAGCTGCCATACCGCTACAAGGTATAGGTACCATTGATGGCAGGCAAGACTTGTAGAAGCTCTGTATAGCATGAATCAGAGGTGCTGGAATGTTCTTCCTTGCCAAACTGTCCCAAAGTTTGCTCCAAGGGACCCTGTCAAACGCCTTTTTCAGATCTATGAAACAAAGATGGATCTCACTCTTATACTCAAGGGCCTTTTCACTCAGCTGTCTGAGTGTGAAGATTAGGTCTTGAGTACTTCGGTTTGCTCGGAATCCGCACTGGACCTCATCCAATTGTGGCTCAGCTAGGCGTCGGAGTCTCTGCTCTAGGATTCTAGAGTAGATTTTTCCAGGGACACTGAGAAGGGATATGCCTCTATGGTTTCCACACTGTCGGTTGTCACCCTTTTTGAAAATTGGTGTTATGATGGCGATCTCCCAATCCTTTGGTATGGTCTTGTTGCACCATGCTGCCTGTAGGACCCTTAAGAGTAACAGGTCGCCTGATGCTCCCATGTACTTAACCATTTCTGGTGTTATACCATCATGCCCTGCTGCTTTGCCCATCTTGATTTTCTCCAGTGCTGCCTTCAGTTCTTCCATCTTTATGTCATCTTCATCACCATTGGTTTCCTCTTCTGTGCTAGTGGTTATCATTTCTGATGTTTGACCTTGCTCACCATCAAGGAGTTCTGAGAAATATTCTTTCCATCTTTCCATTACTTCCTTCGGGGCAGTAAGCAATTTGCCTTGCTTGTCCTTTATAAATTTGAGAGGGCATTGTTTTTCCTTCCTCATGTTCTTTAGGGTCTTATAGAACAATTTCTGGTTTTCTTGTGCATCTTTTTCTAGCTTTTCTCCAAATTCTTCACAGGACTTCTGTTTTGCTGCTAGCACTTTGTTCTTTACTTCTGTTCTGAGTGTCACATATTCTCTATATTTTTCCATTTGTCCTGTTGTGTTTTTAGCTCCTAAGTATTGTTTCCATGCCATTTTCTTCTCTCTTATTTTCTCTTTGACTTCCTCTGTCCACCAAGGTGTCCTCTTTCTCTGGTTCCCAAGTCGGACTTCACCACATGCTTCTGCAGCAGCTGTCTTTATGATATCCTTGAATTTAATCCAGAGGGTTTCCAAGTCATCAGGTTGTTCTTCTGTGTTGCTCACCGCTGCAGCAATAAGCCCCTGATATCTGGTCTTAATTTCTGGCTCTCTCAGCTTGTAGGTCCTAATGCTCATTTCTCCTGCTCGTTTACTTGGTTTCTTGCGTGATGTTGAGCAGTTCCTAGGCTGAGCAACTCTTTCAGTTGTTCTTTTGATTGTTAGCAGGTAGTGATCACTTCCAATCTCTGGCCCCCTCCAGACTCTTGCATCTCGGACATATTTGAATGAGCTTCTCCGAACAATGGCATAGTCGATCACTGACTTCTCATTCTTTGTTGGTTCACATCTAGTGTATGCATGTATGCGCTTATGGGGGAACTTTGTGTTTGTAATGATCAGATTCTGATCACTGCAGAATCTAAGGAGTCGCTTTCCATTGTCATTGAGAGTATCTTCTCCATATCTTCCGATAACTCCACCCCATCTAGCATGGTCATTTCCAACTCTGGTATTAAAATCTCCGAGCATGATAACTTCATCTAGGCAGTCATCCACTGTCCTTTGAAGCAGCTCGAAGAATTCCTCCTTGACCTCTGCTCTCTCATCCTCATTTGGCCCATACACTATGACCAGGTTGACTATGGTTTCTCCTTCTTTTAGTTTCACAACCATAATGCGCTCTGAGACAAAGTTCCACCCCTTGATACTATCTTTTTGATTTTGGGCCACAATGCAACCCACACCCCCTTTAGCTCTTTCGGATATGGGTACACCACTGTAGAGCAGTGTGTTGCCATTGAGATCCATGACTCCTTGTCCTTTTTTCTTTGTTTCCGTTATAGCCAGGATTTCTAGTTTTGCTTTCCTCATCTCTTCCACCAGCTCCTCTTCCTTCCCATTTATACTTCTTGTGTTCCATGTTCCATAAGTCGTAGTCCGTTCCAGTTCGTCGCCTTTAGAATCAGTCCGGTTTTCTCTCTTGTGTTACTCGTAATCGTGGTTTAAAGCAAACAGGTGATTGGCCTGTTGTGCCTTTGCATGGTGGAGGGGCTGCCTCCTTACGGCCTCCATGCAGGCCGCCCTCCTCCTTCTTCATCCGGGCTTGGGACCGGCATGGGCGGAGTTTGGAATAAATTAAAGGCCATAAAAGGCAGAACTAGACAAATGATAATACCTACTATTAAATACCCAGAAAGAGCAGATACTGACAATCAAAAAACAAATGTATTGACCAGATACTACCATAATGTTAGTTCCATGAAAAAGCTAGGTCAGAATGAGTGCACTAGAAGAAAAAAACTCATTACAAGGCTCAGTGAAAAAGTAATTCAGAATACAGATGAATAATCATATTTAAATGCATATATTACAATGGAGGAAGTGGAAAATGTAATAAAGGAAAAATCAAATACAGCACCAGGACATGATATCTTGAGCTATAAAATACTGATGAAAATGGAACATGAAATCAAATAAGAATTCCAGAAGGAAAAAAAAAACAGAGCCAATATTCCTAGATATAGCTAGGGCCTTTGATGAATGCTGGAGAGGTTTTCTCTGTAAAATAAAAAAGATAGGAATTACAGGTACAATGTATAGATAATTAATAGAACTTTCTTCAAGATAGGTATTTCACAGTACACATTAATGATGACAGGTCAGAATTGTATGAACAACAGAATGGCATTCTTCAAGAATCAGTTTTTATCTCCTTCAATGTTTACTATAATGGTAAATTATTTGAATGAAGAATTTAACGATATCAACAATAATTTGACACAGTTCACAGACGATGTTGCTATGTGAAGATGTGGGAAAAAATCTAACAATATTATATAATGATCTTCAAAAACAAATAAATAAAGTATGTAAATGGATGAATAAATAGGGATTTCACTTAAATGTGAATAAGACAGTAGGAATGATCTTCAGTAAAGGTAGGATTGTTTAAAAAAAAAAGATAATTGACATAAAATTACAGTGGCAACAAATAAGTACAGTCCAAACCACGGGATACCTAGAAATGACACTAGACCACCAACTGAACTGGAACAAACACTTAGATAGACTGGTAGAGTCTTGTAGAGGACTAACTAACATGCTAAGATATTTGAAAGGTCACGGATGGGGTGCAAGCATTAAGACAATGATCATGTTTTATAAATCTTTCATTAGAGGCAAAATAGATTATTGAAGCATAGTCTTTGACTCTGCAGCAAATAGTCACAAGATTAATTTAGACAGAATTCAGCACCAAGAATTACGTGCAATTGCAGGTGCAATCAGATCAACATCGAGGGGTTTTCTGGTGGTAGCCTTAGGAGTCCTCCCTTTGGAACTTCAGAGAAAGGAACTAAGACTAAATTACATGGCCAAAATTATGTTGAACAAGACTCATCCAGCTTTTCCAGCATTTGCTACGTATCAATTAACAACTCAAAACAGGTTCATGAATACCAGTAGATACCAAACAGGTTGGAAATGCATGGAAAAACTAGCACCTTTGGATGCCCTAAATGCATCAATTAATAACAGTAGTATATACAAGCTGATGGTACCACCCTGGGAACTCATGAAACCAGATACAGACTACCACCTGGCAGGCATAATTAATAAAACTGATATAGCTACTATCAAAAACAAAGCCAGGAAATATATTCAACATAGGGAGCCGCGCTAGCGTAGTGGTTACCACACCGCTCTAGCGACCGGGTGATCCAGGATCAAACCCGGGTGACGGCATTTGAGGATTTTTCGTCGACCGGGATTTGGACTGGATTAACTCGAGACCTAGCGAGAACATTTGAAGGAGTGTTGTCGACTAGGGATTGGCGGCTCCTGAGCCGATCCAGCTGTAATGGGTACCTCCGAAATCGGAGAGTATTTGCCTGAATGGCGAGGGACACCTGTCTCTGTACAAGAAAAAAGGGATACTCACGTAAAATCAATGTCAGGTTAGACATAAATAATAACCTGAGATTTCACCTCGAGTATTAGCGGGCGTACAAAAAATAAAAAAAAATATTCAACAAATATCAAAGGGCAGTATTACAATGTGCACAGATGGATCTAAAGGAGATGATATCACAAACTGGGGATATGAATTTATGTTCCCATGTGGAAAATGGTGAAAGGATATAGTATAACTTAAACAGATAATACATCTATTTTCATGGCAGAGATAGTTGCAATTCTGAAAGCTCTGGAAATTTTCTCTAGCAACCCTTCTCATAAATTGACAGTATTAACACTCACTTTCTGCTATTCAAGCTATAGGAAACTTACGAGAATGCAGTAGACCTCATATAGCAGAAGAGATACTGGCAAATACTTACCTTTGCTCCAGAGGATGTTCTGTTCTAATAGCTGTTATACCTTCACAAGTTGGCATAGAAGGAAATTAAAAGGCGGATAAAGAAGCTAAGAAAAGTAGAAATATCAGAAACCAAATAAATGTGGGGATGAGTAAAACAGAAATCAAAAGCTTAATTAAAAGAATAATAAATGAGGAATAGACAGTAGAGTGGGATGGAAGTCTGAAAGGCAGACAAGCATATAAATTGTTCAAGGCTCCAACAAGAACGTGTCAGGTATCTAAATAACTAAAAATTCCTAGCAATAAGAAACTTCTTAGACTGCAACTAGGAATGGGCTATTTTAGAATAGAAGAACCTTACTGTGCAGAGTGTCTAGAAAAAAATGATATAGACCATTTCCTATTAAAATGTAGGAAGTGTGAGCAACAGAGAAAACCAGTTTTATATTATTTACAGGCATGCGATTCACCCATAACTGTGGAACAGGTATTGAGAAAAGATGGACCTAGAGAATTGCACAATATAGTTAAATAGTATATAACAAGAACTAAAATTAAGGATCAATAATGGTGGGAGAAAAAGGAATAGTCGTATGGGGGTGCTTGTATGGCTGATGTCAGATGATTGGTGGATTTGATTTTGGACACCTCCGGGCTTTCTCACCCATTTTCACCTTGTTAACAACAGGGCATTTGTGAGAGACTTCATTTTGGTTTGTTTTTTATTCGTTTATTTTTTCTTTATTTTTAATTGTTTGTTTATTTCTTAGAAAGCAAAGGTCACACACAAAAACATTCACACACATTTTTTTAAAATTTCCTCTATTTTTACTGAGTGGAGGGGAAGGAAGGTATTATATTTTGGTATTGGAAATCTTACTTTTTTTTTCTTACTTACTTTGTCGTTCTCCTACCGTGAGGTGTAGAGGTTTGGAAGAGATAGCGCCTAACTATCCTATCGGCTGTCTTCCTTCTGGCCTGGTTCCATTCTATTCCTCGGTCGTTCAAAGATTACCTAATGTTGTCCTCCCAGTGGATTGTCTAATGTTGTTCTGGGGGTCTGGATCCCTGGCTCTTTGTTTCCCATGCTTGTCGTGGTAGCCGATCTTCTCCCATTCTGCAGACATGGCCAAACCATCTTAGTTGGGACTGTTCTACTTGGGTCTGCAGGGGGTGGGATTTTAGTTCTTGACGTATCGTCTGGTTGCGGACCATGTCTCTTCTTGTTACTTCAACCACCTTCCTCAGATACCTCATTTCTGAGGTTTGGATCTGGCTTTTGTGGGTTGTAGACAAGGCCCACGACTCACATCCGTATGTCAAGACTGGGACATAGGTGGAGCGGTATACAGTCATCTTCGTTTTCTTACCAACCTCTTTCTTGCTGAGGAATCCTCGATTTATGGCCTGAAAAAGTCTCCCAGCTGCTGCCTCCCGAGTGGCCAACTCTTCCCCGACGCCTCCCCCTCAGTCTACAATAGCTCCGAGACATTTAAAGTGGCCGACCTGCTCTCCCAGCCCAATCTGATGTCTTCTTTCTTCTCGTGATATCACCATGGATTTTGATTTAGAGCTACTTATGACCATCCCTCTCTTCTCCAACTCTTCCTTCCAGGCTTGCAGGTTGGATTGGAGATGTGCCTCTGATTTAGCAATCAGGGCAACATCATCAGCAAATGCCAGCTCTGAAATACATACCTGTCTCATCTTCCAGTACCCCACTAAATACTTTATTTTTTTCTCCTTACATGCCTTGATAACATCGTCCATGAGGAGTATGAAAAGACATGGTGACAGGATATCACCTTGTCTTACACCAGTGGTGGTCCTGAACTCTTCTGACTTATGGTTTGCTGTCCTCACATAATTTCTGCAAGACTTGTAGAAGCTCTGTATTGCATAAATCAGAGGTGCTGGAATGTTCTTCCTTGCCAAACAGTCCCAAAGTTTGCTCCAGGGGACCATGTCAAACGCATTTTCCAGATCTATGTTTCTTGGTAGTCACAGAATGTATTTCCCGGCATAATAGGGTGTTGTTCATTTCTTTTAGTCTGTTCATCAAACCAAGAGGACAGTATAGTTCATAATGCCGGATGTGTCATTGAGTCACATAATTGAAACTGTTAGCTAGTTCTCCGCATGGCTGCATCACAAGTTTAATCTGATCATGTTTTTTGGAGAAAACCTGCCAGAGCTAGAGTCATTATAGAATTCGTATTTTGTGATACACAAGTATCTGACCAAAGAGTCATCTCTATGAGTTCATGATGATCTTTAATAACTTTCTCACATTGTTTCCAGATCTATCACTTCCTACTTCATGCCACAAAGCAAAGTAAGATTTCCTTGTCAATGACAAAGTGCCAGTCAGGTTAAATGCTACAGCTTGTGTTTGTTAAGAAAAATGGAAACACCGCATTTCATGAGTGTTAACACATTTTCTAAGTTAAAACAAAACACTGGCTTGATTTTGTTATCTCTGTCAGCTTTAGCTTTTTTCAACATTGTTCTGGTGTATTTCTAATTCTTATTTATCTTCAGACATACTTCTACCTTTGCAAGTTCACACCTAACATATCTGTCTTTCTTTGAGGATAGAAAACCAATGTTGAATTCTGTATTGAATATTTGATCATGTTTATGTTTTTTGACAGCATGGATGCCTCTTTCCTCACAGTGGGTAACATAAAACCAATACATCTTTCTGAGCTTACGCCGTTGTTCAAGGTACGGTACTCTTTTAGAAGTAGCTCAACAGTAATGTGATGGTATTCTAGGAAAATAGTTGGTGTGTTTCCGCCCTTCATGGAGTGTGACCTCACTAATTTTGTTTGCATTTTTTCCTCTCACAAATGGCTTTGGTATGCCTGTATCAAGATTTCTTAACTCCGTATAGAAGTAGTTGAGTCGCATCTGTCAGACAACCAAGTGTGTTGAAGAAAAATACGTCGCACACTCGGACCCTTATGGCAGTGTAGGCTCCCTTCATGCCCCTTCTCCTCTTATGAAGCATGCATCCATTACCTCAGCTCGTCTCCTTGCGTTAAACCTGCACTAGATCAGCTTTAAAACAGCGGCCACAGCTTCTTGTTTCTTCGCGTCTCCATAGTGATTCACATCACGTGATGACTACGATTAGTTTGATTGGCACATCAGGAGATGGAATAAAACAGTTTTAATATGATTGGACTTAGAATAATTAAAATCCAACAAGCATTGAAATCAAATTTATTTTTCTGGAAAATATGTTCTCACATAGGGGATAACTGTAAGATATTTTGTAGGATAGAGTAGCTTAAAGGACGTCACTTTATGACCTCAGGTAAATTTTTGCCAAAAATGGAGATAGAATAAGGCAGTACTAAGGCGACGATGTGTTAACAATAATGGCGTTGTCAACAAATGTCGCCATATTGTAATAAGCATGGTAAAACTTGAGTCAAGGCATCTTCAGTCATCGACATTTGTTAAAGCCCCCAAGCCTAAGGTGCTCCAATGTGCTGAGTGCTGAATGGCTACTGGGAAAGTAGTCTTAAAAATTGGCTGTCTGGAATGTGAGCGGGGTGGCACCAGGTAGATGGACGTCCTAAGGAACATCCCTTACTTCTTCCCTGGCATGGTGGCTCTACCAGGGTGACCGGTTATGTCCACCATGTCTTTAAAATATAAGATGAATTATGCAACAGACCAGAATTATCACGGGATCTACGGGAATCGTGCTCTGTCGCCGATGCCTTCTCCAAATGTACTGAAGAAATGTGAATGTAGAAGGGGAGAGCAGGAATAAGGCGTGAGCCTGGGGAGAGAAAAGGAGAGTTACCAGGCGTTGCCTCACTGATCTATGTCTAAGAGAAAAAAACAAGAAAGATTTACCAGGCGAAAAGACTATCATCTACTAGCAGATATACCAGGCGTTGCCTCAAACTATCATCTACTAGCAGATATACCAGGCGTTGCCTCAAACTATCATCTACTAGCAGATATACCAGGCGTTGCCTCAAAATATCATCTACTAGCAGATATACCAGGCGTTGCCTGAGTACAAATTAAAAAAAAATGTAACTGAACTGTTGATAGCGTCTTTCGTGTGTTAAAAAAGAGACTTTATTAATTAGTTACGTCCTTAAGAAATGGTTTGGTGTATTAGTTATCTTTCATTCAAGGAGAGTTGCAGCTGTTGCTGTAATATAAACTTACGAGATACCTCAAACATATATACTCACAATTAATGAATAGTATTGTTATTGAACACCTCAGTATACACAATAGTGCGCGTCTTTCTAGTAGGGGTACAAATAAGATTATTTGGACATGCAACTCTTGAACATCCTACATACAGTTGTCCATGGGAAAAGCATGACTCCTCCAACTATAAGCCAGCAATGGTTAATGTTTGTCCTTGAGATTTGTTAATTGACGTGGCAAAACTCAGCCCAATAGGAAATTGTAGTCTCTTGAAGATAAAGGGCATGTCAGTTGGCATGAGCGGTATACGTGGTAAAACGACATCTTTTCCCTTGCCACAGCCAGTAAGTATAGTGGCCTCGGCATTAGATTATTAACTGCAAGCCTTGAAGGTGTTGCGGAAATAAGAAAATCTCTTAAAGGTTGCGGTGAATATGAAGGCATGCTTAAATGGATTTTGCCATTGGAGCAAAACGAGACTATCAGTGAAGAGATGACGGAAGCGTTGATGCTTTTTTCGAGATAGGGAACCAGTCACAGTGTAGGTCCATGTCCCATAAAGCGAATAGGGAATAAAGATGACAAAGACGACGATGATGGTGATGATGATGAAGCTGATGATGATTCTTGATCTTCTGCACGGTTATCTCATTCTCTTCACGTTTCAGTGAAGGACAGACTACATCTCACAATTATCCTAAAACCTTATCTATTTTTCCCAAGACCCATTAAAGCAATTCCATTTGTTACTTCTCCGCTACAAAATCAAACAACACAAAACAGTGTTCTGCCGACACCACACAACGCTGATTCCGACAATAGGAAAGCATGTAATGTAATAAATTGTTTCTATTTATGTATTACGGATGTCATAATAAAAGCAGCATTGTCACGTAGGTTTTGATCATTAAATTGCCTATAGCGTCTTCTATTCTTTCACCCGAATTCTGTAATTTTGTTATCTCTCTTTATTTCCTTTTTCCTGTATATTTTGCATCCATTCGTTTGCGAAATATATTTTGCATACTATTCCTTAACTTTACCTGTTTCTTTTCTCAAAACGGGAAATCGAAATAGTGATTCTATTACATAGATGTCAGTAGACGAAAGGTGTGATTATGTTTCATACCCAGACTAAAGAGCAGACTTTTGGTCTACCATTTTCACCTGACACTAGCGTAAGGTGTCAAACCCGGCATCCTCACAGTGCAGGAACGAGACAGCTGTCTACAGTTTGCAGAAACGCATGAGGTTTTTCGTTAGAAAAACCCGGCGTAGCGTGAAAAATCGATCCGCACTGGAGCCAGGCTGTCTGGGATTTGCAACTCACTCGTACTCTCGGTCACTGATGGCGATTTCGACACGCGTTAAGCTGACGTAAGTGTTGGGAGTAGGGGAGATAATTTCGCTTGGCGAAATAAGTTGGGGCCCTTTGTCTAATTTTAAGATATTAACCCTAGTTTGAAACTTTATTTCATTTCACTCAGTAACTTCGCAGTAAGACAGAACTAGCCTTCGTTCGATTTCTAAATAATCTCTGTTAATAGAGATGGCCTTTAGTTTGGTCGAAGTGGTTAAAGTTCTTAGTACTTCTGTGTTGGAGGTAAATATTATTTATAATAGATATCTAGTATTTTGGAAAGTGATTAAGTGTTAAATCGCCGATTTCATTTTAAACTAGTTCTGTGTGCAGAGTGATTATTTTAATAGTTTGTTATTTTCTTTAGTCGACGAGTTACAGTGGAGAGCAAGATAAATTATAAATTTCTAGCTAAACCCATTCGGCTATTAAACCAATTTAATTTAACTGCTAAATACTCAGTCGAGGATATTTTATATCTAACTTATAAATGCTAGATGCGACATCAGTGAATATTGACGGAATACGCAGATATTCCTAATTCCTGGTGATCGATTTTTATATAACTTACTTCACGGGAAGTTTTAAATAATAAGTCAAGCGGTCGGCTTGCTATTTAAAATGTAAGTTATATTGAGTACATAATATGTAAATGATTTATATGTGCTTTTCCTTTTATACAGTGAAATACTGGGGTGACCCGAACTTTACCGGCAGTTAATAAGAGTTTCATATTTGTGAAGAAATAGACAGTCCTTATTTTGAACCACGTGGGTTTTTTCAAGTAACACTGGGCTGACAGTGCATATGCCCACAGAGTTAGACAGAAATACTATATCCCACTAACGGGGTTTCAAAGACTGTAATGATCAATACGGGGCTTTGAGCCAGATCTTAAATCCTTCCATAAACTCTACGTAAATTTTCTGCCTGGCGGCGTGAATATTACAAGAAATAACATTAACATTGTCCGACTAGATTATTTTTGTGGACAAATCTGTGGTGTGACCAAAGTAAATCCTATACTGAGAGAAGACACCGACCTGACATTCCTATTACTAGAAAACCTAAGCTATTGACACGGTGCTCACGGTAAACTTTCGTGCCTGGACAAGATTTTTAAATGTGACATAGACAGATATCCTAGAATAAGAAATACCAAGGAAACGTTCCCCGAAGCAGTGAATTCTATCTGACTTTGTGGAGCTGGGGGTTTCTTGGTTACGACTACCTCTGGTGATTCTGTATATGAATGTCCTAACAAAATTGTGTTTCCCAGATATGTCTACCAAAACAGTGAGTATGTGCACGTGTACACGGCTGAATGTTTATAGTGAATGTAGGACTGAGTGATTTATCCATTTGTTGATATTTGGCACCCATCTTGCTGTTCTAATTGTCCTTATGCAAGTATTGCTAACCATATTTTCCCTTGAAATAGATCAGAGTATATCTAAGTCTATCCATACCTTTAACAGGGGAAAATCATTTGATTACCGCTAATGTAATATCGATCCTCTTTGGGCCATCATCTTTTTCCTAAACGGGACTGGGGGCTAAACCTAGAGGGCATATCATAACGGGTCTATCATCTTGGTAGAAATTCATTGATTTTTTATGTCTATTTGTATGATTCCTTTATGTATTTTTGGTGTTGTGAGAAATTTTGAGATGATAATTAAAAATTTCTCTTGAACAAAAAAATCAGTGCTTTGGTCAGCTCGATCCCAATTATCTGTATAATCATTGTTATAGATTTTCCAAGTCTGTGTGTTTAACTGTCGTCACGTGTATGTGCGTGCCCGTGAGTAGATAGAATTATATGTAATATATATGTGGTTTAGACTGTCGGACTCTGTAAAAGCCGTCGTAGAGGATAGGTGAGAGAGAGAAGAATTCTTTTCGCTTTCAGCGACAGCCTCTATACCACAGTCTATCATCTCACCTGTGTGGAAATTCTATTGTTTTACTAATTCTCACGGTGCCAATCACCTATTCAAATCTATTCAGAAGGGACCAAACTCAGTCTTAATTCTCCTATCCAAAAAAATCTACGACAAGCATGAACTTCCAAGTGTACAAGGAATAAATCAATCTATAGTGTGACCATAAACCCCCTGAACGTTCATTCATTGGCGAACTGAAATGAAAATGTTAAAATATTTAAATGTTATCTAAACCAGAGCGCCATTTACTCCCTGTCGCAAGACGATTCGCATATCTACATTTTTTTGTCTACTATTTACGCCATTTAATTCATTTACTTGGTGAGACGAATTTTTTTCATTTCTAATGATATCTATAACTTAAACATTTTCCATCTTCCCCTTCTCGCTGAGAATGAATTCAGATTTTTGCCATGAGATGGACTCGAGTAACACTTTCCGTTTCAATAGGCAAGGATGATCCAGTATAATTTACGAGACAACGCCAGAGCGTGACCATGTGATTCGTGCTGCCCGATTTTTGGCGGTCCTGTAAAATGTGCATCCGAAAACTGTGTGAGAGCGACGCATTCCCCATGTAGCCTGCTCGAGAATAAGCGGGTTTTATCAAACCTGTAAACTGGAGCCGCGCTGGTGTAATGGTTACCACACTGCACTGGTGATCGGGTGATCCAGGTTCAAGCCCGGGCAAGTTCATTTGAAGCAGTGTCATCGACCGAGACTTGGACTGGATTAATTCGAGCCCTCGCTAAGACATTTGAAGAATTGTCGTCGAACAGGGACTGGCGGCTCCTGATCCGACCCAGCTCAAATGGGTACCCTCCGAAGACGGCGAGTATCTGGCTGAATGGCGAGTGGACACTTCTCAGTGTGCAGGGAAAAAGTGATACTCACGTAAAAATCAGTGTCAGATTAGATATACTAACCAGAGATTATCGCCTCGAGTAATAGCGGGCGTACGTAAAAAAAAAACCCTGTAAACTCTTTGTAAAGATGATTCTAGTACTTGCTAAAAACAATAATAATCAATTATTGTCCTTTCATCATGGAAAGATGGGCTTTTTATGCTATTAGCACTCTGCTAAACACTTTAAAAATTAGAATTAAGTGCCTTTACAGTTCATATTAGTGGCCACTACCATCATAAGCTAAAATTAGAATAGGGGACCACTAGAGCTGAAAGACCAGACAAGCCATCAAGACAAACATCTTCGTGGTTGATATTGGGTACGGCGTTACTGTCGGTACTTAACAACTGAAATCTTGAGAACTGAAACGTGGAACTGCAACAGGCGCCTGCCAGAATACCTCAGGAATCCTGCAGGGAGGTCCAACAGTCCAGGAGACCACAAACACTTGGCTACGTTACAGCCAGGCAGACACACACAATTAGAAAGCTGAGTATTACGATAACAGCATTGACAAGCATATACGTCAGTTCTATAAGATTGTCCACATGAAGAACGGCTTTCCTTATAAAACCACAAATAACATAATTACAACAAAAATTCTATTGTAAAAAAAAAGCTACCAAACTATCAAGTACATTTTCATTTTTGTCGCCTTTGGCGTCATTCAAAGCAACACTTGAATTTATATTTGTAAAAACCACACTATACACTGGGTTTTCTTTTTCTATATGTCTTTTGGAAATTCTATTTTATATACTGTTCAAAAAAAGAAACGCAACTTTTTTGGTGTTACTTTTATAAAAGATATTCGCTGATTGGACATCAGTCAAATTATCGACTGTGACCACCTGGTCATTAACTTCTCGTGGTTACCTGAATTGTACTCACCTTATGATTCGTGAAATCAAAACAACATTTTTGACAATAACTCGTGACAGGTTCATGAGAATCCCGTGAAACTTACTGAACACAAAACTCTCTGACCATATTATTGAATGCCTATAAAAGATTGACGCTCCTCGAATAAATTCAGTTGAAAATTCAATTCGCAAGTATGGCTCATCTCACTACAGAACAACGACTCATCATCATTGGACGTTTACAGACTGGACAGTCACAAAGTGTAGTGGTTAGACAATTTAATGTGGTTAGAAGCACCATTAGTCGCCTTTGGAGGCGATTTCAAGAAACTGGCTCAGTGGCAGACCGGCCGTGCAGTGGAAGACCCAGAGTCACAACTCCTGCCGAAGACCGCTTGTCTCTTGCACTGCGGGAAGAGTGGGCAGCCATCCCACAACAACAGATCCAACGGCTAATCGGATCCATGTCAAGGAGATGTCGTTCTCTGATAGAGGCCAGAGGAGGCCATACACCTTACTGAAACGGAGGCCTCAGTCGCAAAGAATAAAAGTCCAAATCAAATTTAATGAACATCATTTCATTGTTAAAGTCTGAAAGTTTCTTCATACCAAGATTGAAACATTAATTCCGTAAAATAAAATCTTGGTGCAAGTTTGAAATTTGGTGTCCATTACCACTGCAATAATGTTGCGTTTCTTTTTTTGAACAGTATATTTATAGAAAATCAAAAACGTCGAGACTGTTTTATTTTCTTTACGTCTGAATGTAAAAATTGCTGGTAAATAGATAAAGTCTTTTATTCTTTTACCTGGGAGAAACGAGCCAAAATGCACTACAGTTGTAGATAATATAATAACAGAAGTCAGGGAAGGGATGTTGTGACGAGGATGCCTAAACCTCTGCCTATACTCTATACTTTTTTTCAGTAATCTCTCTGCAGATTCACTAAGAGGCAAGTTTTACTATTCTTATAACATCCCTTTTCACGTTCTTAAAAATGGAACTGCCCGGATTAAGAGAGAGAGAGAAGTGGTTGCCAGCCTCATATATAACTACTTAGGAAGAAAACATGTTAATTCACATTTGTAAAAGAAATGTTCACAACTTACCCCAAATTGGGTTATACACATTCTCCTCACACAGTTTTAGAATGGACACGAGCAATTTAGGTTATATGCTCTCGAATCGCGTCGTCTGGAAATTTGTAATCCCTTTTATGGCAGGTGAATCTGTGAAACACTTGGTCTGGGAAATTTTGCTTATGACAGGTAATCCAATTCCTAGGTTTCCAGTCTTGATATTTAAAGTCCTGGTCCCCTAAGTTTTTCAGTCTCTGTATTTATAAAAGCAGGGTTACTTTTTAAGGTGTTTAATCTCCCAAATACTTCCATCGGTCACTTATAATACAAGAATTCTAAGTCCGATGTCTCTCTGGCTTCTGGGAGTCGCTCATATGATGTGCACTGCAGTCTCTCTGTTCTGTGTCTCTGATTTTGCTAGATTATATGTGCAGTTCTCAGTTCACATCACAGATTGTGTTTCTGTCGGATGTTCCAATAGGATCCATAGTTTATTCCAGCTTCCTACTTTAATCCAATCCTAAGCTCTTTAGCAATGGGTTGGTGTGTCTAATTTCAAAATAGCTCCCACGTGTTTTAAAATATTAAATTTAATAATCCAACACGTTACCTCTTTCAAATCATGCGATGATATTTCCACCAGCATCTTGTGCCCTTCCACAAACAAATGTGTGAACTATCCTGGCTAATGCCTTCCATCAAGATGTCTACTCAGATTATCTGTAACAATCACTAGGGATTGTCCCACAAAAAGCGATAAACGCATCTGCCCTCTGTGCAATCTGCCAGACAAACAGACACCGACGTTGGCAACCCAGACGGACAATCTTGGGTTCTTTTCATGTCGATCGCGGAAACCGTATTGTCACAGCTTTTTACCTGGGGTTAAATGTTGGACCCACGAGTTTCAAAAGATGGTCAGACTGATAGAATACATATGCGTATGACGGGTATAATTACCTGGTAATATCGCATTTACCTCGTGGAACGTAAACAATTATGTGTGTAAAGCAGATACGATGGGTGGGTGCTGAACCTCTACCCAGGTCCTTAAAAACGGGCGCTTCATTGAATCAAAGTTAATTTTGCTCACACCAACAGGTAATGTTATTTAACATGACGTAAGAAAAGATGCACGCGATCAGTATAAACATGAGTCATGAGTAGCTTGCGTTATCATTGGGGGATTTCAATAGTTTAGGAAATGCAGGAATTATTCCGGCAGGCAAATAGGTCATCGGTTTATGCTTATGTTCTAATTATAGCGCATGAAGCACGGAATATTTTTAGAAATTCCGGAATTATTATTGGTTCGAGAGAGACGCTACTTCATGACGAAGGGCGTGGGTATTCCTATTATAAATAACAGAATATTTTATTAGCGGGTCTCTTCGTCTGCAGAAATATTCAGCCGCGAAAATCAAAGTCAATTTCGACTGCTCTTAAGTGGGAAATTCTTATTGGGTATGTTCATATTTTAATTTAGCGTAGTACTTTTAAATTCGTTTTCAAATAGAATCTTAGCACATTTAAGTAAAGTTTTCTTCGGAAAGTTAATTTAAAGTCAATTTAACTTGAAGTGCTATCAATTACTTTCTTAGAGATATAATGTAAATGTAAGTGTGCATATAATGTTTTCCAGGATAAGCTAGATCGATCTTTGGTTATTGGGGTAGCTGTGTAATATTTTCTGTGTGAGTATAGCGTTTAGATATGTGAGTGTAAGTTGTGTATTTTCCTAGCAGGCTATTTTGATAATGTAGTCAGAAGACAGGGATGTAATTAAAATTTCCTCATCATTTGAATTATAATATTTGCAGCGTAAATACGCTTGCGAAATAAATTGTATAAGGTCAAGTCCGTAGGCTATAACCTACTGGGATTGTGAGGTCCGATATGGGTAACCTCGATTTGATTACAATATTTGCAGTTTAAATACGCTAGTGTATTGGTGTTATGTTATTATGTTGTGCATTCAATTGTTGTGTCCTCAACAGGGGAGTGAGGGGTGTATTTAATTTTCCGAGATGTGATTTCATTGTTCTAGGGATATATATATATATATATATATATATATATATATATATATATATATATATATATATATATATATATAGCTGTAAGTAAAGTGTAGAGTAATTAATTTTACTGAGGTTGTATAGCAGATGGTGTATATGTATAATTTAGGAATCGATAGTATGGTCCTAGGTCAGCCTGTAAAATAAGTAGGGCCAGGAATTTTACCGGCGAAGGTTTCGTTTCATTGTGTGCATTGTTGTGACGCTGAAGTCAGACATACATAAAAAATTTAGGTCAGCCGTGTCTATGAGTTTATTACCAGACCGATGTTTACTTTGAAACAAGGTAGAGAATGGGAATTGTATGGGAGGCTGATCTTTGGGGCATAAATATTTAATTATCGCTGTGCATAGTTGAGTAGGGGATAGAGTGGAGCGGTCTTTATTTAGGTGGTTATATGCTATGTGTTGGAGATGAGTTTAATTTGAAGTTGTTGTACATTAGTTGCATTTCTTTTGTTCACAGCAATTTTTCACGGCACGGAGAATAGGGGTGCCATTTTGCCCTTACAACTTGCCAAAGTAGTCGGTCTTCTTAATAGAAGAAGAGTTGAGGCAGCGCCAGAGGTGAAAGAGAATTGGTGACGCGGTGGTTACCGGCACCAAGTACGGTGGCACGAGAGAGAGAGAGAGAGAGAGAGAGAGAGAGCAGTTCGCTTGCAGTGAAGCATTCTTCAGATAGAACGGATTTCTTAAAAATCCTGAGCTCTATGCTCATATTTACACACCGAAACAAAGGCGCATGGCCTGGTGGTGTCGTTCAAATTCCATCATAATAAAACCGACGGCCCTAAACCCAATGAGGGGTAACCGGGCAAGTGAAATCAGTTTCATCAGCAGTGAAGCTTCTTCTTCCTAAGCCAAGTACTCATTATTTCAGAAGTCATCAGCAGCAAGAGTCCGGGCAGGAGAGAGGGTAAAAATTCCTTTCCTGAACACAAACGAGAGGAGGGGCGTAACGGAGATGCCACATCAGCAGAAGACGGCAGCGTCAGAGTTAGACACTGAGCAGAAACGGAAGGGAGAGAGAGGTTAGAGAGGCAGATAGAAAGTTGTGTTAGGACAGCCTCTGAGATAGCACTCTTACTTACTTAGTCGTTCCCCTTCTACCGTGAGGTGTAGAGGTTTGGAAGAGAGGGCGCCAGACCATTCTATCAGCTGTCTTCTTCCTGGCCTGGTTCCATTCTAGTCCTCGGTCCTTCAAAGATTGTCTAATGTTGTCCTCCCAGCGGACTCTGAGTCGTCCTGGAGGTCTGGATCCCTGGCTCTTTGTTTCCCATGCTTGTCGTGGTAGCCGATCTTCTCCCATTCTGCAGACATGGCCAAACCATCTTAGTTGGGACTGTTCTATTTGGGTCTGCAGCGGATGGGATTTTAGGCCTTGACGGATCGCCTGGTTGCGGACCATGTCTCTTCTTGTTACTTCAACCACTTTCCTCAGATACCTCATTTCTGAGGTTTGGATCTGGCTTTTGTGGGTTGTAGTCATTGCCCACGACTCGCATCCATATGTCAAGACTGGGACATAGGTGGAGCGGTATACAGCCATCTTCGTTTTCTTACCAACCTCTTTCTTGCTGAGGAATCCACGATTTATGGCCTGAAAAAGTCTCCCAGCCGCTGCTTTTCGAGTGGCCAACTCTTCTTTGATGCCTCCCTTTCGGTCTATAATAGCTCCGAGATAGCACTCAAAAAGGTCATTTAGTGGCTCAGTGCTTTTGAAGCAGCGGTTAGCGGTGTAGGACTTTAGAAAGTTCTTTTTTCAGATTTTGGTGTACACAGGGAGTTAGGTCTACAATCCGGACTGTGGAGTTAGATTTTGGTTAATAATAATATCTTAGGTTAGTTAGGAGTGGTGGATCTGATGTTAAAGACCCCACCAAGCAGGTTGTTATAATCCTTGATTTTCTTCCATACAGGTGGAACGGGAGAGGTTACATTATATGTCATTTTAATCGTTTTGGTTCTTTTCAGGCGTGCACCATTGCACGTAAATTATTTTTGATGTGTGATTTGTTTCATTGTGTAAATAAATTATAAACTGTACACTGGATCAGCTTCTTTACTATACTGTACCTATATGTTGTCTGTATAGTGGTGTCTGTGGTCGTTATTTAAACCTTATCTCCTTTAGGATAGTAAGAGGTGATGAGTCTTTAGCTCTTTAGAAGTCACAAGTGGCGAGGGAGAGTCAATTTAGGTTCTCACCCTCGAAGCTATAAGTCTCATCTTTTCCACATTCACCGTCATTTTGCATATAAATCTATCGTCTCAGACTTTCTTCCCACTAGTGTCTTGTCTCTATAATAAAACAACCTCTAGTCTTAAATCCACTTCATGACAGGCGTGATACTGCCGGAGTGGCTGAAGGTGTGACAGAGCCAACAAAAGAACATGTACAGACGTTTTGTCATGATTATTAAATTTGTTATCTTACAAATTCATAGTCGATTCAGTTCTTATAGATATGAGAGCGCATGTATGATCGAAAATATTTAATATATATATATATATATATATATATATATATATATATATATATATATATATATGTATATATATATATATATATATATATATAGATATATATATATATATATATATATATATATATATATATATATATATATATATATATACATACAGTCATAGATCCAAAAATAATTACAACAGGAATTTCGCTGGATTAAACCAGCTGGTGGCTCAAACAAGCCACACCATTGCTTAAAACTTCACAAACGGTGCCGGATCAGATATAAGTTAACAGTGCTCTGTCCTATGCAGCATTGTTCTTGACTTCTGAAAACTTCCTTGAGATAGAAGCATCATTATCCTTCTATCTACAACTCTGCCAAGAGTAATCGTGTGCGAAGGTAGACACCTTTGAAGACCCATTTTAGATACTCTTGAGTTTTGGCCACTGGTGGACCACTACTGCAGAGCAAAGGGGAGGCAAATCTCATGAAAGAACATTTTGAGAAAAAGACAATCCTCAGTTATAATGCGATGGAGCATTCTTTAATAGGATTTTGTGAATGAATTTGGCTTTGTTGAAGAAGAAGCGTTTTCTTAGAGGTAATTTGTTAAGATGTTTATATAGATCTATTAACTGTGTTAGGTGTTTGTCAGAAACTAGGCGCACCGCACGTTTTTGTAATGAGTAGAGTCTTTGTGTTGGACATGGAACAGACATCCCAGATTTTGGAGCAATACTCGAGACGTGTTTGTATTTGATATATTTAGAACATTTTCCTTGCCCCCTCATCTAGCAAATGTTTTATCTTAGCTAACTGGTCAACTTTCTGTGCCATTTGTTTGACCAGTGCTAGTACATGTGAATTCCAACTTAAATGTTGGTCAGCTATGAGTCCTAGTGCTTTGTGTTTATTAATGCTATCAGTTAGTGAGGTGCCAATGAAGAGCTGAAGTGTTACTTTCTGTGAGATTTGTAATTTTTGTCTAGCTGATATCATCATACATTTTGTTTTAATATTTATTTATTTGCATGCGACTTGTGTTGCTCCACTCAACAAGATTGTCGATTCCACTTTGTAATAACATTTCTAGTGTGTTGCACCTTTTATCACTTGTATAAATGGTACTGTCATCGGCAAATAGGTCGCAAGATGAGTGCATGATGTGTGGTGGAATGTCTTTTATGTATATGGCAAAAGGTAGAGGACCAAGAATAGAACCCTGAGGAACAATAGTAACAATATTGGTTGGGCTTGACAAGGAGTTATTGTAACAGTAACACACTACTTGCTGTCTGTCGGACAGGAATGATTTAAATAATGTCACTAGTTTAAAGTTAACTTTCATTAATTCTAATTTTCTTATTAAAACGACGTGATCTATCACAACGAATACTTTTCTAAAGTCTACACAGATTGCTCCACATATGTTACCGTTATTGATGTTGAGGTGCCAGTTGTCTATTATCTTATTTAGAACTGTGTGGCATGAATATTTTTGTCTAAACCCCGACTGACTGTCGGTTAGCTAGTCATTGCTTACTAGGTACTGTAGTGTTGTTTTATGTATATGTTTTTCCAGGGTTGATAGGGATGATATCAGATAAAGTGGTCTGTAGTTACCGAGGTTACTATTATCTGATGAACCAGGTTTGAAAAGGGGATATACTGTGGCGATCTTAAAGAACGAAGCGAAAAAACTCTTAGCTATGCATTGATTATATAAATAAGTGAGTGAATCACTGAGTGATAGGTGGTGCAGCATAACGCAGTATTCGATTGCTGACTCCATCAAGCCCTGATGAGCTATTATCTTCTGGATCATGAAGATGGTTGTACATTTTATTAACTGTCATAAAACGAATGTCGGGTGGAACTGAGTTTGTACATTTGTCCTCACAGAATGATGAAAGTTTGTTTAAGTCACCAGGAAAAGGTGGAATTGGGCGTGCAGGCCTTTTTAACATTCTGCCCCTCAACTCTCATTTAAGTTGCATACTACTCGTATATCCTATCATTCCCACGTGTTACTTTTACTTAAAGCATTAATTTAAAGACATGCAACATTATAAAGGTAATATGACAGCATATATTTACAGTATCCAATTATAATCAAAATTAAGTATGTTTTCTTTTAGAAAACAATCAAAAGTAAAGATAAGAAATAAAAAGCAAAGCAACAACAAAGGCAAAAATAAACAACAAACAAAAATCCAAAATATTCTTACAGAAAATCAAACAATAATTTGAATATAATCAAATTAGGGTTTAATGGAATAAGAACTCATGAAGCATTAGTACAGTCTGCTATTGAATGAGTTGAGACTTGGTAAGTTTTTCTTTGCCCTCATTAACTCAAGAGCAGAATCAGATAGAGAGATAGATATATAGACTAGATAGAAAGACAGACAGACCTTTATTTTAAAAGGATTGAGAATAGGGCACGTAAATATGTTTATGTTTTCATTCTCATACACATCATCACACACTCATACACATCATCACACACTCATACAATGATGATAGGAAACTCTTTACAGAGCGATACAACTGGAAGCAATCTGATCATCAGAAGAAGTCCCTCCGTCCGACAAGTGTTTCGGCCCTACATACTCCTTTACACTCTAAGGGGGGCGGGCCCACTTGGGTCATGACTCCCAAGCGTCTCAGCCTCCTGTTGTCTTGTATCGAAAATGAACCCATTTCACTTATGGTAGCAACTTTAATCCACAACTCCGCCAGTCGTGGAGGCAATTGTGAAAGTAACAAAGAGAAGACAAATTATTCCGTTGGTTCCGTCGCACACACTGAGACACCATCGCGAACTGCGCGTTTGCCACTGAAATTCTGACACTGGACACCCCTATAATATACACTGCCAGTCGCCGCTCAGTCACAGCCCGTTCACTTAGTACACCAGAAAACTCAGCGTATTGTGGACTTAGAAAAATTCCTGGTGTTTTCTGTACCGCAGCGTTTATTGTCACGATTTCCATTGCCCATTGCGGTTGTTCCACAGCCAGCATGATGCCTTTTCGGCAGTTTCACTAAGCCTCTTCAGTGCCCTTGTTCTCGACTGTCCCTTCAGCCCCAACAGTTTCAATAGATCATACACTGATGCAGCCACTAGCCCTCTTGCGCCCACTTCAACAGCCATGACCCTTGCAGTGAACCCATCGTGTCTCAGATCCGCGGCCAGATCACTATACTTGGCCGCTTTGAACGAATGTTGCTCGTCTAATCTGGATTCAAATGGCACGGTCAGTTCAATCAGTATGACCTGAAGCGTTGCTGAAGAATGAAGCACTATATCCGGCCGTCTCCGCGATTTTCTGATACTTTCTGGATATGCCCCTCGTCCAGGTAGGTCTACCGCCATCTCCCAGTCATTTGCACAGTCAAGAAGAGATGGTAAACTGCTACCAGGTTTACTCGGTTTGGGGTGTGCTGACATTCCTGCCCTCAGAAAGTATGTATTTGCGGTGCTCGGCCCGGGTTTGCTATTCGCCTTCATCCTTGCCAGATCTATTGTCGCAGCAAGCTCATTTAGCACTTTGTTATGGCGCCAAGTGTATCGCCCTTGTCCTAATGACACCTTACACGCTGAGAGCACGTGTTCGAGTGTCTGCCTCCCCTGGCACAGGGGGCACTGCTCATCATCCGACTTTCCCCATTTCACAAGGTTGGTGGCCGACGGCAGCAGGTCATACATTGATCTAACAACGAAGCTGAGCCTAAGAGGTGCCATATATCATTCCATGTCAAGGACCTCTGCAGGGCTCCTTCCCATGTAGTCCATGGCCTTGTTGGACCTGCTGCACTGCTTTTTGCAACCTCTTATCATTCTCAGCTCCTCGTATCTCCTGAACTACCATGTCTCTGCGCTCCCTGCTTGATGCCTTGGACCACCAGCGGATGTTTCCATGACCAAATCCCCGTCTATTCGTTTGTGTGTAACCGATTACTTCCCTCAGTTTAAGTGACTCTTGGGCAGCATCAACAGCTTCTTCCACTCTCCACTTCCTTCCCGTTTTCAGTGTGGGCTGAATGGACTTAACCACGTCATCAGCTGACTTGCGTAGCATCATT
Source organism: Oreohelix idahoensis (assembly GCA_024509875.1). NCBI lineage: Eukaryota > Metazoa > Mollusca > Gastropoda > Stylommatophora > Oreohelicidae > Oreohelix > Oreohelix idahoensis. Next base: position 259,846 of record JAMPIV010006504.1, on the reverse strand, counting down.
GCAAGCCTTGCCTTTCCAACTTTGTACTCTTCAACAACTGACTTGAAAGGAAGCAGAAGTTTTGACTTTTTGCAGTACAGTGCTACATCTGACAGATCTGGTGGTACCCCTAGCCACTTTCTCATGAACTTGTTGACCTTCTGCTCTATAGCTTCCACTGTACTTGTGCTTATTTCATATATAAGCAGTGGCCACAGCAACTTCGGTATCAACATGAACTGGAGGCACCACAGTTTGAACTTTCCCAGGAGTCTGCTTTGGTCTATGATCTGTAGCCCTCTGTCTGCCATTTCTATTGTCTGTTGCACTGCCTTCGAGTCTTTTAATGAAGCATCGTACACCCTGCCAAGACTTTTAACAGGTTCCTCAATGACAGTAGGGATTCTTTGGTTGGAAACCATGAATATGTCCTCTGCTATTCTCCCTTTCCTGACTTATAGGCTTCTCGACTTCTTGGGTTTGAAGCTCATTCTGCACCAGCTGACTAGTTCATCCAGGCGTTCTAACATCCTCCGGGCCTGATGTCAGAATTGTTGTGTCATCCATGAATGCTTTGAGCGGTGGCATGTGACACATTCCACTGAGCTTTGGACCTATAGCCATTCCTTCAGCCGCATTGAGGATTACCTGCATAGCCATCACGAATAGTATCGGACAGATGGTACACCCCATCGCAATTCCAACTTCAAGGCCAATCCACTTCGTTGTGTACTCTCTGGTTGAAAATCTGACAGCAAACCCTGCGAAATACAGCTTCAGCATTGCTGCAATCTCTTGTGGAACATGATACATTTCTAGAGCCTGCCACAACATCTGGTGTGGAACGGATCCATAAGCATTCACTAGATCCATCCAGATTACATGGAGGTTTGTTCTGTCAGACTTTGCCTTTTGGATTGCTTCCCAGATCATTGTGGCATGCTCTAGACAACCTGGTGTACCTGGGATACCTCCTTTCTGAATGGTAGTGTCAATGTACCCATTTGCCAGGAGGTATATAGTGAGTCTTTTCGCCATCACTGAGAAGAATATCTTCCCTTCCACATTGAGTAGTGAGATTGGCCTGAACTGACTGATGTCTGTGGAATTTTGCTCCTTCGGGATGTAGACCTCGTGTGCCTTTCTCCATTCCTTGCTTACAAGCTGGGTTTTCCATGCATTCTTCAGTAAACGGAGCAGTCGTTTGAGCACTTCAGGGCATCTCTTATACACCACATATGGAACACCCTTAGGACCTGGAGCTGACTTGCACCGAGCTTTCTGGACAATGCTTTCTACCTCTTGCACCGTTGGGGGCTTGGTGTTAAATTTGGCTCCTGGCTTACTCGGCCAATTAATGCCTGCCATGCTGCTGAGCGGCTCATCTCTGCGACCATCTGAATATGTCATTCTAAGGTGTTCTTCCAGGTCTTCTTTCTTGATGTTTAGCGTACCCGACCGTGGCTGCTCAAACAGTTCTTTGGCAAACTTGAAGGGCTCCCTGAAGAATCTTTCCCTATCCCTTCGAGTCTTCCTTCTCTTCCTGCACAACCTTTCTGCTCTACAAAGGGCATTATGTTGGCCTTTCAGGTGCTCCCAAACCTGTCGTAACCCTTCCTTCTCTGTGGCAACTGCGTTCTTTAAAAGTTTTCGGGCATGCTTCTTCTGTTTCCTGATTTCTTCTATTTTAATGTGTCTTCTACTTTTTCGTGGTGGGTTACATTCCCTTGCCTCCCTCACTCCGAACACTTTGCGACAGTGCAGATATATTATGTCGCCGACGATTTCCAGCTTCTTCTCCAAAGTTATCTGCTTCAGGTTGTTATCCAACTCTTTTGCCAAGGCTTCGTCCAGCTGTTCCCAAAGCCCTTTTGCACTGGCAGGTGGAAACTTGATTGCATCTCTCTTCCCGTCCAAGAAGTGTGTGAGATCATCATCAGGCAGATCAACTTGAATGTACTCAGCACTGTGGATTGACTCCTGGCTGCGTTCTTCTAACGTCTTATCCGTCGAGACAGAGCGCTGTTGATCTCCCCCAGATGACCTCCCACACCCCTTTTTCGTTCGGTGGATTTTCATTCCTCTCATTTAAACAAACAGACATTACATATTTCAAAAGTGCAGTGGTATATATGTTAGGTACATTCTTGCAAACATTACATCATACAATAATAATACATGGATATAAAACAAATTATTCACATAGAAAATAATGAGCAGAAGAGGAAAATAAAGGTTGACATATGGATGAGATGTCGAAAGGCAAAGGCTGCTTCAATGGGGGTAGAAAATCAATGATAATGAAGTGTTTGAAAAGTGCTTAGTTGGGCAAGTGTTGTGTAGATAGATTTTTTAATGTGGTGTGGAAGGCTGTTCCACAAGTATGCTCCAGAGTAGACTAGACACTTTTTGAACAGGTCGATCCTAGGTTTGGGCAGACGTAACTGGTGGATTTGTAGTCTCTCTCTTCTACTGGTTTGAAACAATGATCGTAGGTACGGCGGGGCATTGTTAGATAGAATTGTGTGAGTCAGTTTGTCTTTGCTGTAGAGACATATTTTAGGGACTGTATTTTGAGTTCTTTTTTGTTTTTCTGAACCCGCCCAAGTAAGAGCAGTAATCTAAATGTGTCTGTAGATGTGAGGTGTAGAATAATAGTCTAGTGTCTGCGCCTAAGAACTGTTTTATTTTGGCCAGCTAAAACGTGTTTGAGCTAAGTGTTTGGTTTAAATTCCATACATGGGAGTTGTAAGTGCTGGTCAATCGTCAACCCTAGAGCTTTGTGTTCAGTTACATGCTCAACATATTGATCCCACGAGTATCTGTAGCAATCATTTTGTGAAGTTTAGGAGTTTGTGTCTGGTGGTAATCATCATACATTTCGTATTTACTGTGTTTACTGGCATACGATTCATATTACCTCGTTTTGTTTAATTGTCTCCGTCGCTTTGAAGAGTCATTTAAGTTGCCACGCAATATTTGTTGTTGGTGTAGATAGTACAATTAATCTGCAAAGAAGTCACGTGTTGATTACCGGTACTTCAGATGTTACGGAAGGTCGTTGATGAGCAGTGAGAAGAGTAGGGGTCCAAGAATAGAACCCTGTAGTACTTCTATATATATCTTCAAGAAATCTAATGTCGAGTTGTGGTGCACTAACTGTTGTCGATCTGGTAGGATGGTGATTTGATGATGTCTAGTGGCTTATGGTCTATTTTGAGGATCTCCAACTTTTGAACCAAGATAGTGTGGTCACTCATTTCAAATGCTTTATCGGTGATCAGACGTACTGCTCTCTTATGCAGAAAAATACAAAAACAGCAATACACAATTTTCTATCATGTACGTTCGTCAGCCAGTTGTCTGCCATTGCGGTGAAACCTGACTGGCTCTAAATGAGCAGTTTGTTTGTTAAGTGTGATGATGTAAATATATTTCTTTAGTGGTTTTGGTATAGATGAAAGAATGGATATTCGTCTGTTTAACAGTTTAGATCGATATGTGAGCAAGATTTATAGAGAGAATACACTTTGGCAGTTTTAAATGCTGTGGGGAAGTAGCTGTGTGCAATACACTGGATGTTTACATAGATTAAAGAGTCGCAAATGATGGACTCAGCGCAACGTAGAATCTTATTGCTAAACCATTAAGTCCAGTTGAGTTGTTTTTTAATGCCAAGAGATATTTGAGAACTTTGAGTACTGTTAGTAAAGGAATATCTCTTACATCTGTTATGGTGTATTCGTTGTTGCAGAAGGCTATTAATTTACTAATGTCGCAGTACAAAGGCTTTAGTGTCGACTTGAGGTGTCTAATTTCTGTTTTGAAGTAGTGACTAAAATTAGTTGCCGTGAGTGAGCAGCTTTTTGGTAAAGAGTTTAGTGACTATGATTTGTGTGTTAGTGTTCTAATGACTGCCCATACTTCTTCGCTGTTTGCGTTGTCTTGAATCGTCTTTCTGAAATTTCAGTATGCAATCATAATCAAAAATGAAGTTTAACAAACAAGATATTAATGAAAAAAAAAAAATCAATAAATAAATAAAAAAAATAATTAATTTACAAAAAAAAAAAAACCATAAATAAATAAATTATGTATGCCGACACTCACTCATGCAGTCAAACCGTCTACACTTAATCTGCATTTTTGAAAGTGTCATCAATCATCAATACAAAAATTATAAAAACACATTCTCGCTTATATCCATCCATTCATTCTTGGTGGAAAATGAAATAATAATAATAACACTTTCTTACGCACTACTGTAGCAGGAAAAGTCTGACCAGTTTAAAAAAAATGTGTATCTGTATATTCTCATTTACATCATCCCATTTAAGCAAACAAAAAAATTCACATTTCTAAAGTTCAGTGGTATGCGGGTACATTCTCACATACATTACATTATATAATAATATTACATGGATATAAAACAAATTATTCACATTAACATAAACAAACAAACAAAATCAAAGAAGAAAAAAAACACGAAAAAAAAGAAAGGTTGACCTATGGATGAGATGTTGACAGGTAAATGCTGTTTCTATGGAGGTAGATAATCAGTGTTGAGGAAGTGTTTGAAAAGTGCTTTGTTAAATGAAGTGTTGGTATGCTTTTTAGGTGGTGTGGAAGGCTGTTCCATAAGTAGGCTCCAGAGTAGGCTAGACTCTTTTTGAACAGGGTAATCCAAGGTTTGGGCAGACGTAACTGATGTAATTGTAGTCCCTCTCTTCTACTGGTTTGAAAGAATGATCGTAGATATGGCAGGACATTGTTAGATAGAATTGCGTGAGTCAGATTGGCTTTGTTGCAGAGAAGACGTTTTTTAGGGACAGTATTTTGGGTTCTTTTTGTGTCCTTGTGTGTGGTATCGTGCGATTATACACTGACAAACAACATTTTTCTTTCTTATATAAGAATAAGTGTTCTTAGGTCAGTTTCCTGCGCTGATTTCAAATCCGTTTATCTCTATCACATCGGGTTCTGAAGATATTTGTGAATAAATATATTTTTGGGAAACCGTTATTTGCTCCGTTTCCTTTTTACTATATAACTTACTAAAAATTAATAAAATGCAAAATAATTCTACTTTTTATACTGCTAAAAGATGCATGACATATGTTATGCTATTTTTCAAATAGTTACTGTATTTTGAAATAATTCTGAGCGAAATATGGCTTCTAGAAGTTGTAGAAATTCGGCTGATCTGTTCTGTTACGTGTGCGGATATTTTACCGATCGTGTTCACCAAAAAAACTTTACACCATTACTAAAAAAAAGCATATGAACTTTATTTCGATTCGAAAGTTGAGGATGCAAATAAATCTTGGAAGCCAAATGCAGTTTGTTCGACTTGTGCAAATACATTGGCAGGCTGGTTATGAAAATCACCGAAGCATAAGTCGATGCCTTTTGGAGTGCCAGTAATATGGCGTAAACCGACAAATCATGCTACTGATTGTTACTTCTGCTTGACAAATATCCATGGTTTCACTTTTAAAACTAGAAAGTCTGTGGTTTATCCAAATATTGAATCGGTTTCGAAACCAGTGCCTCATGATCCAATCACGTGTGCGATCCCAGTTCCACCAGAACAATATCCGTTGGACGTGAATGAACCATCAGAAAGTGATAGTTTACCTGCTTTAGAAACTAATTCTGACTCGGATTATATACCGGTGAATGATGGTTTTCACTTAATTAACCATTCAGAACTTTCAGATCTAATACGTGATCTCGCTCTTACCAAAGGACAAGCGGAATTACTCGGTTCGCGACTCAAAGAATGGAATCTTTTAACGCCCAATACTCCGATATTTAAATTTCGTCATAGACACAGAGAACTTGTTCAATACTTTGAGATGGATGATGACATTTGCTATTGCAAAGATGTAAACGGTCTAATGGTGCGCCTCAGTCATGAGCACATAGTCAACGAATGGCGACTTTTCATCGACTCTTCCAAGACTAGTCTAAAAGCCATGTTATTGCATAACGGAAATTTATTTTCATCAATTCCAGTCGCCTACTCTGTTCATATGAAAGAAACTTATGACAATATGGCTATACTTTTGGCAAAAATAAAGTACAGTGACTACCAATGGCGGATTTGTGGAGACCTAAAGATCATTGCAATTCTCACGGGCATGCAGACTGGGTATACTAAATTTTGTTGCTTCCTATGTGAATGGGACAGCCGCAACAGACAGGAACATTATGCAAGAAAGGTGTGGCCTATCAGGGATCGTATGCAGCTCGGGCATAAAAATGTAATACAGGAGCCATTAGTTAACAAAGACAGCATCATTTTACCACCGTTACATATAAAGTTGGGGCTCATGAAGAATTTCGTAAAAGCGTTAGATAAAACGAGCAAAGCTTTCACTTATCTTCGAGAAAAGTTTCCGCAAGTTAGCGATGCTAAGATAAAGGAAGGTATCTTTGTAGGACCTCAGATTAGGAAAGTTATTGCAGACAAACAATTCGAGAACTTGTTACATGGTAGTGAACTTCGCGCATGGATGGCATTCAAATCGATCATCGATAACTTTCTGGGAAATCACAAATCTGTCGACTATGTGCATATTGTTAAGCAGTGCATAGATGCATACAGAATTATTGGCTGTAACATGTCCCTCAAAATCCATTTCCTCGATTCGCATCTTGACTTTTTCCCTAACAACCTTGGCGAAGTCAGCGATGAACATGGAGAACGATTCCATCAAGATATCGCCGTAATGGAGTCACGTTATCAAGGACGGTGGAGTGTGACCATGCTTGCCGATTATTGTTGGATGCTTCATCGCGATGTACCATATGCCATTCACCGACGAAAGTCGACTGCAAAGAAATTCAAGCCTACATAACTGTTATACTTCTTGTACGAGTACGAATGATGTTGTAATACTGTATGCTTTGTTAAAAAACTTCAATTGCGTATTTCTAGAGATCCCGACCTGATAGAGAAAAACGGTTTGCAGATTTAAAAACAGCGCATTAAAATTGACCAGAAAAACATAGAAATGTTAGAGAAAGAAAAAAAAAATTTTTTTTTGTTAGCCAGTGTTATCAGTGATCAAAAGTACTGCCCTCGTATGCAGAGAGTGTAGTCTCTTTGAGGTGGAAGCAGGGCAACCATCCCAAAGTGTAGAGCAGTAATCTAGATGTGTCTGTATATGTGAGGTGTTGAACTATAGTCTAGTGTCTGCATCTAAGAAGTGTTTTATTTTGGCCAGCTGGTACATCTTTTGAGCTAAGTGTTTGGTTAAATTCCATATATGGGAGTTCCACGTTAAGTGCTGGTCAATCGTGATCCCTAGAACTTTGTGTTCTGTTACATGTTCAATTTGTATCGATTCCGCGTGTAGCTGTAGCGATCGTTTGGTGCAGTTTAGGAGTTTCTGTCTGGTGGTAATCAACATAGATTTCGTTTTTGCTGTCTTTACTGGCGTACGGTTCATATTACTCCATTTTGTCAGATTGTCTACATCACTTTGAAGAGTCATTTCAAGTGCCACGCAGTCATTGTCACTAGTGTAGATAGTACAATCATCTGCAAAGAGGTCACATGTTGAATATTTTAGATGGAGTGGCAGGTCATTGATGAATAGAACCTTGTGGTACTCCTGTATCTATCTTCGAGAAATCTGATGTCGAGTTGTTGTGAAGCACTAACTTTTGGTGATCTGCCAGGAAGATCATGTTTAGAGAGAGAGAGAACGAACAAACGAACATACTTTATTTTCAACGGGTTAAGAATTGGGCGCGCAGGCCCGTCTTAACATTCTACCCCTCCACTCTCATTTATTTTGCATACTACTGGGAGCCGTGCTGGTGTAATGGTTACCATATTGCGCTGGCGATCAGGTGTTCAAGGTTCAAGCCCGGGCGTGTGCATGTGAAGAAGTGTCATCGACCGGGATTTTGACTGAATAACCTAAACGGCTCCTGAGATAAATCCTATGGGGATGGGAAGGAGCAAAGCTCCTGACCGTGTTGGAAGGAAAGTCCGCAGGCTCCCCAGCCTCGCAATGACATGTCATTGGGCCAAAGGGCTGAAAGCCCAAGTGCTGCTGGTTAAAAAGAATAATAAAATAAAAATCTTGCACACTATATCCTTTCATTCCCACATGTTTCTTAAAGCATTAATATGAAAGCATGCAACATTATAACAGCGGATGTTTACAGTATGCAGTCATAATCAAAATTAAGTATTTTTCTGTAAACAAGCAAGAAAGTAAAAAAAAAAAAATTAATAAATAAAAAAAAATGAAAAAAAAAAATCTGAAAAGTAAATCATGAATTCAAACATAATCAGATTAGACGGCGTGGTATCAGAACTCAAAGTATTTGACAGTCTGCTATTGAATGAGGTGATACTTGGTGTTATTTCTTTGCCCTCCTTAACCCAAGAGCTGAATCAGTAAGAGAGATAGATAGATATAACTTTATTTAAAAGGGTAAAGAATTGGCCACCCAGGTCTGTCCGGCCATCCAGTCCTTTATCTTTCATTATGTATCCCGACACTCGCTCATGCGGTCATCAACAATATATCTGCATTTTTGAATGTGTCATTAAACATCAATACAAAAATTACATATTCTCGCTTATATCCGTACATTCTTGGGGGAAAAATGACATAATAATTTCTTATGCACTTCTGTAGCCAGAAAAATCTTCGAGCAGTAAAAAATGTACATCTGCTCATTTTCATACACATTATCACATTTAAGCAAACAAATACATTACTGATAAAGTAACTTTTGTAGCCACCACTGATACAACTACCGTTATTGTTTTAAAGGCCACTACTGTAAAAGTCGAAGGTTTTATTGCATTCATGCCCACACAGGGTTACTATAGATATTATAAATATGTGCTACTGTTCTGTCCCTGTCTGGAATGTTTGAAGTGTGTGTGTGTTGATACAGTCACTCACACCACAGTAACGCACGTAGGAATCATGAAGCGTTGAAATGACTGTACGTTTAGTAAACAGTTTATTATACCACAATACAATCATGTTGACATCAAGACACAGTTTACAGCAACAATGTGAAATATCGGATAAATGAATCCGCAAAGCTCAATCACCCCATAAAGCTCAATTACAGCACATATAGCGGCGCACTTCTCATGGAAGCTGCACAGCAACAATATTCCTCAAAAGGACTGCATACACTGCAGTTTACAATAATATGGCCTGCACAACTCATGGCCTCATAATGTCTTCAACATCTCAAAACTCTCACTTTAATATGAATACTCAAAAGACTGTGTACACTGCAGTTTACAATAATATGGCCTGCACAACTCATGGCCTCATAATGTCTTCCCAAAAATCCCTTCATATGAAATACTCAAAAGACTGCGTACACTGCAGTTTACAATAATATGGCCTGCACAACTCATGGCCTCATAATGTCTTCAACATCTCAAAACTCTCCCTTCAATATGAATACTCAAAAGACTGCGTACACTGTAGTTTACAATAATATGGCCTGCACAACTCATGACCTCATAATACTATAATCTCTGAAAACTATCTCTTCATGTGGAATAATGGCCTATACAACTACTGGCCTCAAAATATCATTAATATCTCAAACTATCTCTTCAATTGGAATAATGGCCTATACAACACCCGGCCTCAAAATATCATTATCTCAAACTTTCTCTTCACGTGGAATAATGGCCTATACAACACCCGGCCTCCAAAATATCTTAAACATCAATATCCAAAAGGGACTGCATACACTGCAGTTACAAAATATCCACCCGTACACACACAGCAAAAACCACTGCTAGACATCTTCTCAGTACACTGCACAGGCACACACTGTCTCGACAAAACGGCTGCTCTAACACAGCTCAGATAATAACACATGCGTGGACTAGCCGTGAGAAACAATCGCTCACAGCTCAAAACAACTCAAAATAAATTCATCTCCGCACTTGAGATGATTAGCGTTCACCACGCCTTCTGTACTCAGAATGTTTGCGAAGATTCGCGATCGTATATTTTCAAACCTACAAACTAACAGCTTACAAATGCGATAACCCAAAAATCTAACCTGTACAACAAGTATTTTAAGGTTTACCTCCCCTTGATCAAACAGGACAAATATTTCAAAAGTATAGTGATATGCAGGTACATTCTCACATACATTACATTATATAGTAATACTACATGGATATAAAACAAATTATTCACATTGACAATAACGAGCGGAAGAGGAAAAGAAAGGTTGACGTATAGATCAGATCAGATGTGGACAAAGGCTGCTTCTATAGGGGTAGATAACACTGGACAACAGATTTTGACTTTTTGTGTGTATCTGAGATTAAACCAAGTTACCTTTATGTTGTTTGGGCTGCTGAATATGAAAATGGCCGTTAAAACGCCAGATTAGCTCTAGTTTTTTAAAATATCTGTAAAACAAGTTTTACTCGTGTACATATACATACCATATGATAATAATGCTCATAGTGGAAATGATTCACAGCGACACCTTTTTGCCTGTCACTTGTAATGAGTTTCTGGAGCATCTCTCACAAGGGTCCAACAATAGTCTGCTAGCATTGCTGCATTCCATTTCCCTTGGTATCTTTTTTCGAGGATAGAAATGTCTTGATGAAATCATTCCCCATGCTCGTCACTGACACCACCGCAGTTAGCAGGGAAGAAATCCAGATGAGAGTGCAAAAAGTGCAATTTCAAAGACATGTTGCACCCTAGTCTCTCGTAGCGCTGCAAGAGGGTTTCTACAAGCTCTTGGTAATTGTCAGCCTTATTGTTTCCTAGAAAGTTTGTGGCCACTTGCTGAAAAGCATTCCAAGCTAACTTTTCATCACCTGTGAGGAGATCATCAAAACGCTAAACTCGGAAGAGCTGACGTATCTGTGGACCGACAAATACACCTTTCTTGATTTGGGCCTCACTAAGTCTTGGAAATGTATCACGAAGGTATAAAAATGCTGCCCCATTTCGATCCATGGCCTTTACAAAATTCTTCGTAAGTCCAAGTTTGACATGGAGAGGAGGGAGCAAGATCTTGTGGGATTCTACAAGTGGTTCATTAAGTACATTCTTTTCCCCCGGTTCAAGTGATTGTTGTTGGGTCCAATCCTTTTTTCTTGTAGTGGGAAGTCCTGGCACGGCTGTCCCACAGACAGAGGAAACAGCAAAACTTTGTGTAACCCTGCTGAAGCCCCATCATGATGGCAATGACCTTCAGGTAATCACAAATCTGCCACTTATACTTGTCATAGTTGATGGTGTGTAACAGTTGTTTCATGTTGTTGTACGTTTCTTTCATGTGGACTGTATACCCGAGTGGAACAGATGGTAAAACGTTATGATTATGGAGCAGCACAGCTTTTAAGCTCAACTTGGATGAATCAATGAACAGCCTCCAATCTTCGTCGTTGTAGTTGATGTGCAGTGCTGCCATCAGACCCAGTATACCAACGCAAGCAATGAGGTTATCTGTCATTTTGAAATATGGAAGCAGATCTTTTTGCCAAGCACGAAACACAGACACATGCACACTCTCTTCTAGAAGATTCCATTGCTGCAGCCTGGACCCAAACAGTTCTGCTTTATTTTTTGGCAATTCGAGATCTCTCACTAGATCATTCAATTCACTCTGGGTTATTTTATGTTGCTGTGCTTCAGTAGACACGAAATCAGGATCTTTTGATGTAGATGCTTTCACAGGTGACGGATGTCGCCTTTGTGATAGAAAAGTCTTTTGTCCGCAAATATAGCAAAAATAATCCGCACTGTTCACACATTCATGAGGCATCTTGAACGACACGTCTGCACTCACAGAATCCACAACACAAATGATGACAAGGAGGAAATGTGGTTGCAATGACTGCTACAGATTGCATCATCCAATTGGCGCGCAAGGCTATCCGTCTCGTGGGGAATCACGCGCCAGGGCTATATAAAAGAGAAGGACTGGGTCATTCGCGTCGGGAAGGTAAAGCCACCAGCTTACTGAACCCCCCCCTTCTACCAGGATCTTGAAAACTAGAGCTATTTCGCGATTTTTAAGATCATATTCGTGATCTTCTTCTTCTTTGATCCTTAGCCGCCGACCGTCAAAGCAGTCAGTGGCCATCACGCCTAGTGGCGTCTTGTAGGGCAACAACAAATTGATTCCACTTTGCTCGGTCGGTGGCCATCCTTCGTACAGTGCCCTAACTCTGGTTCATTCTTTGCATCTCAGCCTCCACAGTCCTCCGCCAAGTTGTTTTTGGTCGGCCTCTCTTTCGTTTTCCTTCAGGGGTCCAAAGCATAGCTGTTCTTGTGATGGCATCGGGGTCTCTTCTGAGGACATGATCAACCCAGTTCCAGCTATGATGGTGTGCATGTCCTCTTGCTTGCTACGAGTAAGCAGATCTTGGTTAGTAATGGTATTCGGCCAAAAGATTCGGTGAATTTTTCTTAGGCATGTTGTGTTAAAAAAAGGACAATTTCGACATTTACTTCTCTGTAACTCTCCAGCATTCCGCACCATAGAGAAGCACAGAAAGCACACAGCTCTGATATAATCTTAATTTTGTGCTTGTGCTGTATTGGGAGGACTTCCAGATGTTGTTTAGGCTAAAGAAGGCTGTTCTTGCCTTATTCATTCTGATGTTGATGTCTTTGCCTGCCCTGCCGTCTGGTGTTACTATGCTTCCTAGGTATGTGAAGGTATCTGTCTGTACCAATTGCTTATTCCTTACTGATATGGGCTCAGGGTTGCTCACATTGAGCGTCATGACCTCAGACTTCTTTAAATTGATGTTCAAGCCCACCTGCTGGCTAAACTTATTAAGTCTATCCGTTTTTTCCTGGATGTGTTGATGTGAATGTGCTAGTAGTGCAATGTCATCTGCATATTCCAGATCTTCCAATGTAGAAAATGTTGTCCATCTTATTCCTCTTGGACTGCCCTCTGTTGTCTGGCGCATCACCCAGTCTATGACTGTTAAAAAATAGAGTGGTTGATAAGGGGCATCCCTGTCATAATCCTGTCTTCACCTCAAAGGTTAGGTTGCTCTGCCCAACACTGCACGTAAAGTTTGCATAGAGGCTTTTTATGATTGACACTATGCAGCTTGGAATTCCATAAGCCCTCAGTATTTTCCATAAACTGTCCCTATGTATGCTGTCAAAAGCCTTTTCAAAATCAACGAAATTAATGTAAAGCTGTCTTTGCCATTCTGAGCACTGCTCTATAATGTTCCTGAGAGTGAATATATGATCTACACATCTGTTCTTTCTAAATCCTGCTTGTTCTTTCCTCAGTTTGTGATCTACTGCCTTTGAAATTCTCTGTATAATTATCCTGCCTAGTATTTTGCTGGGAACTGAGAGAAGAGTGATTCCTCTCCAATTATTGCAGTCTGCAAGATCTCCCTTCTTGGGCAATTTGACAATTATTCCTTTGTTCCACTCTGATGGTGTTGTCCCCGTTTTGCAGACTTGCGCAAATAGTGGTTCTAATAGTTCTGCTGCTAGCTCAGGGTCTGTCTTAAATAGCTCTGCATTTAAGTTATCATGGCCCAGAGCTTTGCCGTTCTTTAACCCTTTGATTGCTGTGATGATTCGTTTTCCGCTGATGAATTTAGTTATTTTGTATACTGTGTTTTGTTCATTTCTCAGTGCTGCCTCCTCTGCCTGTCTTGCAAGATCGTCTAGGAAATTCCTTTTGTTGGCTCGGGTTTGGCGTTTAACTTCCTTGTCCAGCTGACTGTACTGTTCGCTATATAGTTGCTTTAACCTGGGGGACTTCACTTCTGTTTTCTTTCTTTTCATTTCCTTTCTCATCGTTATGGTGTTTAAAGTTTCTGGTGTTATCCAGTCTTGCTTCTTCCTTTCCTGGAATCCCAAGCATGATTTGCTGCTTTCTTTGTATATTGTTGAAATGGTGTTGAAATTCTGGTCTATATCATCAGTCAATGTCTTTTCCTGACTTTTGGCAAATTGATATCGTTTCTTTATGCCGGCCGTAAAAGCTTTTCTGGTAAGGGGGTCCTTCAATTTGCTGATGTCAAACCTTTTCTGTGTAGTTACAGTTGGTGCAGCCCTTCTTAGTTTCACTTTCAGTTTTGCTACTACTAAATGGTGATCACTTCCCACATCTGCACCTCTTCTTACCTTCACATCTTGTAATGCATGTCTCCATCTACCGTTAACCATGATGTGGTCTATCTGGTTTCTGTCCCGACCATTTGGTGATTCCCATGTTAATTTGTAAATTTCTTTATGTGGGAAGAGTGTTCCTCCAATGACCAGGTTATTAATGCTGCAGAAACTTATTAGTTTATCCCCATTTTTGTTTGCTGTTCCGCTGCCGCATTTCCCCATTGTTCTTTAATTATATGTATTGTGTGTACCAACTTTCGCATTGAGGTCTCCCATTACTATAACAAGATCATATCTAGATGTGTCTTCCATTTCTTTCTGCAGTTGTTGATAGAATTCATCCTTGACCTCTTCATCGCTATCATTCGTTGGTGCGTAGCATTGTATTATTGTAGTGTTGGTGAATCTCCCTCTCAATCTTAATCTTATCAGTCTGTTGTTGATGGGTTTCCATTCCAGTAATGTCCTTTCTATTCCTTTCTGTAGAATAATGGCTACGCCTTCATTGTGTTGTCCATCCTCTCTTCCAGAGTAAAGTACTGTTTCTCCTGTTGCTGTTTTAACTTTTCCTGCCCCTGTCCATCTGCTCTCGCTTATCCCTAGAATGTGTAACCTATAGTTTCTCATTTCTGCCAGGGCTGTCTTAGTTTACCTGTCTTGTACATTGTCCTGACATTCCAAAAACCTATTCTTGTATCCTGTTTTGCGGTCAGGACATCCGTTTTCATGTCAGTGGCTTCCTTTCGGCTTTCGTGATCAACATGTCCAAATTAGTTGAAAATAGCTACTTTTGTCTCGGATACATTTTGGCTGTTGTCCAGTGATTGGTGTTGAAGAAGTGTTTGAAAAGTGCTTTGTTGAATGAGTGTAGGCAGGTATTTTACGTGGTGTGGAAGGCTGTTCCACAAGTAGGCTCCAGAGTAGGCTAGACTCTTTGAACGGGTAAATCCTAGGTTTTGGCAGACGTAACTGATGTAATTGTAGTCCCTCTTTTCTACTAGTTTGAAACAATGATCGTAGGTACGGCGGGGCATTGTTAGATAGAACTGTTAGAAGGAGCACCATTCTTGCTTACGCTCAAGTGATCGACTTGAGGCACTACTGGGACAGCGGCTAGACCTATCAGATACTGGTATGCAGAAATTCGTTGATGATGAGCGTATATCAGTTTGGTTATCATTCACCATTGATTCAGTTGCATTATTGCTGTAAATTACACATGCCGACGTGTTCTAGCAGCATCAAATTGTTATAGCCTTGCTTTCATACCTTTTCTTCCCATTTTGGAGTAATAGAAACCAATTTGGTGAGATTTAGACTGTAAATCAAGAGACAACAGTCGATGAAAAACATCGCGCTGCACAGAACAAAGACATATTTTGTTTATCATGGAAGTTGTGGTTGTTATCTTCCGGAATAGCTCTGGCCAATCAGCGCATTGTTATGACCAATCAAAAAGAGAAACATGAATGGGCCATGAATGAGAGAATGAGGTCACTGCATGACCACCCCTTATAAGGATTCCCTCTGTGGTGAAACTTGTTGAGAACCTAGCATTGCACACTAAGCTTGGAGTAGTCACTTGAGCCTCATGCGTAATTCTTTGACTTGGTTGACTGCATGCAGAAGGATCTAACTGTGGACCCAGTGATAGGCAGAGGAAGCTGAGAAGTGGCTCTGTGCAGGACGTGACAATTCCTTGGAAGAGCTCAGAAACAGAGTACAGTATTATAGCTCTGCATAGCTGGAAAGCCCCCTTGGATGGCAGGGAATGCACAGTATGCCACACACTTCTTAATCCTAACTTGGGACCAGATGTGACAATCCTTTAAAAGCAAGCCTAGCTGGAGAAACTGGAGCTCATGACTTCAACTCAACACGTTTCAAAATGTCATAAAAGTCACAGGAAAAGCCTAGATCTACAGTGTAGATCATACCAAGGAACCTTCAACTTGGTATTGGCTGCTAAAGAGCAAAAAACTCAGCAGCCTTAGTTCAACAACAACAACAACAACAATGAGGAAGTTAACGTAAAATAAGGGGGGTTTTGAATGCCAAATCACGCAGAGATATGAGAAAGAAAGGTTTCGAATTTGCTATAATCAGGAAAATAAAGACATTACCTTTTCAATTATACCACATACTCCACAATGCTGACAGCGTCACTAAAGTATTATTGAGATGCAAATCTTGCATTTTCGGCACAAATTTGCAAACCACAGCTTGGGTGGAGTGCGGAAAATATGTTTTTACACATACAATTTATTTTTTATATCATAAAGCCTTGCTCAATCGATTCATCAATGATTACTTAACAAAATAAGCTCAAAAGTAAAAAAAAATCTATTTGTACCTGAAACTGTGAAACTCGATTTTCCACTGCTGTAGATGCCCTTAAAAGGCTTCTCTCCTGTGTGTACTCTGTTATGTATTACTAGCGAACCTCTACAAGCAAATGCAGCACCACAAACATCACACTTGCAAGGCTTCTCGCAAGTATGTATTGTTTTATGAGTTTTTAAGTGACTAGTCTGAGTAAATGTTGCACCATGTTGTAGATTTTAGATAGGGGAATTAAGACATAGATTGGACCCTTCTGAATAGACTAGAACATGTGGTGACTCAGTAAGAGATAATATAAGAAATAGATTTACACGAGTGAGATGGTGGAAAATAGGTAGAATCTGTCCCTGAAACTCGAGAAACTTCTCTCGTTAAGCCTATCTCTACAACAGAACTTGTTAGTCAGACAGTCTACAAATAATATATAATAATATATCAACCACTCACATACACATAAGTGACGATGGTTAGACGCACAGACGTGAAAACTATATCAATGGGATATGGATATTTTGGGATGAGCTGACCGACACACGTGAATAAAGTTTATGTAAATTTTATTTATCATAAAGAACTTCACAAAAGCAATAATTTGAATAACAATCACATACAATAGACATAAGTTAATGAATTAATAAAGAGTTTGACTCATAGATGTAATCCTCCCTCCCTCTGTTGAGACAATGATCCCGTTAGAATAGAAGTTATTCACACTTGTATGGCTTCTCTCCTGTATGTGTTCTTTTATGGGTATTTAGATCACCTTTTCGTGTAAATGCAGCACCACAATCATCACACTAATAAGGCTTCTCTCCTGTATGTGTTCTTGTATGTAGATGTAAGCTGCTATGACAAGTAAATCTTGCACCACAAACATCACACTTGTAAGGCTTCTCTCCTGTATGTGTTCTTGTATGTAAATGTAAGCTGCTATGACAAGTAAATCTTGCACCACAAACATCACACTTGTAAGGCTTCTCTCCTGTATGTGTTCTTTTATGGGAATTTAGATCACCTTTTCGTGTAAATGCAGCACCACAATCATCACAATTGTAAGGTTTCTCTCCTGTATGTTTTATTATATGTAATGGTAGTTGACGTTTCTGAGTAAATGTTGCACCACAATCATCACACTTGTAAGGCTTCTCTCCTGTATGTATTCTTTTATGTGGTTGTAGTTGACCTTTCTGAGTAAATGTTGCACCACAAAAATCACACTTGTAAGGCTTCTCTCCTGTATGTGTTCTCTTATGTGCTTGTAAGCTACTGTTCAGATTAAATGTTGCACTGCAAGCATCACACTTGTAAGGCTTCTCTCCTGTATGTATTCTTTTATGTGGTTGTAGGTGACCTATCTGAGTAAATGTTGCACCACAAACATCACACTTGTAAGGCTTCTCTCCTGTATGTGTTCTTTTATGTACTTGTAAGCATCTATTCAGAGTAAATTTTGCACTGCAAACATCACACTTGTAAGGCTTCTCTCCTGTATGTGTTCTTTTATGAATATTTAGATCACCTTTTCGTGTAAATGCAGCACCACAATCATCACACTTGTGAGGCTTCTCTCGTGTATGTTTTATTATATGTAATTGTAAGTGACCTTTCTGAGTAAATGTTGCACCACAATCATCACACTTGTAAGGCTTCTCTCCTGTATGTGTTCTTTTATGGGTATCTAGATCACTTTTTCGTGTAAGTGCAGCACCACAATCATCACACTTGTAAGGCTTCTCTCCTGTATGTTTTATTATATGTAATTGTAGGTGACATTTCTGAGTAAATGTTGCACCACAATCATCACACTTGTAAGGCTTCTCTCCTGTATGTATTCTTTTATGTGCTTGTAGGTAACCTTTCTGAGTAAATGTTGCACCACAAACATCACACTTGTAAGGCTTCTCTCCTGTTTGCATTCTTTTATGCACTCTCAAGTCACGCATTTGCATAAATGCTGCACCAGAAAGATCACATTTGAAAGAATTCTCCACTAAATGGGTTCTGTTATGTACTTCTTGGTGATCATTCCAAGTATATGCTACATCATTAACATCACACTTGTAAGGCTTTGCTGTTGAATGTACTCTTTTATGTACTTGTAGATGACATCTCTGAGCTAATACCAAACCACAAACATCACAACTGAAAGGCTTCTCTCCTGCATGTATTCTGTTATGCTGCTGTAGGTTATCTTTCCCAGCAAAGAATTCACCACAAATATCACACTTGTAGGACTTATCTTCCTCTAGTTTCTTGTGAGACAGAATTTTTAAATTACTGCAGGTAGCAACAGCTCTGTCACTCACACTAGGCTGGACATTTTTGTTATGGACAGAAAATATTTTACTACAATTTATGCTACAAACTTCAGTCTTTAAAGCTGATGTATTACCATTTAGGTTATTAAAAATATTAACTGTACTTTCTTGACTATAAAGAAATTGTTCATTAGCTGTGAGTCTCAGTTTGATGTTATCTTGTCTGATTGCATCAGCTGAGGTATCATAATCTTCTCTTACTGCATCAGCAGAGGTATCATCATCTTGTCTTTTGGCATCGGCCGAGGTAATATTCACTCTAGCTGCATCAGATGAGGTATCATCTCCTATTTTATTTACTGTTTTATTCATTTTATTTCCATTGCCTTGTGGCAACACATCCTGAAGACCATCATGTTTATTATCAAACTCCCAGAATCCATTGCTGTGAACTGTTTTCATATGCTCATCCAGGACATCAAGTTGGAGGAAACCAGTTCTGCACAGGGGACAAGAATAAACGTCTGAAATGTTGAAAATAATGAGCACAGATAAATGATGAAATGTATGTCCTATATGTAGGAAAATGTTATAATATAAATATAAGTAAAATGTCCAGGTAATGATGTATTATGTATATATCACACAAGTTTACTGAACATTTTGAAATGCTTTAAAAAGTTATGTGAATGGCCTAATAGCTTCTTAGTATTAAATGTTATACAGTACACACATTTAAACCATTTGAGTTACATATTCAAAACATGAATTTAAAACATTAATATTAGATATATAAAAAACATTGTTATTATCCATACCTTCCTCATCTCCACATGAGCCTAGGTGATGTTTACTTTCTGTCATTTCTAAGATGTCGGTATGCTGTATCTCCATTTTTGTACAGCTGTTCTCACAATCCACCTGACAGACATTTGGATCAATCAGACATTTATGAGACAGGCTACACAAAAATTTAAAATGTAGGAGGCGTTTGTTTTTCTCAAATCTCTTTCTCACCGACTACCATGACTTATGTACATGTACAAGCATATACACACACACATATATAAAAACGGACACACAAACATACATAGCACAAAGAAAATTTCTAAATAAAATGCAGGTCCTGTCAGGGTAAGGTTTGTTTTTAAATCTGTAAGGGCAAAAAAGCACACGAAATAAAATACTTTAATAAATGAAAAAGAAAAAAAGAAGTAATAAGCAAGTATACTGAATAAGACTCTTAAAAAGGCTGATATAGTTTGTCTGAACAGCTGCACATCCTACCTAAATATTAGCATCAGGGATGACTGTCTCAGGTTATGGTTGTGTAGTTTGTATGAACAATTGAACATACAACATTCTCCCTCAATATTAGCACCAGACGTGACTTGTTTAGGGTTATAGTTGGTAGAGCTTGTCTGAACAATGAATACACAACAATCAATCAGTACTCTTGAGCATAGGCCTTCAACAAACAAATGCTGAGTCCTCCTGTCATATGCCTTATGCTTAAGTTATCTCCATGTTTTCATCATCGGCTTCACTTCTGTCTCCAGATCTCTTCTCCTTGTGTCTTTTGGTCTATCTCTGCCTCTCCATGGGGATTCCAGAACAAGGACTGCCTTGTAATGCTATCAACAGGTCTCCTCAATGTGTGTCCTATGCATTGCCAGCATCTTCAGTTCATCTAGTTTCATTGGCACATTTCGTTCTTGTCATCAGTTCCACATTTGTGACTTTGTCATACCATTTCAATCCTTCTGTTATATGCAACACTTATTTATGAATGTCCATAACCTTTTGTAGTTGTTACCCATGTTTCATAGCCATACAAAAGGACTGACTTGACATTTGAGCTGAAGACTCTTATTTTCATTTGGACTTGATTTTTTTTAAAATCTGCATGTTTCTCAATGCAATGAAAGCTCATCTTGTTTTCTGTATTCTTATTTTGACTTCAATGTCTGTCCCTCCAACTTTACCTATACTGCTTCCAAGATATGTGTACAATTCTACATCTCTTAGTGGTGTTTCTTCAAGTTCAACCTTGTTATAATTCCTTGCATTTATTCTCATTATTGTTGTCTTTTCCATGTGTATTTTCAGATCCACTTGTTGTGACCTCTCATCGAGTATTTTCATTTTGTCTTGCATCTGATTATGGTTATGGGACAGAAGAGCCAAGTCATCAGCAAAATCTAGTTTGTCAAGCTGTTTAGTAAGATTCCACTGGAGTCCATTTCTGTCATATGATGTTGATATTTTCATAACCCAATCTATTGCTAGTAAGAAAAGAAATATAGACAAGAGGCATCACTGTCACACTCCTGTTTTAATCCCAAATAGTTCTGTAAGCTGTCCTTCAAGAAGAACTCTGCATGTAATGTCTTCATAAGTTTTCTTTATTAAGTTAATGAACTTGTGGGAACTCCATAACGCGTCAGATTATGCAGTTCAGCTGATATACAATATTTTATGCACACTTACTTTAAAGCTCAGGTGCGCAAAGAAACATAAGATATTATGTGACAGTTCCCCATTCTGGTTCATCGTAGTTAATCCACGTTTTCCCATTATTTCTTCAAAGGTGGTTTTGTCTGTTCCTATTTTTGTGTTTAGGTCCCCCAACATAATTGAGTTGTCCTTTCTTCTCTTTTTATCCAAGCTATTTTGTAGTCTGGTGTAAAATTCTTTTATTCACTGATTCTTCTTTATCATTCCTTGGTACAAAACACTGGATGATGTTTATATTTATTTTCTTCTTGGCTGTTTTAAACTTTGCTGTTATAATTCCAGGTTCTATTGATTCCCATTCTATAAGTGCAATACCTCTACACCTCACGGTAGATGGGAACGACTAAGTAAGTAAGTCTATAAGTGCTTTCTGTCCTTCCCTTCTTTTTTGATCCTTAGCCGCAAGCTGTCAAAGTAGTCAGTGGCCATCACACCTGGTGGCATCTTGTAGGGCAGCAACAAACTTATTCCACTTTGTTTGGTCAGCAGCCATCCTTCATACAGTGCCCCAACTCTGGTTCGTTCTTTGCATCTCGGCCTCCACAGTTCTTTTTTTGGTCAGCTTGGTTTTAATGGCATCTAGCGTCTCCCACTATGTCTCTTGGTTACTACAACCAAGTAGTTCTTGGTTGGTGATGGTATTCAGTCAAAAGGTTCTGAGGATTTTCCTTAGGCAGATTGTGTGGAAGAAGGACTGTTTCGACATTTCATTCTCTGTTACTCTCCATCATTCCGCACCATAGAGAAGCACAGAAAGTTCACAGCTCCCATACAGTCTTAATTTGGTGTTTGTGCTGTACTGGGAAGACTTCCAAATGTTGTCGGCAAAGGCTGTTCTCATTTTATTCATTCTATTGTTAATGTTCTTGCTTGTTCTGCTGTCTGGTGTTACTATGCATCCTAGGTAATTAAATGTGCCTATCTGTCTAGCTTCTGGTTTCTTATTGTTATTGGCTCAGGATTGCCCACATTGAGTGTCATGACCTCTGTCTTCTTCAGGTTTATGTTCAGTGCTTCTATAGACAGCATTAAAGCTACCCCTTTACTGTGGTGGGCACTTTCCTCCTCACATCCTGAGGACAACATCATTTATCTTGTAATCAATTTCTTCCTCTCTATGCTCTTCAACTTTATCTTACAGAGATTCATGATATAAATCCTGTAATTTCTCTTTCTGCTGCTACTTGTGCAGTTTTCCCTTGTACGTCAAGTGCGAACATTACAGGTGCCAATCCTGGAGCTTTTCCTAGTTTAGAAAATGGTTAGTCAGTAACCCAAACTCCTTTCGGCTTTCTCTGCGTTGCATCATGTGCCTCCCTTCCAGAAGACGTTCTCCTGTTTTGGGCGACTGAGTTGATTTATATTCTATATTTGACTTATCCATAGTGCTTGTTAAGTTTTTGTGGTAATGTTTTTTTTACAGAATGGGGTAACCAGCCCCATGCCCAACCCTTCTGGGTCACTTTTTTTATTCACCAAGGTAAATCTGGAACAATCATTATATGATCACCAGCTATGCACAGTGCAATAATAGATATTTGTGAAAGTGAACCTCTGTCTGTGAGGATAATAACATCTTCACTGACTCTTGAAATAATCTACACACTTCCAGGGATTCCCTCTGTAGTGAAACTTATTGAGAACCCAGCACTGCATACTAAGCTTGAAGGAGTCACTTGACCCCTCGACGTATGTCTTTGGTTTTAACTTGGGTGACTGCATGCAGAAGGATTTTACTGTGCTAGTAAATAGGCAGGGGGAGCTGAGAAGTGGCTTTGTGCAGGACATGACAATTCCTTGAGAGAGCTCAGAACCAGAGCATAGTATTTTAGCTCTGCACAGTTAGAGAGCCCCCTTGGATTCCAGGGAATGCACAGTATGCCATGCGCTTCTTACTCCTAGCCTGGGACCTTATGTGTTGATCCTTTAAATGTAAGCCAAGCTGGAGAAACTGGAGCTCATGACTTCAACTCAGCACGTTTTGGAATAGCGGAAAAGCCACAGAAAAAGCCTAGATCTACAGTGTAGATAATACCAAGGGGTCTTCAACAAGCTATTGGCTGCAAAAGAGCAAGAAGCTCAGCAGTTCTTGTTAAAAAACAACAGTTGCTTTTATGACATGCCTGGTAAGATAGTGTTACTATTCTTTGCTCCTCTTTCAGGCCTCAGTAACATACAGGTGCAATATACAACATCCTACATCAATATTAGCATCATAAGTGATTGGTTCAGGTTTATAGATGATATAGTTTGTCTAAAGAACTTGATATACAACATTCTACCTCAATATTTGCATCAGGGGTTACAGGTTCAGGTTTATGGCAATCTCCAGTACACTCCTGTTGATATTCCTCACAACCTGGGTTTTGATGACAGTACATAATGCATTTTAAAAATGACATACATACTGGCCCATTCTCTAATGTATTTCTTCAATCAGTTAGGACTATTATGATGAGCAAGATTGCATGGAAAGAAAAAAAAACATTAGCCGTGATTGAATAAACTCAATACAAAAATTTTTTACATCAGTACTATGAACCTTTTTAGTTCATGGCACACTTAAGTGCTTTCCAAAATTACATGGACACTTAAGTGCCTTTCAAAATTACATGGCACACTTAAATGCCTTCCAAAATTACATGGCACACTTAAGTGCCTTCCAAAATTACATGTACACTTAAGTGCCTTTCAAAATTACATGGCACACTTAAATGCCTTCCAAAATTACAAGGCACACTTAAGTGCCTTCCAAAATTACATGGACACTTAAGTGCCTTTCAAAATTACACGGCACACTTAAGTGCCTTCCAAAATTACATGGCACACTTAAATGCCTTTCAAATTGTGCAGCATAATAAAGTGATCTTCAATATTACATAGCATACTTAAGTGACTTTCGCAATGACATAGTACACTTAAATGTCCTTCTAAATTAGACAGCACAATATAATATTTAAATAGGTGGGTATGGTAAATATTTAAAAATTCTCTGCAGTCATAAGACAACACTCCGAATTTTGAAAAGTTGCTTCCTGTTAGTGAGACACACAAAAATTGCACTATGCTGTATGCTGCATTGTCTTGAGACTCTTCTAACTACAACATTTTACCACAACATATTTTATTTTATTATATGATATGACCTGCCTGGTATAAAAGCACTCTACAAGACACACGCAAGCTACAGCATAAGAAGGGTCTTTGACAAATTAGGCATGAACATTTTGGCAGTTTCGACAAATAAAGACTTTGAGAGCTTGGACAGACAAACACTTAGACAGTTTAAATAGACACTTTGACATTTTAGACAGATAAACACTTTAATAGCTTAGATCAGGGATCAGGAAACCTAAAAAACTCCAAGGAAAGGGCAATACAGCTATTTTGCTCTTGGAAGAAATGCTTTCATTTGAGCACAAGCTGTCTTTGTTTCCTAGAGACAATGAAACTGGCAAATTATTACACTTCCCGGCATTAAAATAAAATAAGCAAACTGCTGAAATTAGCACTGACCTCAAGTTCCTCAAAAAAGTTATTGAGAAAATGACAGTGTAATTTGCTGATTGCTTTCAAGAGTTTAGAAAAGAAAAGGGAACCTTGTCATTTTTGATAAAATTTCTTTAAACAGATATCACCAAACTGAATTTTTCAGCCTTTCCTCAAATTGACCAAGCTGATTTTGAACCTGAATTTGGCAGATTTAGAGGACAAAGCATTGTGATGTTCAAAATTTACACGAGCTTGAAAATCTTAAAAAAGGCAAACATCAGCTCTGTCACTACAACACAAGTGGTCTGAAATAATTGAGCTCAAAAAACAAGATCAGATCATATTTGATGTTTAAAACTGTTTACCCAACATCTATGTTCCGCTGAAGAAATTTACATTTGGGCTTCTTTCAATTTTAGGATTAATATATTTTTGTGAACAATTATTTTCCAACATGAATTATATCAAAAGCAAATTAAGAAGCAAATTCAATGACGTGAGTCTGCGGTCATGCTTGAAAATGAAAACAACAGATTATTCACCAAATATTGACCTTGTTAGGAGGAGCTAATTCAAATATGTCCGGGATGCTAGAGTCTCGAGGGGGCCAGAGATTGGAAGTGATCACTTACTTACTGTTGCGTACTTTTACATAGATGGCAGTCTTAGGTCCTGCCTGTGTTAAAAGGTTACGCACCATTCTTATGATAGGAATATTATTTGTGCGTATGATTTATCACGCACATGTGTGCACTATGTAGTGTATGAGACTCTTAGCGCACGGGTTTCTAAGATCTAGAGGATGACGTCAGAGAGTGATGTTGAAGGGTCAAGCCGGATGATCGTCCGTAATATATTGTATTGTGTCCCTGATGAATGGGAATTATTTCTATGGAGGACAACTGGTTTTCTTATCAGAAGCCAATGTCAAGATGTATATGTAAGTCTTGCACCCATGTGTTGATAAATAATCTTATTGATGATTTTAAGTGATGTCTCCACTCATTACTGGCATCTAGCTGGAGTCCTCATGGCAGGATTTCAAGAATGGATCAGATGAGCTGATAGCTTCACTTGTAAACGTAGTGGTAATCCTACGAGAGGAAATATTATTTAATATATTGCAAAATTGTATTACGAAGTGCCGACATCTCGGTCATGGCACGTATTGGAGAGGTTAGCCAAGGATAGTCGCTAACATGTATTTTATCTTGATGTAGAAACGTGTGGATCTAATGTTTAATCAACTGTCTGAGCAGTCTATGGAAGAAGTTTATTGAGCAAGACAGTATATTTTGGATGCCTTATCAAGTATTATAAAGATGTATATTAAGCCCGATGTCCTTGTAGAAGGTCAACGGCCGATGCCTTAGAAACTATCATAAAGACAGATTAATTGTATGAACTTTAGTTTAGCGAGGAAGAATATTGATAATGGAACTGACTGGAAAGACGTATATTGCCATTAGGAACATTACGCCAGATTTTCACCATCCTATTTTTCTTATTGACCGTCCATGCATCAAACGTATTGTCTACTATTTCATATCGTGTTTGTATCCGTGAATAAATACATTGAACTTTAAAGACAAGCCTTTGCTGAATACTTCAGTTGATCAAAGTTCTATTGACATACTTGAAGTTCATTTTAGAATTCGCGTTATTGGCATGAACTGGCAGTATCACCTACCATCGTCAACTCAACTCATTCAAACACATAAAAAACCAACACAACACTTACTTACTTACTTAGTCGTTCCCCTTCTACCGTGAGGTGTAGAGGTTTGGAAGAGAGAGCGCCAGACTATCCTATCGGCTGTCTTCCTCCTGGCCTGGTTCCATTCTAGTCTTCGGTCCTTCAAAGATTGTCTAATGTTGTCCTCCCAGCGGACTCTGGGTCGTCCTCGGGGTCTGGATCCTTGGCTCTTTGTTTCCCATGCTTGTCTTGGTATCCGATCTTCTCCCATTCTGCAGACATGGCCAAACCATCTTAATTGGGACTGTTCTACTTGGGTCTGCAGGGGGTGGGATTTTAGGTCTTGACGTATCGTCTGGTTGCGGACCATGTCTCTTCTTGTTACTTCAACCACCTTCCTCAGATACCTCATTTCTGAGGTTTAGATCTGGCTTTTATGGGTTGTAGTCATTGCCCATGACTCGCATCCATATGTCAAGACTGGGACATAGGTGGAGCGGTATACAGCCATCTTCGTTTTCTTACCAACCTCTCTCTTGCTGAGGAATCCTCAATTTATGGCCTGAAAAAGTCTCCCAGCTGCTGCTTTTCGAGTGGCCAACTCTTCTTTGATGTCTCCCTTTCGGTCTATAATAGCTCCGAGGTATTTAAAGTGGTCGACCTGCTCCAGGACCTGTTCTCCCAGCTTAATCTGATGTCTTCTTTCTTCTCATGATATCACCATGGATTTTGTTTTAGAGCTGCTTATGACCATCCCTCTCTTCTCCAGCTCTTCCTTCCAGACTTGCAGGCTGGATTGGAGATGTGCCTCTGATTTAGCAATCAGGGCAACATCATCAGCAAATGCCAGCTCCGAAATATAGACCTGTCTCATCTTCCAGTACCCCACTGAATACTTTCTTGCTCTATCCTTACATGCCTTGATGACATCGTCCATAAGGAGTATGAAGAGGTAAGGTGATAGGATATCACCTTGTCTTACACCAGTGGTGGTCCTGAACTCTTCTGACTTATGGTTTGCTGTCCTCACATAATTTCTGCAAGACTTGTAGAAGCTCTGTATAGCATGAATCAGAGGTGCTGGAATATTCTTCCTTGCCAAACAGTCCCAAAGTTTGCTCCAGGGGACCCTGTCAAACGCCTTTTCCAGATCTATGAAACAAAGATGGATCTCACTCTTATACTCAAGGGCCTTTTCACTCAGCTGTCTGAGTGTGGAGATTAGGTCTTGAGTACTTTGGTTTGCTCGGAATCTGCACTTGATCTCATCCAATTGTGGCTCAGCTAAGCGTCGGAGTCTCTGCTCTAGGATTCTAGAGTAGATTTTACCAGGGACACTGAGAAGGGATATTCCTCTATGGTTTCCACACTGTTGATTGTCACCCTTTTTGAAAATTGGTGTTATGATGGCAATCTCCCAATCCTTTGGTATGGTTTTGTTGCACCATGCTGCCTGTAGGACCCTTAAGAGTAATAGGTTGCCTGATCCTCCCATGTACTTAACCATTTCTGGTGTTATACCATCATGCCCTGCTGCTTTGCCCATCTTGATTTTCTCCAGTGCTGCCTTCAGTTCTTCCATCTTTATGTCATCTTCATCACCATTTGTTTCATCTTCTGTGCTAGTGGTTATCGTTTCTGATGCCTGACCTTGCTCACCATCAAGGAGTTCTGAGAAATATTCTTTCCATCTTTCCATTACTTCCTTCGGGACAGTAAGCACTTTGGAAGTGATCACTACCTGCTTAAAATCAAAAGAACAACTGAAAGAGTTGTTCAGTCTAGGAACTGCCCAACATCATGCAAGAAATCAAATAAACAAACGAGAGAAATGAGCATTAAGACCTACAAGCTGAGAGAGCCAGAAATTAAGACCAGATATCAGGGACTTATTGCTACAGCGGTGAGAAATACAGATAAACAACCTGATGACTTTGAAACCCTCTGGCTTAAATTCAAGGACATCATAAAGACAGCTGCTGCAGAAGCATGTGGTGAAGTCCGACTTGGGAACAAGAGAAAGAGGACAACTTAAAGAGAAAATAAGAGAGAAGAAAATGGCATGGAAACAATACTTAGGAGCTAAAAACACAGCAGGACAAAAAGAGAAATATAGAGAATATGTGATACTTAGAACAGAAGCAAAGAAGAAGGTGCTAGCAGTAAAACAGAAGTCCTGGGAAGAATTTGGAGAAAAGCTAGAAAAAGATGCGAAAGAAAACCAGAAATTGTTCTATAAGAACCTAAAGAACATGAGGAAGGAAAAACAATGCCTACTCAAATTTATAAAGGACAAGCAAGGCGATTTTGCTTACTGCCCCGAAGGAAGTAATGGAAAGACGGAAAGAATATTTCTCAGAACTCCTTGATGGTGAGCAAGGTCAAGCATCAGAAATGATAACCACTAGTACAGAAGAGGAAACCAATGGTGATGAAGATGACATAAAGATGGAAGAACTGAAGGCAGCACTGGAGAAAATCAAGATGGGCAAAGCAGCAGGGCATGATGGTATAACACCAGAAATGGTTAAGTACATGGGAGCATCAGGTGACCTATTACTCTTAAGGGTCCTACAGGCAGCGTGGTGCAAAAAGACCATACCAAAGGATTGGGAGATTGCCATCATAACACCAATTTTCAAAAAGGGTGACAATCGACAATGTGGAAACCATAGATGTAGATCCCTTCTCAGTGTCCCTGGTAAAATCTACTCTAGAATCCTAGAGCAGAGACTCCGACGCCTAGCTGAGCTACAATTGGATGAGATCAAGTGCGGATTCCGAGCAAACCAAAGTACTCAAGACCTTATCTTCACACTCAGAAAGCTGAATGAAAAGGCCCTTAAGTATAAGAGTGAGATCCATCTTTGTTTCATAGATCTGGAAAAGGCGTTTGACAGGGTCCCCAGGAGCAAATTTTGGGACTGTTTGGCAAGGAAGAACATTCTTGCAATTCTGATTCATGCTACACAGAGCTTCTACAAGTCTTGCAGAAATTATGTGAGGACAGCAAACCATAAGTCAGAAGAGTTCAGGACCACCACTGGTGTAAGACAAGGTGATATCCTGTCACCTTATCTTTTCATACTCCTCATGGACGATGTTATCAAGTCATGTAAGGAGAGAACAAGAAAGTATTCAGTGGGCTACTGGAACATGATACAGGTATGTATTTCAGAGCTGTCATTTGCTGATGATGTTGCCCTGATTGCTAAATCAGAGGCAAATCTCCAATCCAACCTGCAAGTCTGGAAGGAAGAGCTGGAGAAGAGAGGGATGGTCATAAGCAGCTCTAAAACAAAATCCATGGTAATATCACGAGAAGAAAGAAGACATCAGATTATGCTGGGAGAGCAGGTCCTGGAGCAGGTCGACCACTTTAAATATCTCGGAGCTATTATAGACAGAAAGGGAGGCATCAAAGAAGAGTTGGCCACTCGAAAAGCAGCAGCTGGGAGACTTTTTCAGGCCATAAATCGAAGATTCCTCAGGAAGAGAGAGGTTGGTAAGAAAACGAAGAAGGCTGTATACCGCTCCACCTATGTCCCAGTCTTGACATATGGATGCGAGTCATGGGCAATGACTACAACTCAAAAGCCAGATCCAAA
The DNA here is from genome assembly GCA_024509875.1 of Oreohelix idahoensis. Lineage (NCBI taxonomy): Eukaryota > Metazoa > Mollusca > Gastropoda > Stylommatophora > Oreohelicidae > Oreohelix > Oreohelix idahoensis. Next base: position 229,812 of record JAMPIV010006504.1, on the reverse strand, counting down.
CCTCAGAAATGAGGTATCTGAGGAAGGTGGTTGGAGTAACAAGAAGAGACATGGTCCGCAACCAGACGATATGCCAAGGCCTAAAATCCCAACCCTGCAGACCCAAGTAGAACAGTCCCAACTAAAATGGTTTGGCCATGTCTGCAGAATGGGAGAAGATCAGTTACCACGACAAGCATGGGAAACAAAGAGCCAGGGATCCAGACCCCAAGGACAACCCAGAGTCCGCTGGGAAAACAACATTAGATAATCTTCGAAGGACCGAGGACTAGAATGGAACCAGGCCAGGAGGAAGACAGCCGATAGGATAGTCTGGCGCTTTCTATTCCAAACCTCTACACCTCACGGTAGAAGGGGAACGACTAAGTAAGTAAGTATATTGACCAACTTTGCAAGGAAATCCAACAGAAACAGTCTCATAAAATTTCCTTACTTTTTTTTGGTATATTTTATTTTATTATTATGTTATATCTTATCTGAATATATATTACCGAAAAAATTGAAATACTTATTGTGTATTAAAATAGCAGTTGAAAAATTGTGTTTATGGTATATATATATATATATGTGTGTGTAGAATGAGGGATACCATGTGATTTTTTTTTTTCCATGCGGCTCTTCAATTTTTTTTAATGGAGACAAAATTAAATATTTGGCTCTTTATCATGGAAAAGTTCCTGACCCATGGCTTAGACACATAAAGACTGATAGTTTAGACAAGATAGGAATTGGGAATATGGTGTTAGATGCATATTTTCTTGACCATCATGCCGGCCACCTTCCCAGAGTTGTCCTGGTACCCAATTCATGAGGATGGGTCGATGCCAGAGCCATTTGCATTCTAAAACATACTATCTCAACTGGGGATGTGTTAACACAGGGCAATGGAAATAAAATGGATAAAACAGTAAATAAAATAGGAGATGGTCCCTCATTTGATGCAGTAAGAGAACAGAATGATACCTCTGCTGATGCAATTAGAGAAGATAGCATCAAACTGAGACTTACAGCTAATGAATAATTTCTTTATAGTCAGGAAAGAACATCTTAAATTTGTGACAACCTAAATGGTAATAATAATAATAATAATATTAATAAATTCTTTAAGCACCAAACACGGCGCATAAGGCAGAAACCAGTGCTCTCCAGGTTGTTCGTTGTGACGCCACTCCTCTTAGCTCTTGCACATTATTTAGGCCCAACGTTCTTCCTTCTCTTATTATTGTTCTTCTGAGTGTTTCTTTTGGTCTTCCTTTTTTCCTCTTACCCTCAGGAACCCAAGTGAGCGCCTGTAGTGGTATTCTATTGTTTTGCATTCGTAGGACATGACCGATATATGACCATCGTCTTTTCCTTATATAGTCGGAGACATATTTCTGCCTAGAGTCTTCTCTTATTTGTCGATTAGTCTTGAATTCTTTCCAACTGATGTTCACGAGTTTTCTAAGACATTTGTTCTCGAATGTATTCAGCTTGTTCTCCAATGATTTTGTTATTTTCCAACTCTCACAGCCGTATGTTAACACTGAGATAACATTTGAATTAAACAGACGAAGCTTGGTATGTATATTCAATGATCGTAATTTCCAAATGTTAGATAATCTATTGAAGGCGCTAGCTGCCAAAGCAATTCTATGGTAATACATCAGCTTTAAAGACCAAAGTTTGTAACATAAATTGTGGTAAAATATTTTCTGACTATGATAAGAATGTTTTGCCTATTGTGCGTCACAAAGCTGTTGCTATCTGAAGTGATTTAAAAATTCATTCTAATGAGAAACTAGATGAAGATATAAGTCCTCCAAGTGTAATATTTGTGGTGAATTATTTACTGGTGAAGATAACCTACAGCAGTAAAGCATTATACATACAGGAGAGATGCCTTTCAGTTGTTATGTGGTAATTGCTTAGAGATGTCCTCTACAAATACATAACAGCGTACATTCAAGAACAAAACCTTATGAGTGTAATATCAGTGGCATAGCATGTACTAGGAATGATAACCAAGAAGTGCATTAAGGAATACGTTCAAGAAAGAAAGCTGAAAGGAGTCTGAGTTGATGACTAACCATTTTTTCATCTAGGAAACTCTCCAGGACTGGTACCTGGAGTCATTGCACTTTACATGAACAATGAAAAACTGGAGAAGTAGCAGCAAAAATGAGAAATTACAGGATTGAAAGCCCGGGTTTCTGCAAGACAGGGCGGAAGGCCATAGAGAGGAAGAAATTGATCATAGGAGAAATGGTGTTTTATTTTCTTTTTGGCTGTTTCGAATGTTGGTCTTATAATATCGGGTCCCAATGCCCTTTGTAAGTGCGTTCTGAGCTTCCCTGGGCAGTATTACAGCTAGCACTAAATTTGGTGGCCACCTTCTGCCTCATGCCCTGAGGACACAATCATTTCTGCTGTGATCAGTCTCTTCCTCTCAATGCCCTTACAACTTGTCTCACACATCTTCATCGAATGACGTTATCATGTCCATCAATTTTCTGGGGCAGCCTCCTACTTTCAGGATAATTTTGAAAAGTCCATCCCTGCCAAACAGGTGTAATGCCTTTGTGGGGTCTATAAAAGCTATATATAAAGGATTTTTCTTGCTCTTGCTGAAAACTTACACATACACTGGAAAAAAAACCCAAACATCCAAGCAGTCCAGAACCACAAAATTGTGATGTTTGTGGCATGTTTTCTTAAATAAATGTGTATCTATAATAATTATCCTGTTATGCATTTGTTTGAAGTGACAACATTTTGAGTACAGATTAAATTTTTTTGAAACGTAGAAATGCATTACCAAGTAAAATAGATGTGGAACTGGTCTTACCAAGTAAACTGTCCCCAGTAGGACATGCAGATATGGAACTGGTCTTACCAAGTAAACTGTCCCCAGTATAACATGCAGATGTGGAACTGGTCTTATCAAGTAAACTGTCCCCAGTAGGACATACAGATATGGAACTGGTCTTATCAAGTAAACTGTCCCCAGTAGGACATGCAGATATGGAACTGGTCTTATCAAGTAAACTGTCCCCAGTAGGACATGCAGATATGGAACTGGTCTTATCAAGTAAACTGTCCCCAGTAGGACATACAGATATGGAACTGGTCTTACCAAGTAAACTGTCTCCAGTAGGACATGCAGATGTAGAACAGATCCTCTCATTCTCCCATCCAGCAGAACCATTTTCATCTTTTATCTCTTTCTTCACTGTAGGTCCCTGGAAACAAATAACTGTATACATGTGAGACAAACTACTTCAGTTTTAAACATGGTCACACTTTGATATCCACAATGTTAATGTCACGGAGTGTTTTGAGGGGTTTTTGCATGTGTGAATATTCTCATGTTCCAGCGGGAGTTTATTAATCATTTGAGTTGTTGTGAGTTGGGAATGCTTGCCTTGTAATAATTTAGCTACAAGCAATGTTGTGAGCAGAGATCAAGACAAGCTGCTAGCTATAGTTAGGCGTGAATGAAGCTCAATGGAGCGTGGAAGGTTTTCACGTGTTTGGTGAATACGAATGAAAGGGGTCAGTCAGAGAGAGACGTGTGTTGGGTCAGTAGTGTTATGGGTCAGTAGAGAGTGGGGTCAGTAGAGAGTAGACAGGAGACAGCGAAGAGAAGAGAAGGGTGGATGTCTGTAGCAGTGCGCGAGTAGAGGGCCATAGTGTTGCAGTAGTTATTTATGAAGTACAGTAGAACTCCATTTATCCGAACCCCAATTATCCGAACATCCAATTATCCGAACACTTTTTTCAGAAAAAAAAAAACCAGGCGCCACCAGTCACGTTAGACTACAGTTCTGAATCTTTTGATGCGGCAAGCTTCAAATGTGTGCGAACAATTTGTAGACAATGACATGGGCTAATGGACGGTCGCTTACGTACAGGAAGTCAGTTAGATCATAAAGTCAGTTAATATCTGGTTTACCAATCCAGTGTACGTGTGCGTTCTAGGCAGAACACTGGCTAAACAGACAGTTCAACTTAAAATAATTGTGTCTGCTACTACAGCAGAATAATTTTGGTGTACACATATTTCTCTGTGCGATCTGGCATCTTCCAGTAGGCCTAAAGCATATAAAAGGAACCGCAATGTTTTGTCAATTGAAACGAAAACAGAAATTATCAAGAGACTAGGAAAAGGTGAAACTGTGTCTTCATTTGCGAGGATTTTCAATGTTGGGAAAGCTACCGTCTGTGACATCAAAAGTAACAAGGATAAAATTATGAGTTTTGCATCGAAATTGGATAGTGAAAATGGGTCGAAGAAACATAAAACCATGAGAAATGCGAAAGATTTGAAATTGGAAGAGGCTTTGTATATATGGTTTGTGCAAAGAAGAAGCAAAGGGGAACCTATCTCTGGCTCTCTATTGTGTGAAAAGGCACTTCAGTTCAACAATCAACTTGACGGTCCTCCTGACTTTAAGGCTAGCCAGGGATGGTTAAGAAAGTTTAAATCTCGTCATGGCATACGAGAATTGGAGATTCAAGGGGAATCTTTATCTAGCGATGCAACTGCCGCTGAAAATTTTAAAGAAACACTCTTGGCTTTTTTGGAAGAAGAAGGTTATTTACTCGATGATGTGTATAATGCCGATGAGACTGGCTTATACTGGAAATCATTGCCTCAAAAATCACTTGCATCTCAGCGGGAAGCAGCTGCCCCTGGGTTTAAAAAGTGCAAAGAGAGAGTAACAATTTTGGTAGCCGCGAATGCCAGTGGAAGTCATCGTTTACCGGTGCTAATGATCGGCAAAGACAAAAAACCACGTTGTTTAAAGAATGTGACATGTCTCCCATTGTGCTACAAAGCACAGAAGAGTGCTTGGATGAATAGTGAAATATTTCTTGATTGGTATACAAATCAGTTCATCCCAAATGTGAAGAGGTTGAAAGAACAAGAAAAGAAAACTGGAAAAGTTATTTTTCTACTGGACAATACACCATCTCACCCAGAGACGGATACATTGAATGCAGTTGATGCAAATTTTAAAGTAATTTTTCTGCCTCCCAATGTAACAGCACTGATTCAACCAATGGATCAGGGTGTTATAGCAAAGCTTAAAAAGATGTACAAGAAGGAAGTCCTGCGTCGTTTATTGTTGGCTGAAGATGAAGAAAGTGTGGTGGCGTTTTCCGAAAAGCTTAATCTCAAAGACTGCTGCTATATGTTAGCTGATGCTTGGACCACCCTGTCATAAGATAATCTCAACAAGGCTTGGAATAGATTGCTTGGGAAAAAAGGAGGAAATGAAACTACTGCAGTGGACACAAATGATGATTGTATAAATGAAGTTGTGGAACTGTTTCAAGCAATGCCCGGATTTTCGGACTGTGACAAAGATGATGCACACATGTGGCTAGAAGATGATAATGATTCTGGTTTTCAGTTTTTGAATGACGAAGAAATTTTGTCTTTTGTGCAAGAAGAAAACCAAATACATGTAGTGACCGATGATGAAGACTCCTCAGAAGTACATGATGTACTTGTAGATTATGAAGAAAACCCAAAACGTCGACCAAGTCCTGAAGAGGCCTTTATAGCACTAGAAACAGCGATGGCTTGGTACGAGCAAGAAGATGACAGCTGTCCTACACAGCTTCTGCTGTTGAAGAGAATGCGGGAATTAGCAGCCAAAAGCAGACTATCCAGTTTGGTGCAAAAGAGGATTCCTCATTATTTTAAATAGTGGGCTACATCTGTGCAAGTACATGTATACGTAAGTTGCGCCTGGTTTTGAATCGTTTGTAATGTTATTTTGAAAACATTTCTCTTTCTTAACAAAAATAATTAATACAAGTAGTACATGCACTGCAGTGTAATGAAAGATTTTGGTGATACAGTGATCTAATACAGTGTGGGTATTATTATTACAGTACAAGTAAATATGTTTTATAGTGTATTTTCTTTGTGATCGTTAATTATTTTTAGAAATATGTGTACATGTACTCGATACATCATGTAATCCAATTATCCGAACATTTGATTATCCGAACGATGCTCGGTCCCATGGGGTTCGGATAAATGGAGTTCTACTGTAGTCTATTTTGTGATTGTGGTTATTCCGAGAAGCAGAGTGGTTGCAGGATACTCAGGATTTATGATGTCTACAATATTTGTAATGGCCCTGCGCCCATTTTGACTTATTGTCACATCCTCACATCCTCGGCATCTCGTGGAAAGATAAAGTGACTAATGTCGAGGTGTTGTCACGTACTGGCCTTCAAAGTATGTATACACTGCTTAGACAGCGCAGACTTCGCTGGCTTGGCCATGTTCGTCGCATGGAAGATGGTCGCATCCCAAAAGATATCTTCTATGGACAATTAGCAGATGGCAGGAGAACAGTTGGGCGACACAGCTGAGGTTCAAAGATGTGTGCAAGAGAGATATGAGGGCACTGGACATGGATCCAGCAACATGGGAGGATGAAGCTGCCGATCGCACTAAGTGGCGATGCTATTTACGGCGCCAACTCAGATTGGGCGAAGAGAGGCTCACACAACAAGCAGAGGAGGGAAGAAAACGTCGAAAGGAGCACCAGGAAAATAAGCAGCTGAGGGCTGTCACCTCAGGGGCGCATTCCCATAGTCAGTTATGACTGAAGGGGCTATTATTATTATTAATATAATAGATTGTTAGAGACTGATTTGGTTGTTGGAGTTGGTGATTTACTCCTTAGACAGTGAGCTAGACGAGCGGTGTATAAGTGCTGTCTGAGCTTTTACATCCACCCACATACACCCTACTCCTCACAGTTAATTTGTTGTCTAACATAAATTTACTTCCTCATTTCAGCTGTAATATTAGTGGCATATATTCACATGATAAGTATTTAATTATTTTTTACAATTTCAAGATCAAAATCATTAAAGTGTTGCCAAATACTTTGAAATGATATAGCTCACACTGGTAGTGCAGTTAAAAATTATAGCACTGGAATAACATGTAACAGTGGAATAACACATAACATTGGAATACCATGTAACAGTGGAATACCATATCTTCCTTCTTCCTCGTTTGTTCTGAAAAGGATGTTGGTTGCGTTGTGTCTGTTTACGCCGGAGCTGCGATATCTGCGCCTTTCGGCTGACACATCCGACTTCAGCATGGCATTTTTTGGGACCGGGTTTGCCTTCCCTCTTTTATCCCTACTCTCTCAGCCAGACTGCAGTGATGCAGCCTGTTGCCAGGACCACCATGTGGAGGTGGAGTAGGATCTTGGTCAGCTCTGGTTCGCTGAGATTCAACCAAAGGTATGCTACTTCAAACTTTTAGTTAGGAAAACATAAGAGAATTGACCCATTAGAATGTTTCCCAATGATGGAAAACTGGGTCATTACCCACAGGTTGAGAATCACCGCTGAAGAATTTGACTCATATAAAACAAAATTACAAAAATGATGTCTGATTACTTTAACCACTTCCATCTACTACAGGGGTAACACGCATTTTTGCTTACCTCAAACTACACAAGCCTGATACGTCCTTTTTAGGACGAGACACAGTGGAGACATCCTTCGAAGTACCCAATTTCTCAGATAAGTTGATATTTTTTATCCATCTTCAGTGTTAGCTTATTGCAGTTAATTTTAGAAATTAAAAATAATAGAAATTAAATAGCGCCACGTGGCAATTGCTTGAGTGAGATCAGGCAGCCATCTTGAAAGACATTTTAAGTGGTGATTTAATTTATATTTTTGTTGTTAGTATTAGAGTAGGCCTATTGTAGTTAAGGTTAAGTATTAGGGGACTATTTAATTTAAGAATCGTAGTGGGGAAAAGATATATATAACAAAATAAGCCAAAAGCCAAAGATTACAAATAATAATATTCAATCATCAAAATATAATTCAAAGACAACAAATAGTAGCATACTAAAAGACAGGGAAAATAACCAATGGCAGTATTCACCAGAAAACAGTCCGGGGAAGGAAAAGCGATGGCCAAAACTCCAGAAAAAGACAAAACGTCAAACCTGACAGTAAGAAACAGGACCACGAACCCTGAAAGCAGAAAAACAGAAACAAAGGACACGTTTGAAACAATAATGGAAAATCAGGAAGGAGGCGCGGAAGGAAAAACAACAAAAAGCAGAATCAATAAAGGGGAAAGCTCAGGAAACAGGACAGCGAACAAAAAGATAGGACCAAGGAAAGATGACACTCAGGAAAACACAACAAAAAGAAGTCATGGAACCAGAGGAGAAAATGAAGAACACTCCAACCGAAAGGAAACCCCCCAAAAAGTCAAAATAACACAAATAGCTGGAACAGAAGCCACGCTTCGATCCCTGCCGGACGACAAAATCTTGGTGATCCTGGAAAAAATCATTGACAAAAAAGCCATTGCCAAAATACAAAAACACAAGAGTGGAATAATACTAACACTAAATGTAACAGGAAAAACAAAAAATTTACTACAAGAACTTCAGGACAAACCAAAAATGATCCAACTGGCCCACAACATCCAAATAGAAATAGACATTGCAAAAGAAACTAGAAAATGTGATGTTAAAGGGGTAAATCCAGCCCTTTCAGATGAGGACATTCTAAAGAACCTGGCCAAACAGAACCCAGAGTTTAAGCTGGTGCACGTAGAACGAATAAAAGTGAAAGGGAGTATCGTAACCCCAGTGGTAGTGATAACAACAGAAGGTAGGGAACCCCCCCAAGACGGTACTATTTGGGAAAACACAAAAAAACACAGAAGCCTTCATTCCCCCAGTGTTGCAGTGCTCCAACTGCATGAAGTTTGGCCATGGTTGCCACACTTGCAGGGGGAAGGCAGTATGTAGGTTTTGTGCGGGGGCACACCCTTTCACGCAATGCGAAAAGGCAAAGTCAGATACTGACTATAAAAAGGATAACGCAAACAGAAAATACATTAATTGCAAAGGAAACCATAGCGCCAGATTCCAGGGCTGCCCAGTATATCAGCAGACCAAAAAAGCACTGAGGGAAGCTATAACAACCCAAACCCCTTTCAAAACGGTCATTAAAGAATTAAAGGAAAACGATACTTATACGAGCAATAAAGTTATAACAGAAATTAAGAGTGTGCAAGAAGATGTCAAAATGATTAAGTCAAAGATGGCAAAAGAAAGTAAGAACAAGTTAGAAAGTAATAAAATAGTACCAAAAAACCAGTCAGATGATTCAACTACATCCTCGAACGACACAAGTGCACTGAAAAGTGCAGAGGCAGTGCTTCAAGAAGTGAAAGCCATACAGCACCAAATTCAGGATATAGCTAAACTGACTGTACTGAAAGAAGAAAATGAAATAATACTAGTCAAACTGTCTGAACTAAAAGAAGGAAGTGAAATAATACTAAAAAGAAAGGAAAGTGAAAGACAGGAGATTAACATAGGGAGAGAGAAGGGAATGTAGCATTGGATGAAAATAGGAAAGTGGTCAAAAAGAACAAAAGGCAACAGGAAAACAAAAGCAACCTAGATGAAACTATCAAAAAACAATTTGAGACACTTTTACCACACTTAGCTGAAGAAGTTAGAGATAAAATGACAAGTATAAATGAGGATTTTCTTGAGAACTTGATTGATAATGGGTCCACAAGTACAGGAAATAAAGAATAAGAGCAAATTTGATAGCTAACCAAAATAAAAGGTATACTAGATGATGTTAAAATTCAATTTAGAAAGATTTAGAATTATACAGTGGAATTGTAGGGGTATCAAAAAGAATTTTGCACCCTTCTATCAGAGACAGGATTAACTACTGATATATATGCTCTTCAAGAGACCCATTTAAACCCAAATAGTAGATATAGTTGTAAGGGCTTTAAGATACTTAGACACGATAGGAAAGAAGGTAGAGGAGGTGGTGTCGCAGTCTTAGTTAGCGAAAAATGTAAAATCATAGACTGGGAAGTATTTAATACAACCAATATAGAATGTATCCAGGTTACTATAGCAGCTGAACCAAACAATCTAACAATTCTAAATGTATATGCTAAAGATGGCACAATTAAAGATGAAGAAATACTAGCCATAAGCACCAGACTAGGCCCCAAAACAATCATAGTAGGCGATTTTAATTCCCATCATTATGCTTGGGGTGGACAACATGCAGATAATGCAGGAAAATGCCTACTTGACTTCATAGAAAACAATGAACTACTAATACTAAATGATGGATCTGCAACTAGAATTAATCCACAAGCTAATAGGGCAGACTCAGCAATAGACATAAGTATAGCAACTAACAACCTAGCGAATGTAAATTGGGAAGTGTTACAAGACACAAACTCAGATCATCTGCCCATTATAATAACCATGCATGAAAATGTCATTCCAAACCCAGAACCAGAGAAACCTACCTTCAACTATAAAAAAGCAAACTGGGAAGCTTTCCAATCAGAGCTGGAGGTGATGGAATATAAAGACATGGAATCAGATGATACTGACTTGTGGGCAGAAACACTGACCAATGAAATTCTGAAAATAGCAATAAAATATATACCAAATAAAAATATGCCACAGCACCTTAAACCAATAAATAACATTAATAAGAAAAGAGAAACTCAATGGAATAAAGAACCAGTTGCCTGGTGGAATAAAATCTGAACAGAAATTCATAAGAGAAGGAAAAGGGCCTTACAAAAATATAGAAATAACAGAACAGAAGAAAACTATGATGAGTATAAACTTATTAGGAATGAATCTAACAGAATAATTTTTAAAGCTAAAGAAACTAACTGGAAGGAGTTTTGTCAGTCACTTAAACCTAGCACTCAAATTAGAGAAGTATGGAAAAAGCTTAAGGCAATCAAAGGGAACAATAAGAAAACAATAATGCCAACAATCAAACTACCAAAGAGAGCAGAAACAGATAAAGAAAAAGCTAATGCCCTTGCCGAGTATTTCTATAAAGTCAGTGCAAAAAGTAGTCTTGGACAGGAAGAAAATGAGAGAAGAGAAAGACTTAGGATACAGTTTTCAAAAGAACTACCAGACCAGATAGATGAAACAAACTATTTAGATGCTGATATAACAGAGGAAGAGGTAACTACTGCAATAAAAGATAAATCTAATACTGCCTCAGGGCAAGATATACTTAGCTATGAAATCCTTAAGAAAGTACCCAAAAGAACTATAAACATAATAACTTCCCTTTATAACAAAATCTGGAGCTTAGGAAAGATACCAAAAGCATGGAAAATAGCGATGATAGTACCCATCCTAAAACCCAATAAGGAAGCCCATGATGTAAGTTCATATAGGCCTATCTCCTTAACATCACAACTAGGTAAAATACTGGAAACTGTTCTGAATAAAAGAGTTAAATTCCACCTAGAAAAAAACCAGTTATATAGCCCAAACCAGTCAGGGTTTAGAGCAGACAGAAGTACAGTAGACCAGCTTGTAAGATTAGAACATGATGTAAAGCTAGGGTTCAAGAGGAAAGAGAAAACAGTGGCAGTCTTTCTAGATGTAGCTAGAGCATATGATGAATGCTGGCGAGACGGAGCTCTTTACAAAATGAAAAAGATTGGCTTTACTGGTAAAACCTATAGGTATCTAGAAAACTTTTTACAGGACAGGTATTTTGCTGTACAGGTGAATAATGAAAGGTCAGAAATATATGAACAACAGAATGGGATTCCTCAAGGATCAGTGATTTCACCTTCAATTTTCACTATAGCTGTAAATGATTTAGCAGATGAATTTAATGACATAAAGAATGCAGTATCACAATTTGCAGATGACTGTGCCATTTGGCGATCTGGAAAAAACTTGGACCATGTTTACAAAAAACTTCAAAATCAAATAGACAAAGTTTCAGAGTGGATGAAAAGTTGGGGCTTCCAAATTAATGTAAACAAAACAGTAGGTATGATTTTCAGCAAAGGAAATTTTAAAAAAAATAACAAAATCAATATAACCATTAAGGGACAGAAAATATGTACCTCCTCAACAACAAGATTTCTGGGCATAACTTTAGATAAACAACTAAATTATAATAAACATATAGACAAATTCGTAGAAAGCTGTAGGGGACCCCTAAATATACTAAGGATTGTATAAGGTAATGGATGGGGGGCCAGCAATAAAATAATGCTTATGTTCTACAAGTCTTTCATCAGGGGGAAACTGGATTATGCCAGCATAGTCTATGACTCAGCTGCAGCTTCTAACAAAGCAAAACTGGACAGGATTCAAAATGCAGCCATGAGAACCATTGCCGGTGCATTTATATCAACACCAGTAGAAGCTCTAGAAGTAGCTCTCGGCATACCTCCCCTTGGTCTAAGACGGAAAGAACTGAGATTAAATTATTGGAGTAAAGTAGCACAAGAAGTGACCCACCCAGCACATAAAGCATTTGTCAAAAACCAACCAAGTGTATGGGACGCCCCCTTAAATAAAGATAGATATCCAACAGGGTGGAGAACTATAGAAGACCTAACGCAGTTCAAAGAACTATCAAACACAATAGAAAATAGTAATAAATACAGAAGCAAAATACCACCCTGGGGCTAAAAACACCAATCAGAGACTACTCACTCACTGAAAAGATCAAACAAAACATAGAAGATAAGGAAGCCAAAATGATAAGTAGAAAGTTCATAGATCAACTAACTAAACAAAGTCTGGCCGTCTACACTGATGGATCCAAGGGTGATAGTGGGCAACTAGGTGCTGGAGTTGTAATACCACAATGGGGAATAAAAAAGAGCTACAGTGTAATGGAAGGAGCATCGATTTTTACCGCAGAGATGGTAGCAATTCTTAAAAGTCTAGAAATAATCGAAGATAACCCACCAGAAGCCGTTACGATATTTACAGACTCACTATCATCACTACAAGCACTAGAACACCCAGGTAAATGTAGCCGGCCAGACATAAAGGAAGAAATTCTAGCAATTAATACATCACTAGGGAACAGAGGATGTAGTGTGAGGCTAGTGTGGGTTCCAGCACACATAGGTATTGCTGGCAACGAGTTGGCAGACCAGAACGCCAAGAATGGAAGAACAAGTAAAAACAATATAAAAGCAGGACTGGGAAGGTCGGAGATCAAGAGCCAAGTGAAGGAAACTATAAATGAAGAATGGAAGACAACATGGAAGGAAAGTAGAAAAGGCAGACATGCGTTCAAACTGCTGAATGAACCAACGAGGACGTGCCAGGTCAGAGAAGAATTAAAGATACCTTCGAACAAAAAACTGTGGCGTCTCCGTCTCGGTGCAGCATACTTTATGATAGAAGAACCACACTGCCAAGAATGCCAGGAAGAGATTGACATAGACCACTACCTGATCCTTTAAAAAGTATGACCAACAAAGACTTGAATTAAAAACTTACTATAGAAATCACAATATAGACTTAACAGGTGATAAGGTTTTAAGTATAGATGCCCCAAGAGATGCCCAATCAATACTTAAAAGATATATACATAAAACAAAGGAAAACATATAAGGTTAGTACTTTTCAGGAAAAACATCCAACTAAATAAAAATTAAACAGCAAGAACTAACAAAGAATTAACAAAAAACTAACTACTCATAGGACAAGGAAAGACAACGAGGTATAGAAAAAAATAGGGCAACAACTCAAAAAGAACAAATGCCAATACAAATTAAAACCAATTGTAAAGGACAATAGTTATCTATAAACAACACAAAAGAGAAAATAAAATGGACAAATGCTAATATAAATAAAAATCAGCAACCGCAAACGACAATAGATATTTAAATTGAATACAAAATTAGAAAATAAATGACACTAAATACCCCAATTATAACCAACTTTCAGGTTGAACAGGGTAGACCAAGATGGAATGAGAAGAGGCAAGAATGGAAAGATGAAAAGAGCCCGCTCTCCACCCATCAACGCATCAAAACAACAACAACGATGTCTGATTAAAAGCTACACTCTCACCTCATAGTACACTTCCTGTTTTATTCCAACGGTTACATCTGAAATGTTAGCTTCAACTGTTCTTGTTGTCTGGGTAATAAACATAAAGAAACTCAATACTGACATCATTCTTATAACAAACAAGATAGAGACACTTGACAGTAAAACTACAGAACTTGTATCTCTTTATTTGATACCAACAATATTGTCAGTTCTCAATATTTGGTTTTTATTTTACTACAGCGTAATGACTTTCCTTTAAAACTATTTGCCACTTAAAAGTGAAGGCAGTGTAACTTAACAGTTTACACATTACATAAGAATAACAACAGTAATAGTTTACATTCAACACCAATATGCTTTAAATTGTAGTAGCAATCAGCAATACATGTATATAGGCTGATTTGTTAAGGAAAAACAAAACAAAGAAATTTAGCAATCAGTGATTGTTACATATGAAATAATTTACTAGATTTCTGTCTGTTTAGCTCATTTTTATTGCATTAATATTTGGATCAAAAATTAAACAGATAACTCACTTCAAAATCTGTATCTATTTCCTGTTTCAATTTCTGATCCAGGAATATAAAATTGTTGTCCATTTTTCGTGCAATCTGGAAAAAAAACATTAGTTATTTGTGAACACAATCAATAACGTGTTAGTGTTCTGAGATACTGCTCTCACAAAAAATACCATTCAGAGCTCTTTGTGACATGAACAAATATTACTGCCATAAAGTGTTTGTTTTGTGAGTGTCATAGATGCATTGTAGGAAACCAGTTTGCTTGGCCATAGTGCTGTAATTTATGTGAGCAATAGCTGAGTAAAGTTTAGTAACTTAATAACACAGCAAATATTGATGAGGTCTCAGATGTTTGGATGGCCAGACAAGAATTCACGTGTTGTACTTAATATATTAATTTTTAAGATTTCCCCCCCAGCTTGCAAAGTGATCTTTCAAGTTTCCATATTTTTGTGAGGCTGAAACACAATGTACAAAAGTACGTAGGCCTATGTGATTTCAGTTTGATCGAGGGTTGGATTAAGGATTACTATGAATGTTCAAAGTGTAAGATAAACTTGTGTCTGGCTGAAAAGAAGAATGCCATTAATCTCTTATGGCTTTATGTAAGTACGTATGATGCCATTAACTAAGGATGCAGACACTCAGAAGTAACTGGTAAGTTTGTGTGTTGTCTATGAATGTTCTGTATGATTGTAGGTTTGACACTGTTAACTGTGTAGGAAATATTGGTCTGTATTAGTATCATAAGATTAAGTCTAAACCATTAATCTGCACACCAGCATTGTAATCATAACTGTGTCTTTTTTCTTCTTTGATCCTTAGCCGCCGACCGTCAAAGCAGTCAGTGGCCATCACGCCTGGTGGCGTCTTGTAGGGCAACAACAAATTGATTCCACTTTGCTCGGTCGGAGGCCACCCTTCGTACAGTGACCCAACTCCGGTTCATTCCCTACATCTCAGCCTCCACAGTCCTCCGCCAAGCTGTTTTCAGTCGGCCTCTCTTTCGCGTTCCCTCAGGGGTCCATAGCATAGCTGTTCCCGTGATGGCATCAGGGTCTCTTCTGAGGACATGGCCAACCCAGCCCCAGCGTCTGCCAGCTATGATGGTGTGCATGTCCTCCTCCTTGCTCCGAGTAAGCAGATCTTGGTTGGTGATGGTATTCGGCCAAAAGATGCGGTGAATTTTTCTTAGGCATGTTGTGTGAAAAGAGGACAATTTCGACATTTCCTTCTCTGCAACTCCCCAGCATTCCACACCATAGAGAAGCACAGAAAGCACACAGCTCTGATACAATCTTAATTCTGTGCCTGTGCTGTACTGAGAGGACCCCCAGATGTTGTCAAGACTAATAAAGGCTGTTCCTCTTTGTTCACTTCGCCGCTGATGTCCCTACTTGTTCCGCCGTCCGGTGTCACCATGCATCCCAGGCATGTGAAGGTGTCTGTCTGCCCCAACCGCCGACTCCCCACTGATATGGGCCCAGGATGGCTCACATTGAGCGTCATGACCTCCGACTTCTCTAGATTGATGTTCAAGCCCACCTGCTGGCTATACCTATTAAGTCTATCCATTTTTTCCTGGATGTGTTGATGTGAATGTGCTAGTAGTGCAATGTCATCTACATATTCCAGATCTTCTAATGTAGAAAATGTAGTCCATCTTATTCCTCTTGGACTGCCCTCTGTTGTCTGGTGCATCACCCAGTCTATGACTGTTAAAAATAGAGTGGTTGATAAGGGGCATCCCTGTCATACTCCTATCTTCACCTCAAAGGCTAGGCTGCTCTGCCCAACGCTACTCGTAAAGTTGGCATAGAGGCTTTTTATGATTGACACAATGCAGCTTGGAATTCCATAAGCCCTCAGTATCTTCCACAAACTTTCCCCATGTATACCGTCAAAAGCCCCCTCAAAATCAACGAAATCAATGTACAGCTGTCTTTGCCATTCTGAGCACTGCTCTATAATGTTCCTGAGTGTAAATATATGATCTACCCATCTTCTGTTCTTTCCAAATCCTGCTTGCTCTTTCCTCAGCCTGTGGTCCACCGCTTTTGAAACTCTCTGTACAACCATCCCGACTAGTATTTTGCTGCGAAATGAGAGAAGAGTGATTCCTCTCCAATTATTGCAGTCTGCAAGATCTCCCTTCTTAGGCAATTTGACAATTTTTTACTTCAGACCTAAGGGTCTTTTATATTTGGACATGCGCCCTAATATAACTGACTAGGTTGAACGGGACGCGCCTCGCCAAAACGAGGCAAAAGTTTTATATTAAAAAAAATTTTAAAAATTATTCCTTTGTTCCACTCTGTTGGTGTTGTCCCTGTTTTCCAGACTTGTGCAAATAGTGGCTCCAATAGTTCTGCTGCCAGTTCAGGGTCTATCCCAAATAGCTCTGCACTTAAGTCATCATGACCAGGAGCTTTTCCACTCCCTAAACCTTTGACTGCTGTGATGATTTCTTCTTTTCGTAGAATGTCTGTATTAACATCTAGATCATTTTCAGCCTCAGGAACATTCAATTGTGTCTCTAGTGGTTCCTTTTTCAGAATTTCTCAGAAATGCTCTGCTCATCCTGTTTCCTGTCCCTCTGCTGTCGTGATGAGATTTCCTTGCTTATCTCTTACTAATGTAATACCGCTTGCACCCCGTTTTCCACTGATGAATTTAGTTATTTTGTATACTGTGCTTTGTTCACTTCTCAGTGCTACCTCTTCTGCCTGTCTTGCAAGATCGTCTAGAAAATTCCTTTTGTTGTCTCGGGTTTGGCGTTTAACTTCTTTGTCCAGCTGACTGCACTGTTCGCTACACAGTTGCCCCAACCCGGGGTACCTCGCCTCAGTTTTCCCTCCCCTCATTTCCTTTCTCATCTTTATGGTGTTTAACGCTACTGGTGCCATCCGTCTTGCCTCTTTCTTTCCTGGAATCCCAAGCATGATTTGCTGCTTTCTTTGTATATTGTTGAAATGGTGTTGAGCCTCTGGTCCATATCATCAGTCAATGTCTTTTCCTGACTTTTGGCAAATTGATATCGCTTCTTTATATCAGCCGCAAAAGCTTTTCTGGTAAGGGAGTCCTTCAATTTGCTGATGTCAAACCTTTTCTGTGTAGTTACAGTAGTCCAGCCGTTCTTAGTTTCACTTTCAGTTTTGCTTCTACTAAATGGTGATCACTTCCCACATCTGCACCTCTTCTTACCCTCACATCTTGCAATGCATGTCTCCATCTACCATTAATCATGATGTGGTCTATCTGGTTTCTGTCCCGACCATTTGGTGATTCCCATGTTAACTTGTGAATTTCCCTTTGTGGGAAAAGTGTTCCTCCAATGACCAGATTGTTAATGCTACAGAAACTTATTAATTTATCCCCATTTTTGTTTGCTGTTCCGCTGCCGCATTTCCCCATTACTCTTTCATTATATGTATTGTGCGTTCCAACTTTCGCATTAAGGTCTCCCATTACTATGATAAGATCATATCTAGGTGTGTCTTCCATTTCTTTCTGCAGTTGTTGACAGAATTCATCCTTGACCTCTTCATCACTGTCATTTGTTGGTGCGTTGCATTGTATTATTGTAGTGTTGGTGAATTTCCCTTCCCTCTCAATCATATTCTTATTAGTCTAATGTTGATGGGTTTCCATTCCAGTAATGCCCTTTCTATTCCTTTCTGTAGAATAATGGCTGAACCTTCATTGTGCTGTCCATCCTCTCTTCCAGAGTAAAGTACTGCTACTCCTGTTGCTGTTTTTACTTTTCCTGCCCCTGTCCATCTGCTCTCGCTTATCCCTAGAATGTGTAATCTATAGTTCCTCATTTCTGCTGTGACCTGTTTTAGTTTACCTGTCTCTTTCATTGTCTTGACATTCCAAAATCCTATTCTTGTTTCACGTTTTGTGGTCAGGACGTCTGTTTTCGTGTCAGTGGCTTCCTTTCGGCTTTCACCACTGGTAGTCATACGAGCCTCAGACTCCGGATGTTCGTCCCGCAGCAAAGTTTATTCATTTGTTGTCGTTTCCGTAACTTCATTTCTTTTTACACAGACAGGGGTGTCAGCCCTATGCTAAAGCCCCCAACCTGGAGGACCAGGGTGTCTGCTTTAGTCTGACTCCTGCCCCCGCAAACCTGTCCAGCTTGGTAGAACCTTCCAGGAGTAAAACTCCTGCTGGTATAGCTCTGGGGGTAATCAGGGTATGCAAGCCGCCATACCTCGACAAGGTATTGACACCGGTGATGGCAGCATAACTGTGTATCAAGATGACAAATGCAGACAAAAAAGGATACGGCTAAACCTAAACTCAATCTAATTTCTTTCGGTCAAGCGGCCAATTAAGTCAATATATTTGTAACAAAAAGACTTCAAAGTTACAGTAGAAAGGGATAAGCCTAATGCATAACCTTTTTTCTTCTTTTAAACAAAGTATCATGTTCATCGTTTGATGGGTTATAATAAGGATGTATAGTGTCATAAATTCAATACAGTGTAGTAATTTCTTCCGCCCTCAACTCAATCCAAAAAGAGTAAATCAAATCCAAAGTTGTGAAGTGTGTGTGACCTCCCCTTTCCAAGAAAGAAACAAACAATTAAAAAAAACAAAGTGAACGACAGAAACAACAAACACAGAAAGTACATCTCTCATAACTGCCCTGATATCAACAAGGTGTCCGTGATTACATAAAATTCACCAATTATTTGCCATCATCCACACAAGCACCCCATCAGACCACTCATTATCCTCACATCATCATTCATCTTTATATATCAATTTCAGTTCTCGTTATATATTGTTTTACCATATTGTGCAATTCCCCAGGTAAATCTATTCTCAACACGTGTTAAACAGTTATGGATGAACTGAATGCCTGTAGTAATCTAATATTGGTTTTATCTGGTATTCATAGTTCCTGCACTTAAGTAGGAAATGCTTTATATTATTTTTCTCTAGACACTCAGCACAGTTAAGGTTCTTGTATTCTAAAATAGCCCATTCCTAGTTGCAGTCTTTTTTAAAATTAAAATTTTGCCTTGTTTTGGCGAGGCGCGTCCCGTTCAACCTAGCCAGTTATATTTCGGTGCATGTCCAAATATAAAAGACCTTTAGATCTGGAGAATTAGTTATGAAGTCTAAGAAGTTACTTATTGCTAGGAAATTTTAGTTCTCTAGATACCTAACATGTTCTTGTTGGACAGCCTTGAACAGTTTATATGCATGTCTGCTCTTCAGATTTCCATCCGATTCTGCTGTTCATTCCTCAGTTATTATTCTTTTAATTAAACTTTTGATCTCTATTTTACCCATCCACACATTTATTTGGTTTCCATTTTTTATATCTTTCTTAGCTTCTTTAACTGCCTTTTCATTTCCTTCTATGCTAACATGTGAAGGTATCAAAGCTATTAGAATAATACACCCTCTGGAGCCACCCGTGTGTTACCGGGGCCCGAAAGGGGAGCAAAGAATAGTAACACTGTCCCCTGCCAAGCATGTCGTAGAAAGCGACTAAGGAGGGTTGGGCATGGGGCCGGTTACCCCATCCTGTAAAAAAATTTAAACCACAAAAAACTTCAACAAATATGGACAAGTCAAATAAAGAAAATAAAACACAGCCATCCAAGACAGGGGAAGGTCCTCTCGTGGGGAGGCGTATGATGCAACACAGAGAAAGCCGAAAGGAGTCTGTGTTGCTGACTAACCTTCTTTCTTCTAGGAGAACTTCCAGATTTGGCACCTGGAATGTTCGGACATTAAACGAACAAGGGAAAGTGGCGCAAGTAGCAGCAGAAATGAGGGAATACAAAATCGAGGTTCTGGGAATGTGTGAAACAAAGTGGAAGGGGGTAGACAGGAAGAAACTCATCACAGGTGAATTGGTGCTGTCCTCAGGACATGAAGACGAAAGTTCACACCACAGTGAAGGGGTAGCTCTTATGTTATCTAAAGAAGCACAGAAAGCACTCATTGAATGGGAAGCTGTTGGACCCAGAATAATAACAGCTACTTTCAAAACAGCTAAAAAGAAAATTCATGTAAATGTCATCCAATGTTATGCACCAACTAATGACAAAGAAGAGTCTGTGAAAGAAGCATTTTATACTAAATTACAGGAAATTATGGATAAAGTAAAAAGAAGAGACATCACAATTTTGATGGGTGACATGAATGCAAAGATAGGTACAGTCAACACCGGATTTGAAGAAGTCATGGGAAAACATGGGCTAGGAGTAATGAATGAAAATGGAGAACTATTCGCAAACTTCTGTGCTTCAAATCAACTGGCTATAGGAGGAAGCATGTTTCCACATAAGAGAATACACAAGGCAACATGGATATCACCAGACCATAGAACAGAAAATCAGATTGATCATATATGTATAAACAAGAAGTTTAGATCATCATTGCAGGATGTAAAGGTATATAGAGGAGCAGATGTGGCATCAGACCACCATCTTCTGATAGCCAAAGTAAAAATGAAACTCAAGAGATATGCAACAATGCAAAATTATAGACAACAGTATAATGTAGGACAGCTAAGAAATCAAGAAACAAGAGACAAATTTGCGGTCACAGTATCCAACAAATTCCAAGTGCTCCAACAGCTGGAAGATGTAGAGAATACAGAAGACTATTGGCAGCAGGTCAAAACTGTATGGAAGGAGACATGTGAAGAAATACTGGGGAAAAGGGAAAGACAACAAAAAGCATGGATAACAACAGAAACCATCAATAAGATAAAAGACAGAAAAAACAAGAAAGCAGAGTTAAACACAAGTAAAACCAGAAGTTCCAAAGCCAAGGCTCAAGAAGTGTACACAGAAGCAAATAAAGAAGTAAAAAGAAGTATCAAAAGAGACAAGAGGAAGTATATTGAGGAGTTGGCAAGAGAGGCAGAAGATGCTGCAGCCAAAGGAAATATGAGAGAACTGTATAGCAGCACAAAGAAGCTAACAGGGAAATACAAGCAAACAAGTTGCCTCATAAAAGACAAGAATGGGAAACTGCTCAGCAATATACAAGAGCAAATGAAGAGGTGGACAGAATATTTTTTGGGGACCTTCTCAATAGACCAGCTCCACAAAACCCGCCGGACATCCAGCCAGCAGAAGAAGAGCTACAAATTAACGGTGAAAGACCAACGAAGGAAGAAATAAAGAAAGCCATAAAGCTTCTAAGAGATGGAAAAGCGTCTGGACCTGATAGCATTCCAGCAGAGGCCATCAAAGCAGATATCGACACGGCTACAGAGATGTTATATAAATTACTTGGTAAAGTCTGGGAAAAGGAAGAGATACCAGCAGAATGGAAGGAAGGATATCTGGTTAAGTTGCCTAAGAAGGGAAATTTACAAGAGTGCACAAATTATAGAGGAATAATGTTACTATCAGTGCCAGGAAAAGTATTAAACAGGATTATCCTTGAGAGATTAAAAGAGTCCATAGACAAGAAACTGAGAGATGAACAAGCAGGTTTTCGACAAAACAGATCATGTACAGACCAGATAGCCACTTTGAGAATAATAGTTGAACAAAGTCTGGAATGGAATTCACCACTATACATCGGATTTGTGGACTACGAAAAGGCATTTGACAGTGTAGACAGAGAATCACTTTGGAAATTGTTGAGGCATTATGGAGTTCCCCTGAAGATCATTAATTTAATAAAGAAAACATATGAAGACATGACATGCAGAGTTCTTCACGAAGGACAGCTTACAGAACCGTTTGAGATAAGAACAGGAGTGCGACAGGGATGCCTCTTGTCTCCATTTCTTTTCTTGCTGGCAATAGATTGGGTTATGAGATCATCGGCAACACACAACAGAAATGGAATCCAGTGGACTCTGACTAAGCAGTTGGATGATCTGGATTTTGCTGATGACTTGGCTCTTCTGTCCCATAGCCGAAATCAGATGCAGGACAAATTGAAAACACTCGATGAGAGGTCACAGCAATTGGGTCTGAAAATACACAGGGAAAAGACAAAAATAATGCGAATAAATGCAGGTAATGATAACAGGGTTGAACTTGAAGAAACATCAATACAAGATGTAGAATCATACACATATCTTGGCAGTAATATAGACAAAGTTGGAGGGACAGACAACGATATCAAAATAAGAATACAAAAGGCAAGAGGAGCTTTCATTGCATTGGGAAATATATGGAGATCAAGAGAAATAGGATCCAACACGAAAATAAGAATCTTCAACTCAAATGTGAAGTCAGTCCTATTGTATGGCTCAGAGACATGGAGAACAACAAAGACAACAACCAAAAAGCTACAGACTTTCATAAATGGGTGCTTGCGTAGAATAGAGGGATTAAAATGGTATGACAAGGTTACCAACGTGGAACTGATGACAAGAACTAGACAAGTGCCAGTGGAACAAGAAATGAGAAGAAGACAATGGCGATGGATAGGACACACACTGAGGAAACCTGTTGATAGCATTACAAGGCAGTCCTTGTTCTGGAACCCCCAGGGCAAGAGAGGCAGAGGAAGACCAAGAAGTACATGGAGAAGAGAGTTGGAAACAGAGGTGAAAATGATGAGGAGAACATGGAAAGAACTTGAGATGATGGCACGTGACAGGAGGACTTGGCATGTGTTTGTTGAAGGCCTATGCTCCTTTGGGAGTGGAGGGTTATGAATCCTCTGGAGCATAGGTCAGTATTTGTCAGTAATATCTCTTCTGCTATATCAAGTCTTTGAGGAGGGTTGTTAGAGAAGATTTCCAGAGTTTTCAGAAGTTCAACCATCTCTGCTGTGAAAATAGATGTATTATCTGTTAAACACACCCGTGTATTACCGGGGCTCGAAAGGGGAGCAAAGAATAGTAACACTGTACCTTACCATGCGTGTCAAAAAAGCGACTAAGGAGGGTTGGGCATTGGGCTGGTTACTCCATCCCATAAAAACCTTTACCAAAAATCTTCAACAAACATGGACAAGTCAAATACAGAATATAAATCAACTCAGCTGCCCAAGACAGAAGAAGGTCCTCTGGAAAGGGGGCACATGAAGCAACCCAGAGAAAGCTGAAAGGAGTCTGGGCTGCTGACTAACCTTTTTTCGTCTAGGAAAATCTTCAGACACGGTGGAAGGGCATAGAGAGGAGAAGATTGATCACAGAAGAAATGGTGTTGTCCTCAGGACATAAGGAGGAACGAGCCCACCACAGTGAAGGGGTGGCTCTAATGCTGTCTAGGGAAGCACAGAAGGCACTTATAGAACAGGAAGCAATGGACCCCAAATTATAACAGCAAGGTTTAAATCAGCCAAAAAGAAAGTAAATATAAACATCATCCAATGTTATGCACCAACAAGTGATAAAGAAGAATCTGAGAAAGAAGAATTTTGCACCAGACTACAAAATGTCTTGGACAAAAACAAAAGAAAGGACATCACAATTTTGATGCGGAACCTAAACGTGAAAATAGGAACAAAGAACACCAGCTTTGAAGAAATCATGGGAAAGAATGGATTAGGTATGATGAACGAGAATGGGGAACTATTAGCTAACTTCTGTGCTTCAAATCAACTAGCTATAAGAGGAAGCATATTTCCACATAAAAGAATACGTAAAGCATCATGGATATCACCAGACCAAGTGAAGAAGTACTGAGAATAAGAGAATATCAGCACAAAGCATGGATAACAACAGAAACCATTACCAAGATAGAAGACAGGAAAAACAAGAAAGGAGATTTAAACAGAAGCAAAACCAGAAGCTCCAAAGCCAAGGCTCATGAAGTGTACACAGAACCAAACAGAGAAGTAAGAAGAAACATCAAAAGAGACAAGAGGAAGTATACTGAAGAGATGGCAAGCTAAGCAGAGGAAGCTGCAGCCAAAGGAAATATGAGGGAACTGTACAACAACACAAAAAAGCTAACAGGGAAATATAAGCAAGCAAATGGCCTCATAAAAGATACAAATGGAAAACTGCTTAGTAATATACAAGAACAAATGAAGAGATGGACAGAACATTTTGAGGAACTTCTCAATAGACCAGCTCCAACTAATCCCCCACACATCCAGCCAGCAGAAGAGGAGCTACTAATCAGCTGTGAACGACCAAGTAGAGAAGAAATAAAGAAAGCCATAAAGCTTCTGAAAGATGGAAAAGCAGCTGGTCCAGATGGAATTCCAGCAGAAGCCATCAAAACAGATACTGATTCCTATACAGAAATATTATACAAACTACTTGGCAAAGTCTGGGAGAAAAAGGAAATACCAGCAGAATGGAAAAAAAAAAGTTATCTGGTCAATTTGCCCAAGAAGGGAAATTTGCAGCACAAATTATAGAAGAATAATGTTACTATCACTCACTGCCAGGAAAAGTATTAAACAGGATCATCCTTGAGAGATTAAAAGAGTTAGTAGACAAGCAACTCAGAGATGAACAAGCAGGTTTTCGACAAAACAGATCCTGTACAGACCAGATAGCCACATTGAGAATAATACTTGAACA
Source organism: Oreohelix idahoensis (assembly GCA_024509875.1). NCBI lineage: Eukaryota > Metazoa > Mollusca > Gastropoda > Stylommatophora > Oreohelicidae > Oreohelix > Oreohelix idahoensis. The sequence goes on along the minus strand of JAMPIV010006504.1, from coordinate 204,913 downwards.
AAGTATGGAATGGAATTCACCGCTATACATCGGATATTGGATTCAAGGACTATGAAAAGTGATTCTCTGTCTGCACTATGACAGTGCAGACAGAGAATCACTTCGGAAATTGATGAGGCGTTGTGGAGTTCCCATTAAGATCATTAACTTAATAAGGAAGACAGACCTATGAAGACATGACATGCAGAGTTCTTCATGAAGGACAACTTACAGAACCATTAAGGATTAGAATGAGAGTGAGACAGAGATGCCTTTTGTCTCCATTTCTTTTCTTACTAGCAATAGATTGGGTCATGAGAACATTGACATTACACAACAGAAATGGAATCCAGTGGAACCCCTCACGCATTACAAGGCAGTCCTTGTTCTGGAATCGACAGGGAAAGACAGGCAGAGGTAGATCAAAAAACACATAGAGAAGAGAACTGGATACAGAAGTGAAAATGATGAAAAAAGCCCCAGGACTTTTTCTAAGTCCACAATACGTTGAGTTTTTTGGTGTACTGGTGAAAGGGTTGTGACTGACAGGCAACATGCGACATGTATTATAAGAGGTGTTGGGCACAGAATTTCAATGGCTAGCCTCGTAGGCTTCACGCAGGTGTGTCAGTGTCTGTCCCTAGTTGTGGTGTGCGACAGAACGAACGGAATAATTTGTCTTCTCTTTGTTACTTTCACAATTGTCTCCACGGCTGGCGGAGTTGTGGATTTTAAAGTTGCTACCACAGTGAAATGGGTTCATTTTCGATACAAGACAACAGGAGGCTGAAACACTTGGGAGTAATGACCCAAGTGGGCCCGCCCCCCTCCCTTAGAGTGTAAAGGAGTATACTGGTCCGAAACACTTGTTCGACGGGGGGACTACTTCTGATGATCAGATTGCCTTCGTTTGTATCACTCTATAAAGAGTTTTCTATCATCATAAGAATGACGTCATTAAGTTAAAAATAGTACTAGATGCTAGGAGAATATTTATCAACGAGCAAAATTTGTCGCGTATTTTTACTGGCTTTTCGATCATGCATTGAAGATGAATTTTTAAAAATGGTGTCTCGTAAATTAAATGAACAGAAGATTGGGCCAGTCGTCACAAATGTGTAGGTTTATTTTAATATATTGTACTATTCTTTTAAATAGATTATATTTTGTTTTGTTTGTTGGTACTAGATTTTTATAGTTTTCCTATTATGTTGCATATGTGGGTTTCTAGTTCAGTTTGAAATCTCTGTAAAAACTTTTTCACTAAATTCATTATGGAATCAATAAATGTTGGCAATTTTCAATGGAGTTTTCCATATTTTCCTTCTACTTGCCTGCTTGTGTCTGTTTTTCTTCTTGTTTGTTGCTACTGCTTATGATTTGTTTTTCTTTTTCAATCCTCTTTAAAAATTCCTCATTTTCCTCTTTAAGTTCCTCTAATTTAACAGCATCCTTAGCAACTTGTGATTGAATGTTTTTCATTGTCATCAAGATTTCTTCTGTTTGTCTTACCGACTCTACAGGTACTTGTTTTCCAGGTAGTTTCTGTTTTGATAGGTTCCTTTCTGTTGTCATTACTTCTTTGCTTTTCTGTGTTATTTTAACATTTTAAGCATTTATTTTTGATTGTTTTTTGGACTGATTAGGAGATGCTAAGTTAGTAGATATTTGTTGTTGGATGACTACTTTAAATGGTGTGTTGGTGTTGATGGCATTTATCAATGCAAGTTTGGATTGTTGATAATGAGTGCATCATAGGAAACATGAACTATGGTTTCCTAGACAATCTGAACATTTTCTGTTTGTATTTGCTGTTTTATAAACATTATCTTCCTTCGCTAGTTAGTATTTGTCACAGCTGTTGTCCCCTGCACAATATCTGTAATTTCAGGATGTATTATGACCATTATCTTGGTGTATTTCTACACAAGCTTTTTGTATGGCTAAATTTTTGACAGTTACAACACTGGATTACTGGGGGGATGTAAACTTTTGTAGGAATTTTCCTACTGCTATTGTACAAGTGTGTAGGGATTTTCTGTCTTTGTAGTGTAATAACTACAGTTGAATTTACCAATTTTCTTGATATTCTTTCAATTTGATTAATTTTGTATTGAATATTGTCTGCTCTGAGCTTATGTAGAAACTCTTCTTCAGCCAGTGGCATGTCTATACCTTTGTTGACACATTTCCTTGACAATTTCTAGCTTGACCTTAACACAATGTGCCATACTTAAAAACAGGTTGTTTTTTAAGGTCTCTTAGCAAAGCTGATACCTTTTCAGTATTGATCACTGAAATTATTATGCCATATTGCGCTCTCTTTATTAGGACAAGTGATCGTTTGTCAATAAATTTTTCTAGCATATTTATGATCTTATTATTAGGTAAAGCTATAAGCTTGACAACCACTCCACATGTCTGGAATATCTTTACTCTCATCCTTAGTGTATCAATAAGACAAGTGATATCTTGTCTTACCTGACTAATATGCTGCGTGTTTTCTTGTTTATGTTTTTCAAGACTCTTGACTTCCTTTATATTTGAATCTGCATTTGTGTATTCACAGCAATCATTTGGCTTTGGTTATTGATTTCTTCCTCATTCTGTAATCCTCTTCTACACTGTTTCTTTCCGACAATGGAATGTTGTTTTTTTCATTTTTATAAATGTTGGGGTTCTCTTTGTATTTTCTGGACTGTGATCTGCCACTTGGGCCACATCTGCCCAGGACTTTTTAAAAAAAATACTGCTTGTTTTTATTTTGTTCCCTTAAAAGATAAAATATTCTGACTAGGTCTAGGCCTAATTCTAATAATATTAATACTTTTTAAAGTAAAAAAATATTCAAGTCAAAATGACATTAAGAATATCACTTTTGACCTAGAACCTACACTGAAATACATGATTGCAATGGAAAGTAAACAGCTTGTAAAAATGCAAATAAATAGTAACTTAACACCAAAATATAATTCATCAAAGTATAAAAGAAGTAATTCTAGTTTCAACAAACAAAAATAGTAACTTGCATGCCAAGTAGTTCCAAATATCGCTCAAAAGATGCTGGAAACAAATAATACGGTCGCCATGATTTACAGTTGCCAAACAAATATGAAAAAAAGTTTGAAAAAAAATGATAGGCCTAATGAATAGGGCCTAACCGGTTTCTTATTTAATGTCAGCTACCTTACAGGTGTAACATGTGTGCATGTAAAGAAGTGAATATAACTGATAAACAGCGCTGCTGACAGACCTGTAAAGAGACAAGATCACCTACAGCAGCGGGCACGGTATATTATAGAGACCTGTATGTTCCTTAAATCTCTTTATAAATAATGACTGTTTTTCGATATTTACATCTGGAATTTTTCGCAGCTCCAATGCAACGGAAGTGTAACGCTAGAAATCGCGTGGTATTGTGGTAATTGTTTTTTTTTTTTTTCCTGGATTGGCTTTAGATTTTATTTTTCTGTTCATAGTCACTCAGTGAGAAATAAAGTAGAAGACTAGACAACAGAAGTGATAGGCTTGCCGGGAATCGAACTCAGGATGTTCCAAACGGCACCCCTGCCTAGCTACGGGAGCGAATCGTTACTATCATCTCTGCCAGCTAGTGAACTCGTACATTTTCGATCGAAAGTTCTTGGGTTCGATTCCTGGTAGCCTATCACGTCTGTTGTTTTTATGTTGTCCAGTCTTCTACTTCTTTATTTCTCACTGAGTACCTGAAACATACGTTTGTGTGTTGTTTGTTTATTTATTTACTGTTTACAGGACTCGGGTCTCCCCTCCTTAATTGTTTATGCGTTATAATTAGGATAAATAGCGTATTCAATTCCAAATAGGATGAATACATGCCGATATGGGAAAGTGGCATCACCTGTAAAATCAATGTAAACATGGCATATCCAAATTACCAATTTTGCTCATATAATTTAAAAAAAAAAAAAATACCATAGAAAATAATATTCAGGGGGAGGGGTATAAATAAATAAATAAATATATATATATATATACATATTGGACATCTTTGAAGCAGATACTTATTACTTTTACTGCTAGTGTTCTAATATATTTTAGTTTTAAGTAAACGGCGTTGTCAGTTTCTAACAACGATTTCCGCAAATGTAAACATCAAATAACGATATTTTAGTTAAGTCACATTGGTTGTTATTTATTCTTACACGTTACAATGTACCAGTATATAATCAGTCACATCGTTTCTTATTTTACTTATTGTTGTTTGCTACATGTTTTATTGCCCCATGTTGTTTTTTTTTTCTCTAATGCTTCTGATATACAATAAAGAGCTGATAGAGCACCTATAGTGGATATGGATTTTTTTTTTCCCCTTAACCAGCGGCACTTGGGCTTTCAGCCCTTCGGCCCAATGACATGTCATTGCGAGGCTGGGGAGGCTGTAGACTTTCCTTCCAACCCGGTCAGGAGCTTCGCTCCCTCCCATCCACAGAGGGTTTATCTCAGGAGCCGTTCAGGTTATTCAGTAAAAATCGGGTAGATGTCACTCCTTTAAATGCTAACAACCGGGCTTGAACATTGAACACCTGATCGCCAGCGCAATGGGGTAACAGTTACACCAGCGCGGCTCCCGTTTTGGATATGGATAAGGGAGAGAAACTGAATACAATTAATGCTCGCCTGTTAGAGAATGACTCTGCAATCGATGAATCATCATGGCTGAGATTGCTGGAGTTTGGCATTAGTCGTGGGACTGGCAGGAATGAGCGTATGAGAGGATGTACAATCAGCGCGCAACAGGAACTGTCAGCTTTCATACACTTCGACATTTGCTGAGGGAGACTGAGCACGTTTGGGTTTGCCCGGAGTGCAACGATGTCGATTCTGAACAATAATAACAAGAACGATAAACAATATTTTTTTTTTTAATGTTTATTATCCGGTACGAAAGTTAAAAATGTAATTTACACGGTATTTGTTGTTGCTTAAACTCAAAATGCTTGTAGGTGCGTATTAGAGGAATGATTGGACCGATTGTATCGTCTCTTGTGGCAAGAACTATTAATATTGTCGTTTTTATTGCACATATGATAAGTGTCACAGTTTAACATTAGGCACGTCAAAATTACGAGGTGATGCTAAAAGTACTCTAATTTGTAAAATATATTTGCACTTTAGCATTTGAGGTAGCTCCAATGAGTTGAGGAACCTCCAGGGCAAGAGAGGCAGAGGTAGACCAAGAAGCACATGGAGACGGAAACAGAGGTGAAAATGATGAGGAGAACGTGGAAAGAACTTGAGATGATGGCACGGGACAGGAGGACTCGGAATGTGTTTGTTGAAGGCCTATGCTCCTTTGGGAGTCTAGGGTTATGATGATGATATTAGAGGAAACATTGAACATCACAGTTTGTAAATTGTCAAGCACCTGACCTTGTGCGTTCATCTTAACAGTCGAAAATGTAATCTACTGTGTTCATTATTATTATTCAAATATTAGCACATTAAAATATTCAGGCAACGTCAATGCACATCTATACCGATTCTTCAATTACTCATTAGGATCAAAACCTATTGTTCTCTTCAGAACTCTGTATGAGTAGAATATTCGTTTTGGGGCATGCCCTTGCTACAGAAATTGTAGATTGACAGAGTAGTCAACTGCCAACAGACACGCTTTATCAATCTGACAGCTAAGTCAAATCTTTGTCAAGCCAGAACCAAATGAACACTTTAATATTCCATTTCCAGTGAAGTTTCGGTGAAGAAACAAGTAATAACTCATCTATCCTTTATTTTACATATGTTGACAAATTCACAGTTGATTTAATTATTACAGAGAAAAGTGCACACATATTAATCAACATTTTCCAAAGGTGTAAAAGAACTAATAAAGTAGCATTTTACCATTAAATCAGTTGGAGTCTTGAATGAGCTAAATAAAGTACACAATATATCTCTTCACAAAAGGTGGAGGGCAGATACTAAGTTAACTTTGCTAAGACACAATTCAGCATTGTTCTTGACTTCTGAATATCTTGTGAATATTCCCTCGGAAAATAACACCACCTGCTCAAAATGTTCAATCCCGTGCTCCACTAGGAACTGTCTCATGTCAGGTGTGAGTCCTTGAACTGCTCCACGATAATAATAATCTGCAGCCCTTCATAAGATTCATCAATGGTGCTGAGGGATCCCCATTTCTCCAAGGATGTTTCTAGTTGTGTAGTGAACTGATTGAACAACTCATCCTTCTGCCTCTTAGCCTCACGGAACTTGCTATGAAACGTGTCTGCATTCAACTGAAAACGCTGGAGCAAAGCTTTCTTCAACATTACGTAGCTGTTTTGTTCTTCGGTTGGCATCTTAAGAAACACACTGAAAGCTGATCCCTTCAGACTCTGGGATAGCTTCATGTGGTATTTCTACCTCTTTATCCCATAGGTAACAGCTAAAGACTCAAATCTAGAAGGACGGATGTCTATTTCTTCAGAAGCCTTTGAATAAACATCTAGTTGGAAGGAGATCGCACTAGGCATTACTGCATGAGAGATGTTTCTCCCAACACTGCCTTGGGAACTACCCGAGTGGCTAGCACTGGAACTAGATTCAACTGTCCTTCCTTCAATTTCATGTTCCTTCAGTCTGATCTCGTGTCCTTTTCAGACTTTTGTCTGTTGGCCAGTTCCTTCTTTACTTGGAATGCCCTCTCCTTCTCTCTATCTGCTGCTTCATGCATCCTTTGCTTTTCCTTCTCTTTCTAACCTTCTCTCTTCATGGACCATGGCTTTCTCTTTCTCTGCCCTTTCCTTGTCTGTTTTCTCTTCTCTCACCGAAGTCATAATAAATTCAGAAAGTTCCTGTGTAGAAAAACCAAGATCCTTGACTAAATTCAAGTAAAAGGTGTGAAGGTTTTGAGACTTGGCCATTCTGAGCAAGAAGTCTGTTTGCAAAGCTACACAAAAATGCAATTGTTACTCAAATAGTATAACTTTAAAATCACAACAACAAATTAGTCACAGCAAGTGAACTTCATAATCCTCCTTAACTTTTTTTACATAAAATTTGGTTTTTTCAAATTATTCAGTTATTTGCTGTAAAATTATTTTACTGTTACTTATGAATGCTCAGATTTATCAATAAATACACACTGACAATATTCTTTCAGTAATTTGAAATTGATGTCAGCCAAGTCTAGGGGATTAGCCTAATTAGACAGGTTCTATTATCACGGACAGGACACCACAATGTCATGGGATGCCTCCCTTGCTGTGCAGGAACGGTCCATCAGTGGCCAAACCTCAAGAGTATCTAATGTGGATCTTCTAAAGTATCCACCTTCACTTAAGATTACTCTTGGCAGATGGGTAAAAAGAAGGACGATGATGCTTCTATCTTGAGAGAATATTCACAAGATATTCAGAAGTCAAGAGCAATGGTGAATTGTGTCTTAGCAAAGTTAACTTAGTATCTGCCCACCATCTTTTGTAAAGAGATATATTGTGTACTTTATTTAGCTCATTCAAGACCCCAACTGATTTAATGGTAAAATGCTACTTTATTAACTCTTTTATACCTTTGGAAAATATTGATTAATATGTGTGCACTTTTCTCTGTAATAATTAAATCAACTATGAATCTGTCAAAAACACAAAACAAATTTCATGATCAATTGTCTTTTAACAAATGTAAAATAAATAAAGGATAATAATAATAATAATAATAGCCCCTTCAGTCATAACTGACTATGGGAATGCGCCCCTGAGGTGACAGCCCTCAGCTGCTTATTTTCCTGGTGCTCCTTTCGACGTTTTCTCCTCACCTCTGCTTCTTGTGTGAGCCTCTCTTCGCCCAATCTGAGGTGGCGCCGTAAATAGCATCGCCAATTAGTGCGATCGGCAGCTTTATCCTCCCATGTTGCTGGATCCATGTCCAGTGCCCTCATATCTCTCTTGCACACATCTTTGAACCTCATCTGTGGTCGCCCAACTGTTCTCTTGCCATCTGCTAATTGTCCGTAGAAAATATCTTTTGGGATGCGACCATCTTCCATGCGGCGAACATGGCCAAGCCAGCGAAGTCTGCGCTGTCTAAGAAGCGTATACATACTTTGAAGGCCAGCACGTGACAACACCTCGACATTTGTCACTTTATCTTTCCACGAGATGCCGAGGATGCGGCGTAGACACCGCAAATGGAAGGTATTGAGCCTTCTTTCTTGCTTAGCATAGGTCGTCCAGGTCTCGCTGCCATATAAGAGTGTGCTGGTGACGCAGGCATTATATACCGCAGCTTTGGTCTTCATTGTGAGTTTAGAGTTTCCCCAAACACGCGATGTGAGGCGGGCAACGGTAGCTGCAGCTTTGCCAATGCGGCTGTCGATTTCTGTATCCAGTGAGAGTTTGTCATTGATGGTAGACCCTAGGTATGTGAAGTGGTGCACCACTGCCAATTCATAGTTATCGATAGTGATAACTGGTGCAGCACCCACATCCTGACTCAGCACATTCGTTTTCTTTAGACTTATTGTGAGGCCAAAGTCCTTGCATGCTTTAGTGAAGCGATTCATCAAGCTCTGAAGCTCCTGTTGGGTTTGAGTGACGACTGCAGCATCATCAGCGAACAACAAGTCTCTTATAGTGACCCTTCTGATTTTTGTTTTTGTCTTCAGCCTTGAAAGATTAAACAGACGGCCATCTGACCTAGTGTGAAGGCATATTCCTTCAGTTGCATCTCTGAATGCATGTTTCAAGAGTAAGGCAAAGAAGATTCCGAAGAGGGTCGGAGCCAGAACACAGCCTTGTTTAACGCCACTTCGTATATCAAAGGGCTGTGACGTGCTTCCAGCATATTGGACTGTTCCCTTCATGCCGTCATGGAATGACTTTATCATTTCCAGCATTTTAGAAGGGCAGCCTATTTTCAGGAGGATTTTAAAGAGTCCATCCCTACTAACCAGGTCGAATGCTTTTGTGAGGTCTATAAAGGCGATATATAATGGTCTTTTCTGCTCTCTTGATTTTTCCTGAAGCTGGCGGAGAGAGAAGATCATGTCTGTTGTTGATCTGCCAGCTCGGAATCCACACTGTGACTCTGGATATATGCGCTCAGCTAACTTGTGTAGTCGCATTAAGATGACTTTGGCAAAAACCTTACCAACAATACTAAGAAGAGAGATGCCTCTGTAGTTATTGCAATCACTTCTGTCTCCTTTATTTTTATACAGTGTTACAATCTTGGCATCTCGCATGTCTTGAGGAATAGTTGTCTCTTCCCAGCACTGGCACAGCATCCTATGCAGGGGATGTAATAGCGTGCTCTTACAGCATTTGATTAAATCAGGAGGAATCCCATCACTGCCTGGTGCTTTGCCAGAGGCCAAGCTATCAATGACTTTGCTGAGTTCCTCTAATGTTGGTTCGGCATCCAGCTCCTCCATAGTTGGCAGACTGTTGACAGCATCAAGGGCTGCAGGCGTAACAGTATTTTCTCTAGCGTAAAGCTCAGAGTAGTGCTCGACCCACCTCTCCATCTGCTTACCCTTATCGGTTAGCTTCTCTCCGCTGATGGTTTTTAGCGGTGCCGTCTTACTTTTATGGGGGCCAAGTGCTTTCTTTATACCGTCATACATTTTTCTAATGTTGCCTGTTTGCGCTGCGATCTGGATGCTCTCACTGAGCTGGAGCCAGTAGTCATTTGCACAGCGTCGAGCAGTTTGTTGAACTTTGCTTCTCGTAGCTCTCAGGATCTGTAGGGTTCTGGCACTCGGTGAACGTTTGTATTCATTCATAGCACTGCGCTTAGCTTCAATGACAGGTGCCATCACATCTGATGAAGCATCAAACCAGTCATTTGACTTTGCTGTTTTCTTACCAAAGGTGGCAAGTGCAGTACTTTGAATGGTGTTCCGTAGATGCTCCCAGTTCTCTGTAATAGTATCACCATGCTGAGGGCTACTGAGCACTTTCTCGAAGGTCGCAGTGAATTGAGCGATCATGAAAGGGTCTGACATCTTGATGGTATCAATGCGTGGTTTCCCTTCATGTCTGACACGATAGAGTTTTCTTGGTTGTGCTATGATTTTGCAGCAAACCAAGGAGTGATCTGTCTCACAGTCTGCACTACGGTACGAGCGCGTGGAGAGCACAGACCCGAGGAGTGGTCTTCTGACGAAAATCAGGTCAAGTTGGTGCCAGTGCTTGGATCGTGGGTGTCTCCATGACACCGTATGCTGGGGTTTTGTCTGAAAGTAGGTGTTGGTCACGCAGAGGTCATGGTGGACGCACAACTCTAAGAGCCGTTGTCCATTTTCATTCATCTTGCCAATACCAAACCTGCCCAGACATGAAGGCCATGAAACATTATCGGCACCCACTCTAGCGTTAAAGTCACCAAGGAGAACAAGCTGTTCTTGCCTAGGTATGCTTTTGATAATTGCTGTTAGATTCTCGTAGAACTCATCTTTAGCTTCTGAGGCAGAGTACAGAGTAGGAGCATACACACTGACAAGGGTGATGGGAGCTGTTCTAGTTTGCAGGCGGAGAGTTAACAGGCGTTCTGATCCATTCTCGCCTGGTTCAACCATTTTAGTTAGCGATTTTTTGACCGCAAAACCTACTCCGTGTTCTTTAGCTTTATTAAGATCTTTCCCTTGCCAATAAAATGTGTAGTCCTTCTCGCTCACCGTTCCAGAGCCCGCCAGGCGCGTTTCCTGAAGTGCAGCTATATCCACCTGAAGTCGTTTAAGCTCATAATTAATTATGGCTGTCTTCCTTACATCGTAAGGATAGATGAGTTAATAATTGTTTCTTCACTGAAACTTCACTGGAAATGGAATATTAAAGTGTTCATTTGGTTCTGGCCTGACACGATTTGACTTAGCTGTCAGATTGATGAAGTGTGTCTGTTGGCAGCTGACTACTCTCTCAATCTACAATTTCTGTAGCAAGGGCATGCCCCAAAACGTGAGTGCAAGGGTCAATGCTTCTGGGATCAGTTGCGAGTATCTTCACAGGTCAATGAAGGTAGTCTTCTCATGTCGACTACAAACTCTGAACCACAGATTCTTCATCTGACTGGCATCCTAGACTGGTACAATCAATGGTCTTGTAGACTCGTACCATCAACTTTAGAGGAAAACAAAGGCCTCTTCTAAGTTTGTTTTCTGATACTAAACAAGTGTCTTCCCGCTGTCTCTTCAAGCAACTCTTTTTTTCAGTAATTTTATCACCCATGAGTATACATTAAAATTCACCATTACTTTCAGTTAGTATGAGCAAAAAAATATGTCTAGACAGCGGAGAATGCAATGGCTTGTGCCGGGTGAACATGTTTTAGTTTACTTATAACTTATTACAAATGACAATAAATCTACACATGATGTCATCATCATCATCATCGACTCCTTGTTCCATTTGGAGTCTGGGGTTACCTCGGCTTTTGGTTCCATGTGGGACCTAGCATGAAGAAATCAATAGTCTTGGCACTGGGGTATTATTTCTATTTAGAAATCCCTCTGTGACTTGTGAGTGGTCCTGTTGGATTCCAGGTTTTGTTTAATAAAGTCAAGTTTTCTCCAGTGTTCAGAAGATGCTCTAATATGTGTTGTTCGGTCCTCTAAATTCAGAATTCTGACTCTATTCTTCCCTGGCTTTGTCTGGGCTGTCTACTTTGACAGTTTTAGAATACAGTGTTGTATATCTTGAATTACGCTTTTCCTGCCCACTCATCCACCTTGCTTTCTGACCGGCTTCCAATCAGAACTAATGCCTATTTCTTGCTTTTATTTGATCCAATCCATAAGCAAGAATGAAGTGGGTTGGGGTGTTAGTTATTATCCTCACCCTTGTGTTTTAAAATATTAACACGTGACCTCCTCTCCATCTATGGGTGGGCTCCTGTTTACTCTTCTTAGGTAACTTTTCAAATTGGATTTGTAATCTCATGCCTGCAAGATAGTGTCCTCGTTAATTTGTCTTCCCAGACGGGTTTCTCTGTAATAATTATTACCAAGACTTCTGGACGGAAGTTATTATGCAATTATCACCCGTACTTTAATATGGTCACCAGGATAAGCAGTGACATATCGCTGCACACAAACATTTTTCACAGACATCATCTGGTATTCCTTTTGTATTCTCCACCAAAGTGTCTGAACGCATTTACAGTGAACAATGCCCCCCAGACGGACATTCTCGTCTCTCAGGGTTCACTCACTCAGTGATAAAAGTTAATCTGCCGTGGAGCAATTAGTCATACAATGACACGATCGCAGTGTGAACAAAGGTAAACAATTCTAAGGAGTGGCGGTGCAAAGATTTATGTGCGAAAAAATAAATGGATAATGTCAGAGGGAGAGAGACAAAATGCAAAAAGGAGAATGCCAATTATGTGACAACCATTCAGCTCCTCCAGGAGAATAGGCCTTCAATACACGCCAAGACTTCCTGTCCATTCAAGGTCTCTCCACATGTTTTTTTTATCCTATTTATATCAGTCTAATTCCATTTTCCATTTGTTCTTCCTCTATTTTTTCTTACCATGGGGATTCCAGAGAAAAGAACTGCCATGTAATGTTATCAACTGTGTCTTAAGTGTATGGTTGATCCAACACCAGTGTCATTTCACATCTTGTTCCACTAAATCTGGCTCTTTCCATCAGTTTATACACTAGGGACCTTGTAACAATATCACTTGGGGCATAAACAGACTAGACCAAATAACAAAGAGATGGTATATAAAACACTAATTTTATTTTTGATGACAATTTTTTTTTCTGAACCATCAACTCAAATTACAAACTTCATAAATCTTTACAGTTTTGATACTTCATGATATTGCACAAGTACTTTCTGTAATATGAATACATTAAAGTACGAACCACACATTGTAATATAATGCGAATCTTGACATGTACGATATCCTGTAAATAAACATGGCTGCAAACTGAACATGCTTTTACTGAGTGCCTTCTGAAACATATATGTGTTTGTGTAGATGACGAGGTAATGCTTATATACATACATCATAACATTACATGGTGGCAGCGGCCGATACCGGACTGACGCAAAACAGCTACACGATAACACGTGAGTACAGTTTGTTCGGCTAATTTTCGTCATCGAGGTCAACCATGGAGTCTAAACACTACCGCAGCGCACCGCAAATGCGATTTGCCGGTCGAAATGATAAGAGTGAAGCTTTCTTGTTATGGCGCCAACGCATAGATCTATATTCCAAGACCACTGGTCTGGAAGGACAAACCTTAACTCCATATATCCTAGAAGCATTGGACGATGGAGGTTTGAAAATTTACAACAGTTTTGCTAGCGCCATGCCTGTGGAGTCGGCAACAGACCCCGCAGCCATATTGGACGAATTTGAAAAACGTCTGATAATAAAGCACACGAACTTTAGAGCGGCAAGATTAGAACTTCACCACCTGCGACAGAAACCTGGTGAAAGTCTAGATGATTTTTTCACTCGCATCAAGGAGAAAACAAGTGTATGCAAATTTAACAAAGAAGAAGAAAAAGAGCGAATTATCGAACAGATCCTTCTCAGCACACCAATGCCAGAGTTCCAGAAATGGATACTGAGCCAGAGTGATACACTAACTTTACAACAACTTCTGGATGAAGGCAGGAAACACGAGGCACAAGCACTAAACATTAAACAAATTCAGCAAGGTACAGTAACAGCCCAGGTGGATGCGGTAAAAAGCTATAAACCCAAACAAAACAAAGCAACCGGTTCGAAGCAACAAGAAAAACACAACACAAGCAGAGGTGCTATGTGTAAATGTTGTGGCCTAAACCACATACAAAACCACTGTCCAGCTAAAGACTCTACATGTCACTACTGCAGAAAGAGGGGCCACTGGATAAAATTATGTTTCAAGAGGAAACAAGACAGTGCTCAACACAACCTTCACAGCAGAGAGTCATCAAAACAAACACACTTTATGATGACTGAGGACCTTGACTCCAGTGAAGAAAGTGATCCTTCCACATTTGATACTGTGAAGATACTAACTTTCAGTAATGAACCAAAGAGAACGCAGGCTTTCTGCAAGGTACAATCCCGAATACCAGGAATTAAAAGGCACAAAGAAAGATATATTCGGTTCAAGATAGACACAGGTGCCCAAGGTAACACTCTACCCTTAAGAATATTCAGACAGATCATGCCTGACAAGGTGGATGAGCAAGGATTTCCCACAAGGGATGTAAAACGTAGGTGGCAGGACAAAGCTAAGAGCTTACAATGGAACAAGTATAGACTGTTTTGGAGCAGTAACACACTTGAATGTTCATACAGAGCCTCTGAATGGACATTGTCAACATTTTTTACTTGGTAGATGTTGAAGGACCTGCAAGGTTTTATCAATGTGCGAAAAGCTGAGTGTGGAAACATCAAAATGGACATTGTCAACAGTTGATTTTGTCAAGTTTAGCGATAATCGGCTTGAACACATCAGAGAAGACACAACGAGAGATCCTACTCTTAACTCTCTCAAAGAACTGATATACCATGGATGGCCAAGCTCTATCAAGAAAGTTCCAACACACATCCGTCCATACTTCTCTATGAGGGACGAGTTAAGCATCGAAGATGGTCTGATCCTTAAAGGAGATCGCATTGTTGTACCAGAAACACAACGCGATATCATCCTTAAACAACTCCATAATAGTCACCTTGGTATTGTGAAGACACAACTGAGAGCAAAGAAAGATGTTTACTGGCCACAGATAAACAAGAACATAGAAACACTATGTAAAAACTGTTCAATTTGCCAAGAACATGCAAATAGGCAGTGCAGAGAACCTCTCATACCATCAGACATACCATTGAGCCCTTGGAGCATTATAGGAACTGATATTTTCTCAATCGACAATAATGACTATCTTATTATTGCTGATTACTACAGCAAATTTCCCATCATTGAGAAACTTCCACAACCCTCACCATCAGCTGTTATTGCAGACATTACAAAGAAGTATTGCAGCATATTTGGCATCCCAGATGAAATTAGATCAGACAACGGTCCACATTTCTCAGGTCAAGCATACAGAAACTTCACTAAGGACTGGAAGATCAAACACACAACATCATCACCTAGATACCCTAAATCTAATGGTTTCATTGAGAGACAGATACAAACTATCAAGTCAATCATGAAGAAAACAAGAACAGAGGATGTACACCTAGCACTTTTGAGATGGAGAACAACACCGGTAGACAGTAAGATCGACAGTCCAGCAGAACTTATGTTTGATAGAAGAATTAAAGACCTTCTACCAACTAAGGTCCACTTCCGTCCACAACATAGAGACAGCACATATGATCAACTTCAGCATCGTCAGCAAGTTCAGAAATCCAACTATGACAAACGTGCTAAAGACCTACCACCATTACATCCTGGTCAGCATGTGACTACCTACAACCACGACAATGACACATGGTCAAAAGCAACAATCATTTCCAGAAACCCTGAACCCAGGAGCTATACCTTAAGACCAGACAGCAGCAACAACCTCCTGAGGCGAAACAGAGTGGACATTAGAGAAATCCCACAGAATACAACAGAGAAGAGAATTCCCACGCTTACAACAGGCAATGCAGTAACTCCAGACCTTGGTACCCCACAAAACCAACAAGCGCCAAGGCCGAAATCACAACCAACTCAAGCTAAACCAGGGACTTCCGCAGAACCACCAGCACTTTACACCACTCGTTCTGGCCGTACAGTGACACCTCCCAGCCGATACAGACAGTGACATATATATACTCACACTGAGCATTACACATACTTATCCTTTCTCACATGAAACATTTCGTTGGAAATGTTTGCACGCATTTTTTTTTCAAAAAAGGGGGGATGTAATATGAATACATTAAAGTACGAACCACACATTGTAATATAATGCGAATCTTGACATGTACGATATCCTGTAAATAAACATGGCTGCAAACTGAACATGCTTTTACTGAGTGCCTTCTGAAACATATATGTGTTTGTGTAGATGACGAGGTAATGCTTATATACATACATCATAACATTACACTTTCAACATCTTTTTAGATCCTCACAAATGTTGTAGATCATTTTATATTGCAAAGATCTCTACACTATCCTACTAAGTCCTCATAAACTTTGTAGATCATAGCACAATTCTGTGCTCTTTACAAAATGTACAGCGCTGTAACATTTTTGTTAATTTCTACAAACTACATATATACTTATAAACTTTGTTTTTCATTCTGAACTTCATAGATCCTTATAAATTTCATATTGCTTTCCAAATCACAGATCCTATAAAATGTGGTAGATTATTACAAACTTTGTAAATTCCTAAAAATGACATTCACTGATATAAATTCCATAAATCAATAAAAATTTGTTTAAACCCTTATGAATATTATAAACCCTCACAAGCTTGAAATATGTTCTGTTGACGCATTTAGAATACAGCTGATTGAGATATTAACTGAGTGCTTCTCAAAGATGCCATGACAAAATATAAGTGGTTCCCAAACATTTCTTGGCCTAGTCCATTTCTTGTGTTTAACGGAGCATGAAGACACAAAAACTTCTGGTCCACATGCAGGAAGCCAGCATCAAAGCTCTCACATGTTCTTGTAATAGTGGTTTATTTAGCAATGTGTTTCACACAATGAAGTTGTCAGCCTCACACACAACCTCATATTAGCCTCAGGACATACCAGAAGTAAACATGTCTTGGGAAAATATATCTGTTGTTTAAAATGGACGGTAAAATCATCAGGAAACAAATTTAAAAGAAAAAAACAACTTTTTATTTTTTAAACTGAAAAGACTGATGTTAAAACCTAACAAATAAAGTAATAATTCATTTTAATTCTTTATATTCCTTTTTTCAATGTAACAGTTTCTAAATAATCACGTGTTTTCCCATCTTCTAACATATACAAAAAACTCTATGGGTTGACGGACAGTACAAAAAATTTATTCAGGTTCATAGTGTTAAAACAACTGTTTGGGGAAACAATATTAAATACTCATTTTTTTTTAAACATTAGCTTGTCTACTAACTATGGCTAAAATTTGTAACACTTTGTAAAAGTGGGAAAAGTTAACAGTGTAAACTTTGTAGAATTAGAGAAAGTTAACAATGATGTCACAGTTTCTGTAAGAATATGTCATCCTTTACTGCTGTATAGAACACCTTCAAATACCATACCTGGTGATGTAGGTGATCATGTTTCTCCACAACTTCCTGTCTCCAGTACAGTTTATCAATTCTGTCGATGGCTTCCTTCCGTGCCAAGATGCCAGCCATACACATAACCTAATTTGAGTTGCCTCGTACGACATACCCAAGAATGCAGTAGTCATATTTTCTGTCTCTCAACAGAGAACCCTAAAGAACGACTCGCGGCCTTTAATTCAGTAGCACTTGTTAAATACAACAATAGACTGTAAGAAAGATTTATTCAGTAATAAATACAAACTGGCCATATTAACCCCATGTCTATGTTAAATACAACAAAAGACTGAAGGAAAGTTTTATACAGTAATAAAGACACACTGGCCATATCAACGCCATGTCTATGTTAAGTAAAACTGTTATTTAAAATCTAGTGCAATATTTAATCCTTTTCATCGTTTCCCTTTGTGCTGCCAGTGGAGAATGGGCCCCAATACTTAACAAGTTACACAATTTTTGTATATAGATCATAAGAAGTCACTGGTGATGGATAGGACACATTGTGGAAACTTGTTGATAGCATTTCGTTCCACTCCTTGTTCTGGAACAACCAGGGAAAGAAAAGTCGAGGCAGACCTAAAAAAATATGATGAAGAGACCTGGAGACACAGATTAAAATGACAAGGAAGATTTCTTCTTCTTTGATCCATAACCGCCAACCGCCAAAGCAGTCAGCGGCCATCACGTCTGGTGGCGTCTTGTAGGGCAGCAACAAATTGATTCCACTTTGCTCGGTCGGCGGCCATCCTTCGTTCAGTGCCCCAACTGTGGTTCATTCTTTGCATCTCAGCTTCCACAGTTCTCCACCAAGTTGTTTTTGGTCGGCCTCTCTTTCGCTTTCCCTGGGGGTCCATAGCATAGCTGTTCTTGTGATGGTATCAGGGTCCCTTCTGAGGACGTGGCCAACCCAACTCCATTGTCTGCCAGCTATGATGGTGTGCATGTACTGGGAAGACTTCCAAATGTTGTTGAGAACAGCACTGTCGTGAATTATTCTAATCCCCATATATAAATTAAAACGTAAATGCAAAGCCTAACAAATAAATTTAATAAAAGGAAAGAAGAATGGTAAAGAACAGTGCTGTCACAATGACTGTACTCGAAATCCCCCTTGTTTTCTACTTCGTCGGCAAATTGTAACGCTTTCACGTTGATAGTAAAAGCCTACTGTATTATTACCCGCTTTCTTCAATGAAACGTGTGCTGTATTTCTTGGAAAAACATTGAGATACGCAAGCTGATCAATGACCTAAATTTAATATTTCATTCATTCCATTTTATACACGGCGTAACTAAAAGACAGATGGACTAAAGGATAGCGAGAAGGGAGAGGCAGAAAAGCAGGGACACGTGCAACACTAAACCCGCGTCGCGCGATACACAATTGCTGCCATCACGCGTGTAAGGCCACATGCACTAACTTTATTTCAATTCGACAGTGATAAAATTCACTACCCTTCCCAGAGTTAGGTTTTAAAATCCTGAAAAACGCTTATTGGGAAAGATGACATTAGATGGGTTTACGTTTGAAAACATGACAGTACCCAGACACCACATGGGGATTGAAGTAAACAGGAGGTGGTAGAAAATGCACATTTTGAACGCAGCCACCTAGCTCCCTTAAATTCGTATATTTGGGTTCCTTAGGGTTTGCTGACAAAGAATATGTAAAACGTTACGCAAATAGTCTAGGAATTACCAAGTTATGGCCAAAATAAAATAGTGGGGGTGCCTGACAGCATGAAATCGTTTCTGCTCATAAAATTTTTTTTATAACGTGTTTGAAAAAAACATTACGTTACGGAAATAGCCTACCATGTTAACTCCTATGTGATTGGAGCGCAACAAATGAAAGACTAAACACGATTGGTCGGACTATAAATACTATCTTGTGTTGTCAGGGGAAACGTGAGAAAGGGGTACTTTTTTGAAAAGATGTGTAGACGTGGTGTGATTGGGTAGAGCTGAGAATATACTCCATTCAGAGCGTCTGTTCATTGCCACATCTTGTAATAAACCTACTAAGAAGCAGTGCGTTGAGCACCAGTGTATATTTTTTATAAAATAAAGCCTGGGACATCGGCAGATCGGAGTTGTGCTATATTCATTGCCAGTCAACGAAACTGTTTATTATTATTTCCATGAATTGTGGTAAGCTTGAAATATTCAATATCTTTTAATGAAAATTGAATGTAAATTGATAATTTATGTCTGTATATATGTGTGGTTCAGTAGCGAACATGATGTAAAGCCTATCGTGCTCCAGCCTGAACAGAAGGTGTCGGAGGAAAGTAAAACTGCATGGAATGGCCAAACAGTACACTGACACCTAGATTATTAACTAGAAAGAAATAATGCTGGAATTGCAGAGGCGTAGTAACCATTAGGGAGGGAAATACTGGTATAAAGTGTTTCAGATGAAGCTGACAGTTGGCCTAACGCTCTGAACTCAATGTTTGTGATGTATTGTGCTCAGTGTAAAAATAGAGTATAAATTAGTTCTGACGTAGAAGGTACAACCTTCTTGTTTCAGGGACCGTGGTCTTAAAGTTATTGAGCAGCACCTGGTCAGAGCTTTGCTGAAGCCAGAGGTGGACAGCATACTCCTTGGTCCATATAGCAACCAGTGGGGTGGCTCCAGAACTCATTAAAGTACTCAAGCAGAGGAGTCTCTTACTGCAGTCATCACGCAAGATAAGAGAGTGTGGCCATGGAGCTCAACATTATGTACCCCCATCTTAAAATGACATTATAAACTAAAATTAAGAGGGGAATTAAATTGTTTTAATACCAGGAACTGAGAACATCTCCAATACTAGTTCCCATAGAAACAAACTATTGAAGTCATGATGACAAATACCAACAGAGCTTGAACAAAACAAAACCAGTATTACCTCATGTTACCACTACACAACTGACACACATAGGATACCATTTATAATATATGTCACTATAAGAATCATATTAATAAATTCTGTACATATAACTTGTAATTAAAATTGATTGTGATTCCTGGTTCCCTTTGTATTTGAATCAGGACACATATACATTCATGACAGCACTGAATACATATTGTTATTTGAAAAGTTATCAGTGACTCCTTTAAGATATCCTCTTAGAGTGTTATATGTATGTGAGTGTCACAGTGTTGTCAAGTGTGGTGGAATAAATTAAATTGTTTATCTGTCTGTTGTTGTTATGACTTACACTTCATCATACACATACCCTAGACATATAACGTAGTCATCACACTATTCCAGAATAATTCTGACTGAGGTATACATATGTGGCAGTAAGTAAGGTTATCTATAATACACTACTCTTATTAGATATAGATACCTTCACAGCTGATCTCAGTCAGTACACTAAGTCCCCTATAAATATTTATAACATCCCACTTTACCACAAGCACAGGCTGTTCTCGCTTTATTCATTCTGTTGTTAATGTCTTTGCTTGTTCCGCCGTCAGGTGTTACTATGCATCCTAGGTAAGTAAATGTGTCTGTCTGTTCTAACTTATGGTTCCTTACTGTTATTAGCTCAGGATTGCCCACATTTAGTGTCATGACCTCTGTCTTCTTCAGATTGATGTTCAGGCCAACCTGCTGACCATACTTATTCACTCTATCGGTTTTGTCTTGAATGTGTTGATGTGAATGCGCGAGCAGTACAATGTCATCTGCATATTCCAGGTCTTCCAGTGTAGAAAACGTTGTCCATCTAATTCCTCTTGGACTGCCCTCGGTTGTCTGGTGCATCACCCAATCTATGACTGTCAAAAATAATGTTAATAAGGGGCATCCCTGCTGTACTCCTGTCTTCACCTCGAAAGTTAAATTACTCAATCCAACACTGCACGTAGAGTTAGAATAGAGGCTTTTTATGATGGAAACAATGCCGCTGGGAATTCCATAAGCCCTCAGAATTTTCCATAGGCTGTCCCTGTGTATGCTGTCGAAAGCCTTTTCAAAATCAACAAAGTTAATGTACAGCTGTCACTGCCATTCTGAGCACTGCTAAATAATGTTCCTGAGGGTAAATATATGATCTGCACATCTTCTGTTCTGTCTGAAGCCCGCTTGTTCTTTCCTCAGTTTATGGTCAACTGCTTTTGACATTCTCTGGATGATTATCCTGCCTAGTATTTTGCTGGGAACTGAGAGGAGGGTAATTCCTCTCCAGTTGTTGCAGTCTGCAAGGTCACCCTTCTTGGGCAATTTGACAATTATTCCTTTACTCCACTCTGCTGGTGTTGTCTCAGTTTCCCAGACTTGTGCAAATAGTGGTTCTAATAGTTCTGCTGCTAGTTCATGGTCTGTCTTGAATAGCTCAGCATTTAGATTGTCGTGACCAGGCGCTTTTCCATTTTTTAGCCCTTTGATAGCTGTGATGATTTCTTCTTTTCGTCTGTATTTACGTCTAAGTCACTTTCAGCCTCAGGAACATTCAGCTGAGTCTCTGGTGGTTCCTTATTCAGTGTTTCTCTGAAGTGCTCTGCCCATCTTGTTTCCTGCCCCTGTGCTGTGGTGATGAGATTTCCTTGCTTGTCTCTTACTAATGTTATGTTGTTTGCACCTCGTTTTCCACTTATAGCTTTGGTTATTTTATAAACTGTGCTTTGTTCATTTCTCAGTGCTGCCTCTTCTGCCTGTCTTGCAAGGTCATCCAGAAATGTCCTTTTGTTAGAACGGGTTTGGCGTTTTACTTCCTTGTCCAGCTGACTGTACTGTTCACTATATATTGCCTTTAACCTGGGAGACTTAGCTTCTGTTTTCTTTCTTTTCATTTCTTTTCTCTTCACTATGGTGTTTAGCGTTTCTGGTGTTACCCAGTCTTGGCTCTTTCTTTCCTGGAATCCCAAGCATGATTTGCTGCTTTCCTTGTATATTGTTGAGATGGTGTTGAATTTCTGGTCGACATCGTCGGTCTCTGTTCTTTTCTGGCTTTTGGTAATCTGATATCGTCTCTTCACGCCGACCACGAACGCTTTTCTGGTGAGGGGATCCTTAAGTTTCATGATGATATATCTTTTCTGTTTGACTGCAACTGGTCCAGCAGCTCTGAGTTCCACCTTTAGTCTTGCTACTACTAGGTGATGATCACTTCCCACATCTGCGCCTCTTCTTACTTTCACGTCTTGTAGTGCATGTCTCCATCTGCCATTTATCATTATGTGATCTAACTGGTTTTTGTCACGTCCGTTTGGTGATTCCCATGTTAACTTGTGCACTTCTTTGTGTTGAAAAAGTGTTCCTCCAATGACAGGTTGTTAATACAGCAGAAGCTTATTAATTTGTCCCCATTCTCATTTACTGTTCCACTGCCGCATTTCCGCATTACTCTTTCGTTATAATTATTGTGTGTTCCAACTTTCGCATTTAGGTCTCCCATTACTATAATAAGATCGTACCTGGGTACAGTTTCCATTTCCTCATGTACCTGTTGATAGAACTCGTCCGTGATCTCTTCATCGCTGTCGTTTGTTGGTGCATAGCATTGTATAATTGTGGTGTTGGTGCATAGCAGTGTATAATTGTGGTGTTGGTGCATAGCAATGTATAATTGTGGTGTTGGTGCATAGCAATGTATAATTGTGGTGTTGGTGTATAGCATTGTATAATTGTGGTGTTGGTGCATAGCATTGTATAATTGTGGTGTTGGTGCATAGCATTGTATAATTGTGGTGTTGGTGCATAGCATTGTTAAGGAAGAAATGGGCAGACCTTATGGTGACGGCACATAAAAGGTGGACTTACCTTGCCCTTGTTGAAGGCCTGTGTTCCTTGGGGAACTGAAGAGTAATAAAGGTGACAGATTTGTTTTCTTGACCGTGTAGAAGCTGGTGGTCTCTGAGGAGACAAAGAAAAAATGTGACTACTGCTGGCGGTCTCTGAGGAAGCAAAGAAAGAATGTGACTACTGCTGGCGGTCTCTGAGGAGGCAAAGAAAGAATGTGACTACTGCTGGCGGTCTCTGAGGAGGCAAAGAAAGAATGTGACTACTGCTGGCGGTCTCTGAGGAGGCAAAGAAAGAATGTGACTACTGCTGGCGGTCTCTGAGGAGGCAAAAAAAGAATGTGACTACTGCTGGCGGTCTCTGAGGAGGCAAAGAAAGAATGTGACTACTGCTGGCGGTCTCTGAGGAGGCAAAGAAAGAATGTGACTACTGCTGGCGGTCTCTGAGGAGACAAAAAGTTCACATTGCACTGATTCAAGAAACCGTACTTAAGGACAAATCCATCAATTTACCAGGCTACACAATGTACAAATGTCATTGCCATAATAGTTGTCGAGGAATCCTAACTTTGGTAAGGAATGATGTACAGGCAGAGGTCGAAAGTCTTCGAACTGATTATGAAACTGACATACGAGTGGCAGTCTGGGGAAGTGACGGACATTTCCATATCTTTAATGTCTACAGACCCCCCAGAGAAACTAATGGAATCTACTTTGATGATATCGAATACAAGAGAACAATAATAGCAGGGGATTTCAACGCCCACTCCCCACTCTGGGGATACCAGGACACCAACACCTCAGGCCAGGCAGTAGAAGAGCTATGTAACACTTCCAACCTTATAGTCCTCCAAAACGAAAGATCCCCACCAACCCTCTACCACAAAGCTAGCGGAACCAGTAGCCGACCAGACTTAACACTAGTGTCTGCAGACCTCACCAACCAGTATAAATGGAGGGTATTGGAGTACATAGGAAGCGACCACCAACCCATCCTCACCACCATCCCACAGGGTAAAACTAAAACGAAAATCAAAAGACAGCCGAAATGGAACTATGCTCGAGCAAACTGGGAACACTACAAACTCATATCAGACCAGCTCCTCACTGAAATAGACATGAACCAAGATATTAATACATTGAACGAACAGATCTCTACAGCCATACTGCAGGCAGCCAAACAGGCAATCCCCAAAGGCAGTCATAGCAACAGCAGCATCTTCTGGAATTAGAACACCTAGTACAACTAAGACGCGAGGCACGGAAAACCGCTCAGAAAAATCCTAGCCGTGAAAACAAAACCACATACAACAGACTCACTGCGCAGATTAAGCTAGCGAGCAGAAAAGTCAAAATGGAAACCTGGAAAGAAAAATGCGAAAACCTCGACCTCAATAAAGAAGGGAAGAAAGCATGGAAAATCACCGATAACATTGCAGGGACATCCCAGAAGAGAAACCCAACCCCTATAAAACTTCCAAACATTAACACAGCCACTCTAGCGTAGTGGTTACAACACCGCTCTGGCGACCGGGTGATACAGGATCAAACCCGGGCGACGGCATTTGAGGATTTTTCGTCGACCGGGATTTGGACTGGATGAACTCGAGACCTGGCGAGTACATTTGAAGGAGTGTCGTCGACCAGGGACTGGCGGCTCCTGAGCCGACCCAGCTGCAATGGGTACCTCCGAAATCGGCGAGTATTTGCCTGAATTGCGAGGGACACCTGTCTCTGTACAAGAAATAAAGGGATACTCACGTAAAATCAATGTCAGGTTAGACATAAAATAATAACCTGAGATTTCGCCTCGAGTATTAGCGGGCGAACGCAAAAAAAAAAAAAAAAAAAAAAAAAAAAACAGCTACCTCCAACAGAGAAAAAGCACGAGCCCTAAATCGATTCTTTGCTTAAGTCAATAAAACATATATAAGAGCCAATCTAGATAAAGTCATCAAGACACTTACAAAACGCATGCTAAAAGCACACAAGGCTGTGGACAGTATCTTTGATTAAGAATTTACGCTAGCAGAACTGCAATCCAGTCTCCTAAAGACCAAACTAAAAAAAGCACCAGGGCCAGAGAATAAGACTGGTTTTATCAAACCTGTAAACTCTTTGTAAAGATGATTCTAGTAGTTGCTAAAAACAATAATAATCAATTATTATCCTTTCATCATGGAAAGATGGGCTTTTTAAGATATTAGCACTCTGCTAAACACTTAAAAAATATAGAATTAAGTGCCTTTACAAAAGAGACAGTTCAGATTAGTGGCCACAACCATCATTAGCTAAAACTAGAACAGGGGACCACTAAAGCTGAAAGACCAGGCAAGCCATTAAAACAAACGTCTTCGTGGTTGACATTGGGACGGCCTTACTGTCGGTACTTAGCAACTGGAATCTTGAGAACTGAAACGTAGAACTGCAACAGGCGTCTGCCAGACTACCTCAGGAATCCTGCAGGGAGGTCCAACAGTCCAGGTGACCACAAACACTTGGCTACCTTAGAGCCATGCAGACACACACAATTAGAAAGCTGAGTATTACAATACCAGCATTGACAAGCATATACGTCAGTTCTATAAGATTGTCCACATGAAGAAAGTCCTCCCTTATAAAACCACAAATAACATATTCACAGCAAAAATTATATTGTAAAATAAAAGCTACTAAACTATCAAGTATATTTTCATTTTTGTCACCTTTGGCGTCATTCAAAGCCACACTTGAATTTATATTTGTAAAAAGCACTATACACTGGGTTTCCTTTTTCTATATGTCTTTTGGAAATTCTATTTTATATTTATAGAAAATCAAAAACCTCGAGTCTGTTTTATTTTCTTTGTCAGGTTTAAGTTTCAATGTAAACATTGCTGGTATATGATCTATTGAAACTGTTGGGGCTGAAGGGACAGTCGAGAACAAGGGCACTGAAGAGGCTAGTGAAACTGCCGAAAAGGCATCAGGCTGGCTGTGGAACAACCGCAACGGGCAATGGAAATCGTGACAATAAACGCTGCGGTACAGAAAACACCAGGAAAATTTTCTGTCCACAATACACTGAGTTTTTGGTGTACTAGTGAAAGGGCAGTGGCTGAGAGGCGACAGGCGATGTATACTATAAGGGGTGTCAGGAAGAATTGCAGTGGCGAGCGCGCATTGTCAAGTCTCGTCGGCTTCGCGCAGGTGACTCAGTGTGTGTCCGTAGGTGTGATGTGCTACGGAGCAAACGGAACAATTTGTCTTCTCTTTGTTACTTTCACAATTGCCTTCACGGCTGGCGGAGTTGTGGATTAAAGTTGCTACCATAAGTGAAATGGGTTCATTTTCGATACAAGACAACAGGAGGCTGAGACGCTTGGGAGTCATGACCCAAGTGGGCCCGCCCCTCTTAGAGTGTAAAGGAGTATGTAGGGCCGAAATACTTGTCGGACGGGAGGAATGCTTCTGATGATCAGATTGCTTCCTGTTGTATCGCTCTGTAAAGAGTTTCCTATCATAAAGTCTTTTATTCTTTTACCTGGGGGAAACGAGCCAAAATGCACTGTAATTGTAGATAATATATACTACTCGTCAAAAGTCAAGGGCCACTTAGAAAAACCTTGGTTGAAACCATAAAACAAATCTGATATAAACGTAATTGGTATCAGTCAAAACGGCATTTATTGAATACCAAATTGACATGTCACGTAAAGAAATGGAAACACACATTCAAACGCAATGAAGCTGTGAAGTGTGTCACCCACCTTTTCAAAAGTCACACAATAGATATTGGACAAATAGACATTTCAAAATCGGGTATGACCACCGTTTGCAGCAAGGCATTCAAGACAGCGTAGACGCATCGAGTCCACAAGGGTCCGAAGAGTATCCCGAGGAACAGCTTGCCATTCCTGAAGCAGAAATTCAGTCAGCTGTGCAACATCCATTGGCAGGTGGTGATTTGTTGACAATCTTCGACCAAGGACATTCCAGATATGTTCAATCGGAGAAAGGTCAGGTGAATGAGCTGGCCACGCCATCCCGATGATCCCATATTGCTGAATAAACTCATTCACCACACGAGCTCGATGGGGTCGAGCGTCATCATCTTGGAGGATGGCATTACCACCTATGGCCTCCAGATCAGGCTGAACAATTGGTCTTAAGATTTTGTTCTGGTATCTTGGGCCGGTCAAGTTGCCTTGGATGATGTAGAGTGGGGTCCTGCTGTGTCTGTAGAAGCCTCCTCAGACCACGACAGAACCCCTACCATAACGATCCACCTCTCGAATTGTGTCATCAGTAAATCACTCTCCTGGTCGTCTCCAAACTCGAATCCTGCCATCATTAAATGATACAGTGAAGCGAGATTCATCAGTGAAGAGAACTTGACTCCATTGTTGCCTTGTCCATCGGATGTGCTTGCGACACCAAGCAACACGGGCTCTGCGATGAGCAGGAGTAAGAGGGATTCTGACTGCAGGACGTCGAGCAGCCAGTCCAAATTCATGTAAACGTCTGCGAATGGTGCTTTGACTGAAATTAACGTTTACAGTTTATCTCAGCTGACATCTTAGAGTGGAACAAGTCACTGTTCGATGGTGCAGGGCTGACAACAAGAGGTACCAGTCATCATGTCTTTTGGTGCTTCTAGGGCGACCTGGCCGGTGGCGATCCTCCATACTTCCTGTGGTCTTAAATCTCTCCAAAATTCTTTGGATAGTAGAGTGTGACACTGCAAACAGTCTAGCAACCTCACGGACAGATAAACCACTTTCAACCCACGCTAAAGCCCTCATTCTTTGTAAGGTGTCAAGACTTCTTCTCGGTGGCATGGTGTTTGCAAGTGATGAAACTACCCTAAGTCTGCTGATTGTAAAACAAATTAAGAGTGAACTCTGTTCACGGAAAGTTGCCATTGCACGTGGAATGTCAATCAGCACGATTACTTCACCTGTTTGGTTGTACGGAAGTTTGAAAAAACAGATTAAAAATGTGAATTTATTGTCAGCAAACCAAATTGCACGTGATCACCATGGTTGTTGGTGAGTTGTTTTTATGCTTAGCGTGCATAGAGGACTGTCAGAGGAAGATATTGCACCCATTTTTACTAAAAACTTCCTTCATTTAATCATTCTATGCGCTTATATAAAAGTGTATTGAAAATAATAGGGTGGCCCTTGACTTTTGACGAGTAGTATAATTACAGAAGCCAGGGAAGGGATAAGTTGTGAGGAGGATGTTTTAAGCCTCTGCCTATATTTTTTACTTTTTTCAGTAATCTCTCTGCAGATTCACTAAGAGGCAAGTTTTAGTATTTTTATAACATCCCTTTTCACGTTCCTAAAAATGGAACTGCCCTGATTAAGAGAGAGAGAGAAGTGGTTGCCAGCCTCATATATAACTACTTAGCAAGAAAACATGTTAATTTACATTTGTAAAAGAAATGTTCACAACTTACCCCAAATTGGGTTATACACAATCTCCTCACACAGTTTTAGAATGGACACGAGCAATTTAGGTTATATGCTCACGAATCAATTCGTCTGGAAATTGTGAATCCCTTGTATGGTGTGTGAATCTGTGAAACACTTGGTCTGGGAAAGTTTCGCTTATGACAGGTAATCCAATTCCTAGGTTTTCAGTCTTGATATTTAAAGTCCTGGTCCCTTACGTTTTTCAGTCTCTGTTGGCAGGGTTACTTTTTAAGGTGTTTAATTTCCCAAATGCTTCGATCGGTCACATATAATATAAGAATTCTAAGTCCGATGTCTCTCTGGCTTCTGGGAGTCGCTCATATGATGTGCACTGCAGTCTCTCTGTTCTGTGTCTCTGATTTCGCTAGATTATATGTGCAGTTCTCAGTTCACATCACAGATGGTGCTTCCGTCGGATGTCCCAATAGGATCCATAGTTTCCAGCTTCCTACTTTAATCCAATCGTAAGCTCTTTAGCGCTGGGTTGGTGTATCTAATTTCAAAATATCCCCCACGTGTTTGAAAATATTAAATTTAATAATCCAACGTGTGACATCTTTCAAATCATGCAGTAATATTTCCGCCGGCATCTTGTGCCCTCTCACAAACAAATGTGTGAAGTATCCTGGCTAATGCCTACCGCCAAGATGTCTACCCAGACATATTATCTGTAACAATCACCAGGGATTGTCCCACAAAAAGCGATAAACGCATCTACCCTCTGTGTAATCTGCCCGACAAACAGACACCGACGTCGGCAGCCCAGACGGACAATCTTCGGTTCTTTTCATGTAGATCGGTGAGACCATATTGTCACAACTTTTTACCTGGGGTCAAATGTTGGACACAGACGTTTCAAAAGATGATCAGACTGAAAGAATAGATAAGCGTATGGCCGCTATAATTATCTGGTATTATCGCATTTACCTTGCGGAACGTAAACAATTCTGCGTGTAAAGCAAATACGTCCATAGGGGAGTAGAGTGTTAGAGACTTCACCCTACTAATCCAACATGAAGAGCACACATAAATGAAAGGGCAAAAATTATGCCAAATAAAAGCGGTTTAATGGGAGAAAGAGAAAAATGAAGAAAGGACGGGATACTGCCAGAGTGGCTGAAGGTGTGACAGAGCCAGCAAAAGAACACGTACAGACGTTTTGTCACAGTGATTATTAAATTTGTTATCTTACAAATTCATAATTGATTCAGTTCTTATAGATATGAGGGCTCATGTATGATCGAAAATCTTTTATATATATATATATATATATATATATATATATATATATATATATATATATATATATATATATACATTACTCTAAAAGGTCCTACAGGCAGCATGGTGCAACAAGACCATACCAAAGGATTGGGAGATTGCCATCATAACACCAATTTTCAAAAAAGGGTGACAATCGACAATGTGGAAACCATAGAGGCATATCCCTTCTCAGTGTCCCTGGTAAAATCTACTCTAGAATCCTAGAGCAGAGACTCCGACGCCTAGCTGAGCCACAATTGGATGAGGTCCAGTGCGGATTCCGAGCAAACCAAAGTACTCCAGACCTAATCTTCACACTCAGACAGCTGAGTGAAAAGGCCCTTGAGTATAAGAGTGAGATCCATCTTTGTTTCATAGATCTGGAAAAGGCGTTTGACAGGGTCCCCTGGAGCAAACTTTGGGACTGTTTGGCAAGGAAGAATATTCCAGCACCTCTGATTCATGCTATACAGAGCTTCTACAAGTCTTGCAGAAATTATGTGAGGACAGCAAACCATAAGTCAGAAGAGTTCAGGACCACCACTGGTGTAAGACAAGGTGATATCCTATCACCTTACCTCTTCATACTCCTTATGGACGATGTCATCAAGGCATGTAAGGAGAGAACAAGAAAGTATTCAGTGGGGTACTGGAAGATGAGACAGGTCTATATTTCGGAGCTGGCATTTGCTGATGATGTTGCCCTGATTGCTAAATCAGAGGCACATCTCCAATCCAACCTGCAAGTCTGGAAGGAAGAGCTGGAGAAGAGAGGGATGGTCATAAGCAGCTCTAAAACAAAATCTATGGTGATATCACGAGAAGAAAGAAAACATCAGATTAAGTTGGGAGAACAGGTCCTGGAGCAGGTCGACCACTTTAAATATCTCGGAGCTATTATAGACCGAAAGGGAGGCATCAAAGAAGAGTTGGCCACTCGAAAAGCAGCGGCTGGGAGACTTTTTCAGGCCATAAATCGTGGATTCCTCAGCAAGAAAGAGGTTGGTAAGAAAACGAAGATGGCTGTATACCGCTCCACCTATGTCCCAGTCTTGACATATGGATGCGAGTCGTGGGCAATGACTACAACCCACAAAAGCCAGATCCAAACCTCAGAAATGAGGTATCTGAGGAAAGTGGTTGAAGTAACAAGAAAAGACATGGTCCGCAACCAGACGATCCGTCAAGGCCTAAAATCCCATCCGCTGCAGACCCAAATAGAACAGTCCCAACTAAGATGGTTTGGCCATGTCTGCAGAATGGGAGAAGATCGGCTACCACGACAAGCATGGGAAACAAAGAGCCAGGGATCCAGACCTCCAGGACGACCCAGAGTCCGCTGGGAGGACAACATTAGACAATCTTTGAAGGACCGAGAACTAGAATGGAACCAGGCCAGGAAGAAGACAGCTGATAGAATGGTCTGGCGCTCTCTCTTCCAAACCTCTATACCTCACGGTAGAAGGGGAACGACTAATTAAGTAAGTAATATATATACATATAGTTACAGCCAAAGATAATTACAACAGGAATTTCGCTGGATTAAACCAGCTAGTGGCTCGAACAAGCCACATCATTGCTTAAAACTTCATGAAAGGTGCCGGATCAGATATAAGTTAACAGTGCTCTGTCCTATGCAGCATTGTTCTTGACTTCTGAATTATTTTGTGAATACTTCCTTGAGATAGAAGCATCATTATCCTTCTATCTACAACTCTGCCAAGAGTCATCTTATGCGAACATAGACACCTTTAAAGACCTATTTTAGATATTCTTGAGTTTTGGCCACTGGTGGACCACTACTGCAGAACAAAAGGGAGACAAACCCCGTGAAATGAACATTTTAAGAAAAAGACAATCCTCAGTTATAATGCGGTGGAGCATTCTTTGATAGGATTTTGTGAATGAATTTGGCTTTGTTAAAGAGGAAGCGCTTTCTTAGAGGTAATATGTTAAGATGTTCATATAGATCTACTAACTGTGTTAGGTGTTTGTCAGAAACTTGGCGCACTGCACGTTTTTGTAATGAGTAGAATCTCTTTGTGTTGGACATGGAGCAGCCATCCCAGATTTCGGAGCAATACTCGAGACGTGTTTGTATTTAGAACATTTTCCTTGCTCCATCATCTAGAAAATGTTTGATTTTAGCTAACTGGTAAACTTTCTGAGCCATTTGTTTGATCAAGGCTTGTTACGCACAGATTCTTTTGTAGGCAATGAATATATATATATATATATATATATATATATATATATATATATATATATATATATATATATATATATATATATATATATATATATATATATATATATAGAAAGATATTTATTTGTCTGTTAACACTTTTTGTTGATAGACAAAGGTACATAACCCTTGATTTAGTTGATGGTACATTTTATTGTGTCTGTTACCTTCTCTTGGGTCTTATATGAATACTAAGATTTACGTCGGCCCATCTTGAGTTGAACTCTGGGGGTCACGCGCTACTGCGCCTGCGTCGTATTGTTGGGTTGTCGAAGAAGACTTCCGTCATATAGGGTCCTTGTTTTTGCTGCCACGGACAGATGTCAGTTGATATGTGCTCTGTGTAATTCTGGGAAAGACGACGTCTGCTGTGTGACTATTATGTCTATGTTCCTCCCCAGAATATATTCTTAGCGCCAAAGTATGGCGTGTGCTATTTTTCTAGTGATTTTCTAGGATGTTACGGTAACGAAAGACATTTACTGAACTTTTTCGTTATGCCTAGACCTGCAGCCAGGGATATGGTCTGCATATGAGTGGGCTGAATTCTTTATTGACGACATTGTGCTAGCAGCACCAATATCTATTATGTACATTGCATTATTATCTATATAATCTACACAGCATTATCGATGTTTATGAACAGAGCCCTTTACTTATGCTTCATTATGCATCTTCGCAGTGAGCGACGCTCACTAGAGATAGAAGCTATTTTGGATCCCGCCTTTGACTAAGCGGATCATCGTTCGGAGAACAGGAATGCCTTATTATCTGATGATGGTATAAAGATCTATCTACTATGGTAACCCACTACTGTGTTTTAAGATTGTCGTCATAAAAGCCTGCTAATTTACGGCTTGTAATTCTTCGTCAGATGAGGTTCTGTCAGGGAGCCATTGATGATAAATATTTGAGAACATTAACTGACGTGATCAGTCAGTTATTCTTGAAAGTAAATACAACTAGAACTCAGAGGGACTAACTACGAATGTTCTATTGTATTCACATTCTTTACGAATGTATATTTGATGTCGTAAACCATTTTCAAGCATGTGATGTTGTTGCCAACCTGTTCCAGTGACTGTAGCTGTGTTGTTAGAGTGTGCGTCCCATTAAACTGTATGAAACTGTTAACAGTAGTTCCAGCCGTCATTGACTTCTAGATACGAGTGTATGAGTGCATTGTTACCTATCAACTCTACAGAACAGTACACACATTCGCGTAACTCACACCTGTACTCTCACTCGATATAAACACTATCCCTTGCCAGGGCCTCAATACTTTGTGGACAAGGTGACATGAATACCTAACACTGTGTCGGTTCGAGTTGACCATCAACCTTCATCAAGATGACTAGTACACACAAACTACATGCACCACAGTCACCCTTATCAATGTAACGTACCAGTGTGACGCCTTTGCATTTACAGTTTACATTCTACATTTATCAGTGTGGTGGCTTCATGTATTCAGCATTCTTCAGTGATAAGAATATATACACTTATCAGTGCTCCAATTATTGCAGTCTGCAAGGTCTCCCTTCTTGGGCAATTTGACAAAATTTCCTTTGTTCCACTCCGTTGGTATTGTCCATGTTTTCCAGACTTGTGAAAATAGTGGTTCTAATAGTTCTGCTGCTAACGCAGGGTCTGTATTAAATAGCTCTGTTTTTAAGTTATCATAGCCAAAACTTTTCCATTCTTTAACCCTTTGATTGCTGTGACGATTTCTTCTTTTCGTGGAATGTCTGTATTAACATCTAAATCGTTTTCAGCCTCAGGAACATTCAATTGTGTCTCTGGTGGTTCCTTGTTCAGTTTCTCTGAAATGCTCTGCCCATCTTGTCTCCTGTCCCTCTGCTGTCGTGATGAGATTTCCGTGCTTATCTCTTACTAGTGTAATATTGTTTGCACCTCGTTTTCCGTTGATGATTTTAGTTATTTTGTATACCGACTGTGCTTTGTTCATTTCTCAGTGCTGCCGGTCTTGCAAGATCGTCTAGGAAATTCCCTTTGTTGGCTCTGGTTTGGCGTTTTCTTCTTTTTCTTCGTTCACCCTCAGATGTCATCTTGAATAAGTTCAAAGAAAGCCGTGGTCAGCCTGAGGCTGTTGATATATCCGTAGATTTTCTCTAGGAATGGTACTGGCGATGGCCATATGCGTTTTCTCTGTTCCTCATATGTTGGGCACCTTTGAAGCAGATGTTCGGCAGTCACTTTATCGGTGCCACAGTCACACTCATCAGTAGTTCCTATCTTTAATTTGTTGAATAGATGGTATCTCAATCTGTTATGACCTGTGCGAAGTCTGAAGATTACCACTTGTTCACTTCTGCTGAGCTGGTAATACGGATCATTTTTTGTGTGGCCTGGATGCTCTTCTTCCCACTTGTGCCTGTACCTGCGCTTGATAAAACTCTTGGACTCCTCATAGGTTATATTTGTGTCAAGTTGAGGAAGTTTTCCCCCTTCCTTTGTCAGCCTCTTCATTTACAGGGACGATGCAGTGAGAAGGGATCCACTGTATCACGACTCTTTTGTACTGCTGACAAAGTCTGTGAAGTGTTACTCTTAGGTCATCCAGTTCAGCATTACTTTGACTTTTCAGCGTTGTAATCACTGACAGCGCATCTGAGAAGATAGTTACTGGTCTCTCTGAGCTTTCTTCTGTCGTTAGAATTTCTGATGCAGTCCTTAAGGCCTCTGCTCTGAAGTTAGTTGAAAATGTCGCTGTTGCGACTGCTATCTTTTTTTTGCGT
This sequence comes from Oreohelix idahoensis, assembly GCA_024509875.1. NCBI lineage: Eukaryota > Metazoa > Mollusca > Gastropoda > Stylommatophora > Oreohelicidae > Oreohelix > Oreohelix idahoensis. Next base: position 170,243 of record JAMPIV010006504.1, on the reverse strand, counting down.
GCCATTGCTTAAGCTCAGGAAGACTCCTCCACCCCCATCTTCTGTTGAATTAGTTGCTGATTCATCTGTGTATTCATGGATTCAGGTGTTGCTTGGGTAATGTTTCTCTATATATTTTGTGGTTAGGACTCTCTTTTCTGTTTCATTTTGGTCATATCGTTTGCACCTCGTTTTCCGCTGATGATTTTAGTTATTTTGTATACTGTGCTTTGTTCATTTCTCAGTGCTGCATGTCTTGCAAGATCGTCTAGGAAATTCCTTTTGTTGGCTCGGGTTTGGCGTTTAACTTCCTTGTCCAGCTGACTGTCCTGTTTGCTGTATAGTTGCTTTAACCAGGAGGACTTCGCTTCTGTTTTCTTTCTTTTCATTTCCTTTCTCATCGACATAATAATACATGGATATAAAACAAATTATTCACATAGAAAATAGAGAGAAAGGGGAAAAGTAGGTTGACATATGGATGAGATGTGGACAGGCAAAGGCTGCTTCAATGAGGGTAGAAAATCAATGATGAGGAAGTGTTTGAAAAGTGCTTAGTTGAATGAGTGTTATGTAGGTAGACGTTTTAGATGGTGTGGAAGTCTGTTCCACAAGTATGCTCCAGAGTAGACTAGACTCTTTTTGAACAGGTCGATCCTAGGTTTGAGCAGACGTAACTGGTGTAATTGTAGTCCCTCTCTTCTTCTGGTTTGAAATAATGATCATTGGTATGTGTGACGTAAATATAGCCACGGAGATCCGACCACGTTTGCTTCCTTAATTAGCGTTTACGTTTTGCTAAAGCTAACCACGCAATTTCGTGTTGTGTCTGAATCATAATTTGTAGCATCGCCTATTTTTCCTGTCTTTCTTACGTTAACGAGTTGTTTACCTATTTTTGCAACACGCCAGGTAACAGGGGAGCTAATCAAAAAGGATAGTTTACCCGAGTTATCGCCTTAGCGGATTTGCCAATTATTGGCAATTAGACAGACGCGCACAGAAATATAACGGTTTGTTTGTTTGAAGAATCAAGGGCAATAATATGTACCGACCACATTTGATGTAAGTGATCCCAGGGGACTTAATTATTTGATCTTCAGCAGAGGGACGAAATCAAAGAAGGCCTGTTCGCATGGCCAGGTCTTGTGATGTTGTTTCGGCACCATGAGCGAGCGAACCGGAAAATCCTTTACCTCTGGAGTCAAACTCGTTGATTTGCCCTGATACGGCCGAAGGCGTGAATTATCACACCCTTTGGTGATAATAACACCATTTCTGTATAAATACTCCGTCCTCTCAAAGTCAATTATCTAATCTAGCTTGTTATTCTGGAGCCATCGTGAAAGTGTGTTATAGCATTCCATGGAGATTGTTTCATTTCTGACTGCGGTAATAGAAATTAGCATTTACATGATTTAATGTGTTAAGTTTATCATTATATTTCACTGGGAATTTCTAGGTGCTAAGACTAGCATATTAAATAACGCATAGCTATTTTTTTCCAGTTGCAATGTAGATTTAATCACCCGCTAACACCCAGAAAGAGATGTTTTTATTGACTAATAAATACACTAGGTGACTGATAATTGACGGCATACAATTCACTTCTAATTCATTATGTGTAATTATATAAGTGACTAGTGTAATATCATGTGGCGAAAGAAATGGCTAGTAATGACAAGCGATATTTGTAAAGTAGTCATAATTAAATTAACACGGATATTGTGCACTGAGTGTTTTACAAAGCGGGAGGGGAAAGGCGCATACCTCAAACCCAACCCGTACCAGTTGAGCGATGCGTGATAAGATAGACTAAGACACGTGTGCCTTTTAATTTAATTAGATGACGGAGAGGATAAGAGATCTTACCCTTACGCATGATAGGATATTGTGGTTAAATGTTTTGTTTTCTTTCTAATTTTAGTACTGATCACAAACCAGCTGCCAGCGGTCTAATAGCACCAGTAACAAATCTTATTATTAGCGGGTCTTCGATGTTGACCTGTTTGGTCCTCTTGCTTCATCCAGAGAGAGACCAAAAATATAAACAATAAGATTAATCGTAACTGGAATTACAAAATAACCAGATTTTTTGCATTCAATTATAACATTTTTCCCGACTACTGACAGTCGTGTTTCCAAGTGAATTTATCCAGAACACGTTTCATAATCGGCACTCAACCCCAAAGAGAAAAACCGATAGGATATACCCTCATCATCTTTATTAACAGTTTACCAACCAGATGTTTCCTATAGCTATTGAAAGTACTGTCTACTGTGAACACTAGATCGCGGTTTATATTTTGCTACATGAACTATCTGATGTGACTTTTTCATATCCAATAACCTACCACCAAAGTAGGCGTTCCCCATTAGGAAAATTAATTATTCGTGGAGGAGCTGGGGCTCACTTCGGAGAAGCACAACACTGGATTATGATACATGTACATTGCCATGTTTATGTTCAAGAGGTTGTTAACCAAGTATTAGGTAAGGCGTGATTGATGTGAATACGTTCTACCTATGGAAACTGTACTATCGTTTATTTTCTTTGCAAATCCTGTTATTTTACGGGATAGCTTAACTAGGAACTTGGTTCTTTGCTTTATTGTCTATTCCATACCCTAGTGTTAATCTTTGACCTTTTGGGTTATTAACTTCTTTTGGGATCTTTTCTCAACAAGAGGGAGGGCACTTATTGGGTTATTTTCCTATGTTTGTAACCTATGATTATATTGATTCCTATATGTTTGATGTTGTAAAGTTTAAGTGATAATAAACTACACTAATCTTAATTTATTGTGTTGGTCAGCCCCAATCTCCATTTACCATAGTTTTCACGTCTGAGAGTCCTGTTGTCACGTAATTGTGTGTGTGTATGAGTAGTTAACTTACAATTGTATTTATAGGGAGGTTTGATAGATTGTCCATTACCAAAAGATAGTCGTGTAGATAGGCTGGACTAGAGAATTCACTCATTCCAGAGACAGATCTTCACCTTAAACTATTCACTCATGGAATCTATTCTAACACTTTCTTTCTCAGATAACCCCACTTTTTCTGTTCTATTCAGACTGGGCCAAATATATCTCTAATACCTATCTAAACGTACAACAGTATGGTGGGGCATTGTTTGATAGAATTGCTCGAGTCAGATTATCTTTGCTGTAGAGAAGACGTTTTTTAGGGACAGTATTTTGAGTTCTTTTTGTATTCCTGCGTGTAAAAATAAAAAGATAAAGGGTCCCGTTACCTGCCCATTGTGGCATATTGGGAATATGGTGTTAGGCCCATATTTTCTTGACCATTGGCACACAAGGAGTGATGTAGTCAGCATCATGCCGGCAATTCCTACATGTGGTATCATGCGATTATCGGTGATCAGACATACTGCTCTCTTATGCAGGGAATGCAGTCTCTTTGCGGTAGAAGCAGGAAAACTATCCCATATTGTAGAGCAATAATCTAAATGTGTCTGTATATGTCAGGTGTAGAATAATAGTCTAGTGTCTGTGTCTAAGAAGTGTTTTATTTTGGTCAGCAAATACGTGTTTGAGCTAAGTGTTTGGTTAAATTCCATACATGGGAGTTGTAAGTGCTGGTCAATCGTCAACCCTAGAGCTTTGTGTTCGGTTACATGTTCAACTGGTATCGATCCCATGTGTATCTGTAGCAATCATTTTGTGAAGTTTAGGAGTTTCTGTCTGGTGGTAATCACCATAGATTTTGTACTTACTGTGTTTACTGGCATACGATTCATATTAACCCGTTTTTTTTAAATTGTCTCCGTCACTTTGAAGAGACATTTTAGGTGTCACGCAGTATTTGTTGTTGGTTTAGACAGTACAATTAATCTGCAAAGAAGTCACATGTCGAATACTTCAGATGTTACGGAAGGTCGTTGATGAGAAGTGAGAAGAGTAGTGCCCTAGATGAATGGAGAGTTACGCCAACTAAGGTTTGGCCGCCATTTTCGGCTGAACCCGTATTGCAGTAAAATGGAATAGGTACAAATATGTGCTACTGTATTTGCAGCTAATTTTATTTCAAATTAGTAGTTAACCTAAACGAAAATGCAAATTGGGTCTGAAAGTCGCGATTGGGTCCATTTTCCTGCGATACGGGTTCAGCCAAAAATGGCGGCCAAACCTTAGTTGGCGTAACTCTCCATTCATCTAGGGCACTAGAGAAGAGTAGAGGTCCAAGAATAGAACCCTGTAGTACTTCTATTTATACGTATCTTCGAGAAATCTAATGTCGAGTTGTTGTAGTGCACTAACTGTCACCGATCTGCCAGGAGTGATTTGATGTCTAGTGGCTTATGGTCTATTTTGAGGGTCTCCAACTTTTGAACCAATATAGTAGATAGTGTGGTCACTCATTTCAAATGCTTTATCGGTGATCATTCGTACTGCTCTCTTATGCAGAAAAAAAAAAACAAACAGCAACACACAATTTTGCATCATGTACATTCGTCATCCAGTTGTCTGCCATTGTGGTGAGAGCTGTGTGACAGGAATGTCTGAAACCTGACTGGCTCTCAATGAGCAGTTTGATTGATGTTAAGTGTGATGTTGTGAATATATTTCTTTAGTGGTTTTGGTATAGATGAAAGAAGAGATATTGGTCTGTAACAATTGAGATCGCTATGTGAGCAAGATTTATAGAGAGAATACACTTTGGCAGTTTTAAATGCTGTGGGGAAGTAGCTGTGTGCAATACACTGGTTGTATACATTGGTTAGTGAAACGTCGAAAGCTTGCCTGGTTTGGGCATGTAACTCGTCATGACTCCCTTTCAAAAACTATCCTCCAGGGAACAGTCGAAGGTAAACGGAGAAGAGGAAGGCAAAGAAAATCCTGGGCTGATAACATCAAAGAATGGACAGGACACGGTTTTTCCACACTTGTAAGAATTGCTGAGGATAGAGAGCAGTGGAGGACCCTGTCTGCTGATGCTTCCACCATGGCACCCCTACGACCCATGACGGGTTACGAGTTGAGATGAGATGATGATACTAGGTACCACAAACTGCCGCTTTGCCGCGGTCGAGAAATTCTATGACGCGCAAGCGAGGCCCAATTTGGGCCCTTTTCAACCTCGCTCTGCCTAGTAATTAATTTGCCTTTTCTAAATAAAAATTATATCTTCTGGTTCCTTGATCTTTCTTTTTTCATAATATGTCAATTATAACTTTCTGCGTGTCATTGAAATTGAGTGAGACAAAAAAACAAAAACACCATTAAAACTGATCTTGCCGTGCACTAGCTGACTGGCGCTCAAGATAGCGAAATTTCCTGAAAGGAACCCCCCCCCCCCCCCCCCCCCCACCCCCCCCCCCCCCCCCCCACCCCCCCCCCCCCCCCCCCAATCAAAGCGTCCGCGCTATGTCCTCAAAAATGCTACACTAATATGATTTTCACCAATGAGAAGAGCGGGAACTGAGGTTTACGCACATGTAACACGAGGCACAGATTTAATATAAGAAAATATCGTAAATTCGAAGTGAATGAGAAAGTTCGGATTTTAATACACATCTGGGAGGCCTACCTACACTCGTGTTACATCAAACAAACGAGCAACCATTCTGCTAAAATCGTATCAAAGTTTTAAACACCATCGTTATTTGATGAAAGAGCGAACGAACGTTAAAACAGAGCACCTCCAACACATTTCGGCGTGTAAAAAAATGGCGGATGTTCCACCTGACAAACCCGGACACGATGGGCCGGCTGTACGAAACACAGCACGAAATGACTCAGTGCTGAACTGAAAGTTTCACCAATGGAAGTCGACGCAATATGTGTTCTGAGTAAGTTTTGAACTTTGTTTTATTTCTATTCATTTCAGACCTATTTTTTTTTATTTGCAATATAGCAACGGCAAGTGACGGAGGGTGGGTGTATTAGTAAATGAACAGCCAAATGTGATGTCTCGATTCACACATTTACATTGGTTAAAGAGTCGCAAATGATGGATTCAGCGTAAAGTAGAATCTTATTGCTAAACCATCAAGTCCAGCTAAGTTGTTTTTTAATGCCAAGAGATATTTGAGAACTTTGAGTACTGTTGAAAAGGAATATCTCTTACATCTGTTATGGTGTATTAGTTGTTGCAGAAGGCTATTAATTTACTAATGTCGCAGTACAAAGGCTTTAGTTTCGACTTGAGGTGGCTAATTTATGTTTTAAAGTAGTGACTAAAATTAGTTGCCGTGAGTGAGCAGCTTTTTGGTAAAGAGTTTAGTGACTATGATTTGTGTGTTAGATTTCTAATGACTGCCCATACTTCTTCGCTGTTTGCTTTGTCTTGAATCATCTTTCTTAAACTTCAGTATGCAATCATAATCAAAAATTAGGTTTGTTTTTTTTAAACAAACAAGATAGTAATGAAAAAAAATCAATAAATAAATACAAAATTAATTAATTAAAAATAAAAAAGACCATAAATAAATAAATTCTGTATGCCAACATTCACTCATGCGGTCAAAATGTCTACAATTAATCTGCATTTTTGAAAGTGTCATCAATCATCAATACAAAAACTATATAAACACATTCTCGCTTATATCCATACATTCATTCTTGGTGGAAAATAAAATAATAATAATAATAACACTTTCTTATGCACTTCTGTAGCAGGAAAAGTCATTGAGCAGTTAAATAAAAAAAAATGTATTTCTGTTTATTCTCATATACATCATCCCATTTAAGCAAACAAAAACATTCACATTTCTAAAGTACAGTGGTATGCAGGTACATTCTCACATACATTACATTATATAATAATATTACATGGATATAAAACAAATTATTCACATTAAAACAAACAAAATTGAAGAAAAGAAAAACACGAAAAAAAAAAAAGAAAGGCTGACCTATGGATGAGATGTTGACAGGTAAATGCTGTTTCTATGGAGGTAGATAATCAGTGTTTAGGAAGTGTTTGGAAAGTGCTTTGCTAAATGAATATTCCACAATGAATGCAAATGAATGTAACTGTACTTTTTCTCTTGTTGAGGTGATCACTGGCCCAAGACAGTATACATGTTGTTAGGTGTGTAGTGCGAGCGGATGATGAACTGAGTGTGGGTGCGAATGAAGGCGCGAATGTGTTTAGGCTCTTATGTATGTAGACCCTTCAACCCATACACTCACATGCAGTAGTCAAGGATGCTTGGACACTGCAGACACGTTTCAAAACATTTATTGACGAGAGCACACATGGTATCAACAGGAACAGTCAGTGTAAACAAGGTCATGCTGACCGGAAATCGATAGGTATACGACAGCAACAATTGTGTTGGTATGCTTTTTAGGTGGTGTGGAAGGCTGTTCCACAAGTAGGCTCCAGAGTAGGCTAGACTCTTTTTGAACAGGTCGATCCAAGGTTTGGGCAGACGTAACTGATGTAATTGTAGTCCCTCTCTTCTACTGGCTTGAAATAATGATCATAGGTACGGCGGGGCATTGTTAGATAGAATTGCGTTAGTCAGCTTGGTTTTGTTGCAGAGAAGACGTTTTTTAGGGACAGTATTTTGGGTTCTTTTCGTATCCTTGCATGTGGTATCGTGTGATTATCAGTGATCAAAAGTACTGCCCTCTTATGCAGAGAGTGTAGTCTCTTTGAGGTGGAAGCAGGGCAACCATCCCAAAGTGTAGAGCAGTAATCTAGATGTGTCTCTATATGTGAGGTGTTGAACTATAGTCTAGTGTCTGCGTCTAAGAAGTGTTTTATTTTGGCCAGCTGGTACATCTTTTGAGCTAAGTGTTTGATTAAATTCCATATATGGGAGTTCCACGTTAAGTGCTGGTCAATCGTGATCCCTAGAACTTTGTGTTCTGTTACATGTTCAATTTGTATTGATTCCGCGTGTAGCTATAGCGATCGTTTGATGCAGTTTAGGAGTTTCTGTCTGGTGGTAATCAACATAGATTTCGTTTTTGCTGTGTTTACTGGCATACGGTTCATATTACTCCATTTTGTCAGATTGTGTACATCGCTTCGAAGAGTCATTTCAAGTGTCACGCAGTCACTGTCACTAGTGTAGATAGTACAATCATCTGCAAAGAGGTCACATGTTGAATATTTTAAATGGAGTGGCAGGTCGTTGATGAATAGAACCCTGCGGTATTCCTGTATTTATCTTCGAGAAATCTGATGTCGAGTTGTTGTGAAGCACTAACTGTTGTTGATCTGCCAAGAAGGATTTGATCATGTTGTGAGAGAGAGAGAGAGAGAGAGAGAGAGAGAGAGAGAGAGAGAGAGAGAGAGAGAGAGAGAATGAACAAACTTTATTTTCGAAGGGTTAAGAATTGGGCGCGCAGGCCCGTCTAACATTCTGCCCTTCCCCTCTCATTTATCTTGCATACTATTTGGAGCCATGCTGGTGTAATGGTTACCACATTGCGCTGGCAATCAGGTGTTCAAGGTTCAAGCCTGGGCATATGCATGTGAAGAAGTATCATTGACCAGGATTTTGATTGAATAACCTGAACGGCTAATGAGATAAACCCTCTGTGGATGGGAAGGAGCGAAGCTCCTGACTGGGTTGGAAGGAAAGTCCGCAGGTTCCCTAGTCTCGCAATGACATGTCATTGGGCTGAAAGCCCAAGTTCTGCTGGTTACAAAAAAATAATAAAATAAAAATCTTGCATTCTATATCCTTTCATTCCCACATTAATATGAAGGCATGCAACATTATAAAGGTAATATAACAGCGGATGTTTACAGTATGCAGCCATAATCAAAATTAAGTTTTTTTCTGTAAACAAGCAAGAAAGTAAAAAAAAAATAAATAAATAAAATAACATGAAAAAAAAATCTGTACAGTAAATCATGAATTCAAACATAATCAGATTAGGTAGCATGGTATCAGAACTCATGAAGTATTTGACAGTCTGCTATTGAATGAGGTGAGACTTGGTGTTATTTCTTTGCCCTTCTTAATCCAAGAGCAGAATCAGTAGGAGAGATAGATAGACATACATTTATTTAAAAGGGTAAAGAATTGGGGACCCAGGTCTGTCTGACCATCCAGCCCTTTATCTTTCATTCTGTATCCCGACACTCACTCATGCGGTCATCAACAATTTATCTGCATTTTTGAATATGTCATTAAACATCAATACAAAAATTACATAAACGTAGGTTTTTTTACGTGGTGTGGAAGGCTGTTCCCCAAGTCGTTCTAGAGTAGGCTAGACTCTTTTTGAACAGGTCGATCCTAGGTTTTGGCAGACTTGACTGATGTAATTATAGTCCCTCTCTTCTACTGGTTTGAAACAATGATCGTAGGTATGGCGGGGCATTGTTTGATAGAACTGTTAGAAGGAGCACCATTCGTGCTCACGCTCAAGTTAATGCTATATGAGATCGACTTGGGCCAGAGTTAAAAGGCACTACTGGGACAGCGGCTAGACCTATCAGAAATAGGTATGCAGAAATTCGTTGATGATGAGCCTACATCAGTTTGATTATCATTCACCATTGATTCAGTTGCATTATTGTTGTAAATTACACATGGCGATGTGTTCTGGCAGCAGCAAATTGTTCTAGACTTGCTTTCATACATTTCCTTCCCATTTTGAAGTAATAGAACACAATTTGGTGAGATTTAGACTGTAATCAAGAGAGAACTGTCGATGAAAAACATCACGCTGCACAGAACAAAGATGTATTTTGTTTATCTCGGAAGTTGTGGTTGTTATCTTCCGGAATAGCTCTGGCCAATCAGCGCATTGTTATGACCAATCAAAAAGAGAAACATGAATGGGCCATGAATGAGGTCACTGCATGACCACCCCTTATAAGGATTCCCTCTGTGGTGAAACTTGTTGAGAACCTAGCATTGCACACTAAGCTTGGATGAGTCACTTGAGCCTCATGCGTAATTCTTTGACTTGGTTGACTGCATGCAGAAGGATCTGTGGACCCAGTGATAGGCAGGGGAAGCTGAGAAGTGGCTCTGTGCAGGACGTGACAATTTCTTGGGAGAGCCCAGAAACAGAGTACAGTATTATAGCTCTGCATAGTTGGAGAGCTCCCTTGGATGGCGGGAAATGCACAGTATGCCACACACTTCTTAATCCTAACTTGGGACCAGATGTGACGATCCTTTAAATGCAAGCCAAGCTGGAGCTCATTATTTCAACTCAACACGTTTCAAAATGTCATAGAAGTCGCAGGAAAAGCCTAGATCTACAGTGTAGATCATACCAAGGAACCTTCAACTTGGTATTGGCTGCCAAAGAGCAAGAAGCTCAGCAGCCTTAGTTCAACAAAAACAACAATGAGGAAGTTAACGTAAAATAAGGGGGGTTTTGAATGCCAAATCACGCAGAGCTATGAGAAAGAAAGGTTTTGAATTTGCTATAATCAGGGAAATAAAGACATTACCTTTTCAACAATACCACATACTCCACAATGCTGACAGCGTCAATAAGATATTATTGAGAGGCAAATCTTGCATTTTCGGCACAAATTTGCAAACCACAGCATGGGTGGAGTGCGAAAAATATGCTTTTTGACACATACATTTTATTTTTTATGTCATAAAGCCTTGCTCAACCAATTCCTCAATGATTATTTAACAAAATAAGCTCAAAAGTAAAAAAATCTATTTGTATCTGAAACTTGATTTTCCACTGCCATAGATGCCCTTAAAAGGCTTCTCTCCTGTGTGTACTCTTTTATGTATTACTAGCGAACCTCTACAAGCAAATGCAGCCCCACAAACATCACACTTGCAAGGCTTCTCGCAAGTATGTATTTTTTTATGAGTTTTTAAGTGACTAGTCTGAGTAAATGCTGCACCACAAACATCACACTTGTATGGCTTCTCTCCTGTATGTATTCTTGTATGTACATGTAAGTTACTATTTAGAGTAAATGTTGCACTGCAAACATCACACTTGTAAGGCTTCTCTCCTGTATGTGTTCTTTTATGGGTATTTAGATCACCTTTACGTGTAAATGCAGCACCACAATCATCACACTTGTAAGGCTTCTCTCCTGTATGTGTTCTTGTATGTAAATTTAAGCTGCTATGACAAGTAAATCTTGCACCACAAACATCACACTTGTAAGGCTTCTCTCCTTTATGTGTTTTTTTATGGGTATTCAGATGACCTTTATTTGTAAATGCAGCACCACAAGCATCACACTTATAACGCTTGTCTCCTGTATGTGTTCTTTTGTGGGTATTTAGATCACCTTTACGTGTAAATGCAGCACCACAATCATCACACTTGTAAGGCTTCTCTCCTGTATGTGTTCTTTTATGCACTTGTAAGTTACAATGCATAGTAAATGTTGTACTGCAAACATCACACTTGTAAGGCTTCTCTCCTGTATGTATTCTTTTATGTATATTTAGATAACCTTTACGTGTAAATGCAGCACCACAAACATCACACTTGTAAGGCTTCTCTCCTGTATGTGTTCTTTTATGTTCTTGTAAGCTATTATTCAGATTAAATGTTGCATTGCAAACATCACACTTGTAAGGCTTCTCTCCTGTATGTACTCTTTTATGGGTATTTAGATCACCTTTACGTGTAAATGGAGCACCACAATCATCACACTTGTAAGGCTTCTCTCCTGTATGTATTCTTGTATGTACTTGTAAGCGACTACTCAGAGTAAATATTGCACTGCAAACATCACACTTGTAAAGCTTCTCTCCTGTATGTGTTCTTTTATGGGTATTTAGATCACCTTTACGTGTAAATGCAGCACCACAAACATCACACTTGTAAGGCTTCTCTCCTGTATGCATTCCTTTATGCCCTCTCAAGTCACGCATTTGCATAAATGCTGCACCAGAAAGATCACATTTGAAAGAATTCTCCACTGTATGGATTCTGTTATGTACTTCTTGGTGATCATTCCAAGTATATGCTACATCATTAACATCACATTTGTAAGGCTTTGCTGTTGAATGTACTCTTTTATGTACTTGTAGATGACATCTCTGAGCTAATACCAAACCACAAACATCACAACTGAAAGGCTTCTCTCCTGTATGTATTATGTTATGCTGCTGTAGGTTATCTTTCCCAGTAAAGAATTCACCACAAATATCACACTTGTAGGACTTATCGTCCCCTAGTTTCTTATGAGACTGAATTTTTAAATTACTGCAGGTAGCAACAGCTCTGTCACTCATACTAGGCTGGACATTTTTCTCACTGACAGAAAATATTTCACTACAATTTATGCTACTAACTTCAGTCATTAAAGCTGATGTATTACCATTTAGGTTGTCACAAATATTAACAGTACTTTCTTGACTATAAAGAAAATGTTCATTAGCTGTGAGTCTCAGTTTGATGTTATCTTGTCTGATTGCATCAGCTGAGGTATCATAATCTTCTCTTACTGCATCAGCAGAGGTATCATCATCTTGTCTTTTTGCATCATCTGATGTATCATAATCTTCTCTTACTGCATCAGCTGAGGTAATATTCACTCTTGCTGCATCAGATGAGATAACATCACCTGTTTTATTTACTGTTTTATCCATTTTATTTCCATTGCCCTGTGGTAACACATTCTGAAGATCATCATGTTTATTACCAAACTCCCAGAATCCATTGCTGTGTACTGTTTTCATATGCTCATCCAGGACATCAAGTTGGAGGAAACCAGTTCTGCACAGGGGACAAGAATAAACGTCTGAAATGTTGAAAATAATGAGCACAGATAAATGATGAAATGCATGTTCTATATGTAGGAAAATGTTATAACATAAATATAAGTATTATGTCCAGGTAATGATGTATTATGTATATATCACACAAGTTTACTAAACATTTTGAAATGCTTTAAAAAGTTATGTGAATGGCCTAATAGCTTCTTAGTATTAAATGTTATACAGTACACATATTTAAACCATTAAGTTACACATTCAAACCATGAATTTAAAACATTAATATTAAATATAGGGTGTCCGAACGAGAAAGGTAGATTTTGTTTTTGAATAACTAGTCTAAAAGTGAAACAATTGTCAATTTTATGTTACGCATGTTTTATTTAGACCTAACAGTTATGTGTGGAACACTATATCATTTAAATGGCCGCCTCTGCTAGCCATACAGATGCGCGCCCTGTGGAGCACATTTTGCATGACATTTTCGCATGTTTCAACTTGTATAGCGGCGATATCCTCTCGAATATTGACTTTGAGTTGCTCAATAGTCTGTGACCTTCCCTTTCAAAAAACCCCATTAAAAAAAAAGTCTAATGGAGTTTAAATCTGGCGATCTTGGAGGCCAGTCGATGTCGCCAAATTTTGAAATTAATTTGTCCGGAAACATCCTATTCAAAATTTCTCGTGTCGCATGCTATGTGCGACGTGGCACCATCTTGTTGAAACCACATGTCACAGTAGGTCCAAATCCTCCAATTGCGGACCGAAAAAGTTGTTAATCATGTCCCGATAGTGTTCGCCATTGACTGTAACAGCATTGCCGTAAGCGTTCTCAAAAAAGTATGGACCAATCACATCTCCAGCCCACATAGCGCACCAGACTGTCACTCACCGAGGATGTAGAGGCTTCTCGTGTATCTCTCGTGGATTTTCCCTTCCCCAAATAAGGCTATTTTGATTGTTTATGAAGCCACTGAGGTGGAAGTGAGCCTAATCACTCATGATGATTTTCTTCCAAAATTCAGGGTCATTTTCAATGGCGTCTAACATCCAATTACTGTAATTACAACGCCGTTTGTGGTCTGCAGGTTGAAGAGCTTGTGTCAGCTGGATCTTATATGGGTGTAGGTGTAGATCTTTACGCAAAATTGTGTGTAAAGATGACCGAGATAGGCCAAGTTCTTGTGAACGGTGTTTGATGGAGATGCCCGGCATTTCAGCTACACTTTCATGCACAGCAGCAATGTTTTTCAATGAACGAGCGCTCTGAGGTGCTGAAGGCCTTGAGCGATTCACCACCGAACCAGTTTCTTCAAATACCGCCACTAAACACTGAATTGTGCATACTGCAGGCACATGATTACGACTCAAAATTTCACGTAATTTACACAGTCACCGCAATTGAACACTGATTTTGATAATAAGTTTTAACTATTGAAACGCGTTATTCATTCGTGTACCTCTCCATAATGAATTTGCCCCATCTCTATTTGACGTCTGCCAAATATGAAGTGACAGAAACAAAATCCACAGAAATGGCGGGCAATTCAAATCTGCCTGCTCTCGTTCGGACACTCTGCATAAAAACATTGTTATTATCCATACCTTCCTCATCTCCACATGAGCCTAGGTGATGTTTACTTTCTGTCATTTCTAAGATGTCGGTATGCTGTATCTCCATTTTAGTACAGCTGTTGTCACAATCCACCTGACAGACATTTGGATCAATCAGGCATTTATGAGACAGGCTACACAAAAATTTAAAATGTAGGAGGCATTTGTTTTCCTCAAATCTCTTTCTCACGACTACCATGACTTATGTACATGTACAAGCATATACACACACACATGTATAAAAACGGACACACAAACATACATAGCACAAAGAAAATTTCTAAATAAAATGCAGGTCCTGTGAGGGTAAGGTGTGTTTTTAAATCTGTAAGTGCAAATAAGCACAAATAAAATACTTTAATAAATGAAAAAAAAAAATAATAATAAGCAAGTATACTGAATAAGACTCTTAATAAGGCTGATATAGTTTGTCTGAACAGCTGCACATCCTACCTAAATATTAGCATCAGGGATGACTGTCTCAGGTTATGGTTGGTATAGTTTGTCTGAACAATTGAACATACAACATTCTCCCTCAATATTAGTACCAGACGTGACTTGTTCAGGGTTATAGTTGGTAGAGCTTGTTTGAACAATTGAATATACAACAATCAATCAATACTCTTGAGCACAGGCCTTCAACAAATAAATGCCAAGTCCTCCTGTCACATCATTATAACCCTCTACTCCCAAAGGAGCATAGGCCTTCAACAAACACATGCCAAGTCCTCCTGTCACGTACCATCATCTCAAGTTCTTTCCACGTTTTCCTCATCATTTTCACCTCTGTTTCCAGCTCTCTTCTCCATGTGCTTCTTGGTCTACCTCTGCCTCTCTTGCCCTGGGGGTTCCAGAACAAGGACTGCCTTGCAATGCTATCAACAGGTCTCCTCAATGTGTGTCCTATGCATCGCCAGCATATCTAGTTTCACTGGAACGTTTCAGGATCTTGTCATCAGTTCCACGTTTGTGACTTTGTCATACCATTTCAATCCTTTTATTCTATGCAACACTCATTTATGAATGTCCATAACCTTTTGTAGTTGTTATCCATGTTTCATAGCCATACAATAGGACTGACTTGACATTTGAGCTGAAGACTCTTATTTTCATTTGGACTTGATTTTTTTTTTTAAATCTGCATGTTTCTCAATGCAATGAAAGCTCCTCTTGTTTTCTGTATTCTTATTTTGATTTCATTGTCTGTCCCTCCAACTTTACCTATACTGCTGCCAAGATATGTGTACAATTCTACATCTTTTAGTGGTGTTTCTTCAAGTTCAACCTTGTTATAATTCCTTGCATTTATTCTCATTATTGTTGTCTTTTCCATGTGTATTTTCAGATTTACTTGTTGTGGCCTCTCATCGAGTATTTTCATTTTGTCTTGCATCTGATTATGGTTACGAGTAAGAAGAGCCAAGTCATCAGCAAAATCCAGATCATCAAGCTGTTTAGTCAGATTCCACTGGAGTCCATATCTGTCATGTGATGTTGATATTTTCATAACCCAATCAATTGCTAGTAAGAAAAGGAATGGAGACAAGAGGCATCCCTATCACACTCCCATTCTAAGCCCAAACAGTTCTGTAAGTTGTCCTTCATGAACAACTCTGCATGTCATGTCTTCATAAGTTTTCTTTAACAAGTTAATGAACTTATGGGAACTCCATAACACCTCAGATTATGCAGTTCAGCTGATATACAATATTTTATGCACACTTACTTTAAAGATCAGGTGCGCAAAAAAACATATGATATTATGTGACGGTTCCCCATTCTGGTTCATCATACTTAATCCACATTTTCTCATTATTTCTTCAAAGCTGGTGTTGTCTGTTCCTATTTTTGTGTTTAGGTCCCCCATCAAAATTGTGATGTCCTTTCTTCTCTTTTTATCCAAGCCATTTTGTAGTCTGGTGTAAAATTATTTTATTCACAGATTCTTCTTTATCATTCCTTGGTACAAAACACTGGATGATGTTTATATTTATTTTCTTCTTGGCTGTTTTAAACTTTACTGTTATAATTCCAGGTTCTATTGATTCCCATTCTATAAGTGCTTTCTGTCCTTCCCTTCTTCTTTAATCCTTAGCCACAAGCTGTCAAAGTACGAGGTGTGTTAAAATGAACCCCGTCCCAGTGGCTTTATAACAAATATATGTAAGGTACATCAGCAGGAGTAGTATAATTAAATACAGCAATTGTTATGAAGCAAGTCCTCACTGGGGTTCTTTAGAAATAGTCACCAAAGGCATTCAGAAATGCATCCCACTGCTTGGGTAGATGGCGGATGCCGTCCAAGAAAAATGACTTTGGTTACTTATTGAACCATTTGGTCACCAAGGCCCTGACGTCTGCATCGGAGTTGAATCATTGTCCCTTTAGAGATTTTTTTAAGGGCCCGAACAAATGAAAGTCACATGGTGACAGATCGAGGCTGTAGGTTGGGTGTGGCAGAACTTCCCACCTTTTCCTTGCTAACGCTTCCTGCACAATGTTCGCAACATGTGGACAAGCATTGTCGTGCAACAGAATCACACCATGCGAAAGCATGCCGGGTCGTTTATTCTTGATGGCTGTATGCAGGTTGTCTAGTGTGTCTTTGTAGCGGATGGCATTGATGTTCACGCCAGGCTCTTTAAAGTCAACCAATAGAAGCCCTTCATGGTCAAAAAATGCGGTCAGCAGAACCTTACCAGCGGAAATCTGTGACTTGAATTTTTTGGGTTTGGGTGATCCGGGATGTTTCCATTGCATGCTCGCTGTTTTGCTGCACGGCTCAAAGTGGTGGCACCACGACTCATCGCCTGCCACTATGCGCAACAGAAATGCATCACCCTCCTCTTCGTAACGCAGCAGGTGGTTCAAACTCCACCCCATGCATTCTTCCTTATGGTGAACGGTCAGCATCCGTGGGACCCATTGTGAACACACCTTTCGATATATCAGTTTCTTCCTAACCACCATTTGAACTGTCCCAAGAGACACAGCAAATTCATCTGCTAGCAAACGTAAGCTCCGATGACGGTCCACCCGTACTGCTGCATCAATCTCGGCGATGGCTTCTTCTGTCGCAACAATATGCACCTGACCTGGCCGTAGAAGATCTTTAGTTAACTGACGTCCTTCTCGAAACATTTGTGCCCAGTATTTCACTGTAGTCTTAGACACACTTTTGTCACCATACACTGCTTTCATTCGGCGATGAATGTCGACTGGTCGACATCCTTCAGTTGTTAGGAACTGAATCACCACTAGCTGATCGACCTTGGATGGATTCCTTATCACACCGGCCATTATTTTAACGGTCTGCAGCACAACCAATTAATACTAGGAGAATGAACACTTACACACTTGTACATGCGTATGTGCTTATTACGTCAGATGTGATGTCATCATGCTCCTCCTACGAATGTCCCCTTGGCACAGCACGGTCGGGTTTCATTTGAACACGCCTTGTAGTTAGTGACCATCACACCTGGTGGCATCTTGTAGGGCAGAAACAAACTTCTTCCACTTTGTTCGGTCAGCAGCCATCCTTCGTACAGTGCCCCAACTCTGGTTTGTTTTTTGCATCTCAGCCTCCACAGTTCTCTGCCAAGTTGTTTTTGGTTGGCCTCTCTTTCGCTTTCCTTTGGGTGTCCATAGCACAGCTGTTCTTGTAATGGCATCTGGGTCCCTTCTGAGGATGTGGCCAACCCAACTCCAGCATCCGCCAGCTATGATGGTGTGCATGTCCTCTTGGTTACTACAACCAAGTAGTTCTTGGTTGGTGATGGTATTCAGCCAAAAGATTCTAAGAATTTTCCTAAGGCAGATTGTGTGGAAGGAGGACAGTTTCGACATTTCCTTCTCTGTTACTCTCCAGCATCCCGCACTATAGAGAAGCACAGAAAGTACACAGCTCTCATATAGTCTTAATTTGGTGTTTGTGCTGTACTGGGAAGACTTCCAAATGTTGCCGAGACTAGCAAAGGCTGTTCTTGCTTTATTCATTCTGTTGGTAATGTCCTTGCTTCTTCCACCATCTGGTGTTACTATGTATCCTAGGTATGTAAATGTGCCTGTCTGTCTAGCTTCTGGTATCCTGTAGTTATTGGCTCAGGATTGCCCACATTGAGTGTTATGACCTCTGTCTTCTTCAGATTGATGTTCAGTGCTTCTATAGACAGCATTAAAGCTACCCCTTTACTGTGGTGGGCACTTTCCTCCTCACATCCTGAGGACAACATCATTTATCTTGTAATTAATTTCTTCCTCTCTATGCTCTTCAACTTTGTCTTACAGAGACTCATGATATAAATCCTGTAATTTCTCATTCTGCTGCTACTTGTGCAGTTTTCCCTTGTTTATGTCAAGTGAGAACATTACAGGTGCCAATCCTGGAGCTTTTCCTAGTTTAAAAAATGGTTAGTCAGTAACCCAAACTCCTTTTGGCTTTCTCTGAGTTGCATCATGTGCCTCCCATCCAAAAGATCTTCTACTGTTTTGGGTGACTGAGTTGATTTATATTCTACATTTGACTTATCCATAGTGCTTGTTGAAGTTTTTGTGGTAATAAGTTTTTTTACAGCATGGGGTAACCAGCCTGATAAGGTTGATAATGTTGGATTTTTATTCCCGTTAATGATATCCACCAAAAGATAGATATAAGTGGATGGAAGCAGACATCATCATCATCATCAGTTGATAAGATCTCTATGGTGTTGTTTGCTCCACTGTAGTGTATGGAATGTCAACTTGACCTACGCAGTGGTGTGTAGACATGGATTGAGTGTACAATGTGCGAATGATGATAAGGGTTCGTGTTGTTGACAAATGTTCTTTTCTCACACTCATGTATGACTGGAAGTCATCGACACCAACGACTGTGTACCTTTTCTAAAGTTTAATTGGACGTACACACTCGACAGCACAGATAGTGACAAATCACAGGTTGGCATAATACATCATAGTACAGTGGATAAATGGTCTTGCAATATTATGTTACATGGGCACTCATGTAGATTAATATTATAATGGACTGTCAGTAGCCAAGCCCTCAGCATCGCCCATACATATAAATCATCTGACTTCACTGACTGAGCACGTCAGCTTATAAACAATATTTCAGATGGCTTCTAAACCTAATCTCGTTTAGCGACGATTCTCCCACATAATGTTCAGCACATATTTTTTTCATATAATAATATTGAACCGCTAATAACGGGTTCTCATGTGTAGCGGTGATCTCTGGACTAAACAAGCGATAATACGGGCATCCCCTTTCTCTTCTTGAAAGTCGCTACATGTTTTGGTTCCAAGATGGCTTCACTCGTGAACTGTCACTCACGTTTGGATGCAGATAATGAATCTGTCCTAAAGTTAGTCATTCATAAAACATTGCATTGCTCTGTAGATTTGATCATGAACAATTGACTGCATTCTACAGAATATAGTGCTGCTAGGAATCGAAGTCGTTTTCATCGAGTCAAATATATTCTCTTAGACATTCAAATCGTAGCTATCGAAAATGGTGGCTTCGATCGAGAGTTCATAAGAGTGTCTTTAATTACCTTGGTAGAGGAAATATGAAACTGCCATTCCTTGGCAATATGAATAAACACTGGGGTAAAGCATACACGATAGGTTTAGACGACTATCACTTTCCCCACAAATACTGAGATCACTTTTTCCCGGCGACAGGCCGACATAGGAAAAACACACACAGTCCCTATCAGGACGAAGCCAAATCACACCACACTCTAACGACACATCCGCCGAATAGCCTTTGACCTCTCTAGAGACAACAGAACATATAGTTCGACTTAGATATGTAAAGATATACAGATATAAGACAGACTCGTCCTACTCAGACAAACAATACACATAAATTCAGGCCATAGATATTCTGAAGCAAGAACAATCTATTATTACCCAAACAACGAATAAATCGCAGTAAAATGGATTTATCCGCGGAGTTTGATCGAAGAGATGGCACAACTTTCAAGGGAAGTAACTCAATAATGACTTTCCCTTAAGCACAAAAAATTACCTATGTATAATATTGTAAGATATCAAAGACTGCACGTAACACAGCCCCATGCCCAACCCTTCTGGGTCACTTTTTTTTTATTCACCAAGGTAAATCTGGAATAATCATTATATGATCATTATATACAGTGCAATAATAGATATATGTGAAAGTGAACCTCTGTATCTGAGGCTAATAACATCTTCACAGACTCTTGAAATCATCTACACACTTCCACGGATTCTCTCTGTGGTGAAATTTGTTGAGAACCCAGCATTGTACACTAAGCTTGAAGGAGTCACTGCATGCAGAATGGACTAATCACCTGTTTGTCAAACACTTTGACTGCATGTTTTGCCAGAGAGCCTTGTGCTCTTTGGGTCACCTCTCCACCTTGTTTACGGGGTAGAAAAGGTTCCGATTAAGAAAGAAAGAAGACTGCATGCAGAAATGATCTCACTGTGGACCTAGTGATAGGCAGGGGGAGCTGAGAAGTGGCTTTGTGCAGGACGTGACAATTCCTTGGGAGAGCTCAGAACCAGAGCAGAGTATTTTAGCTCTGCACAGTTAGAGAGCCCCCTTGGATGGCAGGGAATGCACAGTATGCCACACTCCTAGCTTGGGACCAGATGTGATGATCCTTTAAATGCAAGCCAAGTTGGAGATCATGACTTCAACTCAGCATGTTTTGGAATGGTGGAAAAGCCACAGGAAAAGATTAAATCTACAGTGTAGATAATACCAAGAAGTCTTGGTATTGGCTGCAAAAGAGCAAGAAGCTCAGAATTTCTTGTTAAACAACATCAGGTTCTTTTATGACATGCCTGGTAAGATAGTGTTACTATTCTTTGCTCCCCTTTCAGGCCTCAGTAACATACAGGTGCAATATACAACATCCTACGTCAATATTAGCATCAGGAGTGACTGGTTCAAGTTTATAGATGATATAGTTTGTCTAAAGAACTTGATATACAACATTCTACCTCAATATTAGCATCAGGGGTTACAGGTTCAGGTTTATGGCAATCTCCAGTATACTCCTGTTGATATTCCTCACAACCTGGGTTTTGATGACAGTACATTATGCATTTTAAAGGTGACATACATACTGGCCCATTCTCTAATGTATTTCTACAATCAGTTAGGACTATTATGATGGGCAAGATTGCATGGAAAAAAAAAAACATTTGCCGAGACTGAATAAACTCAATACAAAAATTATTTACATCAGTACTTTGCATCCTTTTTACTTCATGGCACACTTAAGTGCCTTCCAAAATTACATGGACACTTAAGATTTGTTTATGATCTTTGATAAGTGGGAGTCAGTTTCTGGCACTTTTAATTCCCATGGTGGGATCTTTGCTTTATACTGAGCACTACTGTTTATCGCATTAAATAGGTCTGGGTATTGATTCACTTCATCCATTGTTTTCCACCCTGACGGGTATCTATTATGGTTTAATGGAATGTGGCCTATGTACTGGTTACCCCTATCAAAGGTTTTGTGTGCTGGGTGAGTTGGATCTTTTGCCACTCTTGCCCAGTAGCTGAATCTCAGTTCTTTTCTCCTTAGCTCCAGGGGTATAATGCCTAGCGCTACTTCTAGTGCCTCTGCTGATGTTCCCTTTGAGGCACCTGCTATTATTGACAGTGCCTGGTTTTGGACTGTGTCTAGTTTTTTTCTTATTGCTTAGGGCGGCTGATGCACAGACAACACTGGCATAGTCAAGTTTGCCTCTAATAAATGATTTATAGAAGGTTAACATTGTCTTATTGCAGGCGCCCCAACCACTTCCTTTCATATATCTTAGCATGTTAATAAGTCCCCTACTGCTTTGCACTAATAGGTCTATGTGTTTGTTCCAGTTTAGTTGCTGGTCTAGTACCATACCAAGAAATCTAGTTGATTTTGCTGTGCATTCTTTTTGCTCATTAATGCTTATGTCAATTATATAGTTTTTAATTACACGCCCTCTACTGAAAATCATTCCTATGGTTTTTTTAATGTTTAGATTAAATCCCCACTTGTTCATCCAGTCAGATACTTTATCTATTTGTTTTTGTACTGTTTTATAGAGGAATGGGAGATTTCTTCCCGTTCTCCATATTGCAGCGTCATCTGCAAACTGAGATAGGTTGTTTTTTAAGTCTTTAAACTCGTCGCCTAGGTCGTTGACCATAATTGTAAAAATAGATGGTGATATTACTGATCCTTGGGGGATTCCATTCTGTTGTTCGTACACCTCAGATCTATCATTGTTTATTTGTACCGTGAAGTATCTATCCTGCAGGAAGTTTTCTAAATAATTGTAGGTTCTGCCAACTATACCTAATTTCCTGATTTTATGTAGTGCACCCTCCCTCCAACACTCATCATATGCTCTTGCTACATCAAGGAATATTGCTACTGTCTTTTCATTCCTTTTGAAGCCTGTTTTAACATCATGTTCCAGCCTCAACAGTTGCTCTATTGTACTATGTTGGCTTCTAAAGCCTGCCTGGGTTGGACTGTACAAATTTTGCTTTTCTAGATGAAATTTTCTGCCATCAATGGTACCTATACCTTGTAGCGGTATGGCAGCTTGCGTACCCTGACAATCCCCAGAGCTATGCCAGTGGGAGTTTTACTCCTGGTAGGTTCAACCAAGCTGGACTGGTCTGTGTGGGTAGGGGTCAGACAAAAGCTGGTACCCTGGTCCTCCAGGTTGGGGGTTTTAGCATAGGGCTGACACCCCTGTCTATGTAAAAAAAATAATGAAGTTACGGAAACAACATCAAATGAACAAACTTTGCTGCGGGATGGACATTCGGAGTCTGTGGCTCGTATGACTGTCAGTGGTGAAAGCCGAAAGGAAGCCACTGACATGAAAACGGATGTCCTGACCGCAAAACAGGATATAAGAATAGGATTTTGGAATGTCAGGACAATGTACGAGACAGGTAAACTAAGACAGGTCACGGCAGAAATGAGAAACTATAGGTTACACATCCTGGGGATAAGCGAGAGCAGATGGACAGGGGCAGGAAAAGTTAAAACAGCAACAGGAGAAACAGTACTTTACTCTGTAAGCTGTCCTTCGTGAAGAGAGGTTTTCTTTATGGACAGCACAGTGAAGGCGTAGCCATTATTCTACAGAAAGGGATAGAAAGGACATTACTGGAATGGAAACCCATCAACAACAGACTGATACGATTGAGATTGAGAGGGAGATTCACCAACACTACAATAATACAATGCTACGCACCAACGAATGATAGCGATGAGGAGGTCAAGGATGAATTCTATCAACAACTGCAGAAAGAAATGGAGGACACACCTAGATATGATCTTGTTATAGTAATGGGAGACCTCAATGCGAAAGTTGGTACACACAATACATATAATGAAAGAACAATGGGGAAATGTGGCAGCGGAATAGCAAACGAAAATGGGGATAAGCTAATAAGTTTCTGTAGCATTAACAACCTGGTCATTTTAGGAACACTTTTCCCACATAAGGAAATTCACAAGTTAACATGGGAATCACCAAATGGTCGGGACAGAAACCAGATAAACCACATCATGGTTAACGGTAGATGGAGACATGCATTACAAGATGTGAAGGTAAGAAGAAGTGCAGATGTGGGAAGCGATCACCATTTAGTAGTTGCAAAACTGAAAGTGAAACTAAGAAGGGCTGGACCAACTGTAACTACACAGAAAAGGTTTGACATCAGCAAATTGAAGGACCCCCTTACCAGAAAAGCTTTTGCGGCCGACATTAAGAAACAATATCAATTTGCCAAAAGCCAGGAAAAGACATTGACTGATGATATAGACCAGAATTTTAACACCATTTCAACAATATATAAGGAAAGTAGCAAATCATGCTTAGGATTCCAGGAAACTGTAACTACACAGAAAAATTGGAAAAGCTTTTGCGGCCGAAAGAAACACAATTTGCAAAAGAAAAAGACACTATAACAGGAAAGGAAGAAGCAAGACTGGATAACACCAGAAACACTAAACACCATAAAGATGAGAAAGGAAATGAAAAGAAAGAAAACAGAAGCAAAGTCCCCCAGGTTAAAGCAACTATATAGCGAACAGTACAGTCAACTGGACAGGGAAGTTAAACGCCAAACCCGAGCCAACAAAAGGAATTTCCTAGACGATCTTGCAAAACAGGCAGAAGAGGCAGCACTGAGAAATGAACAAAGCACAGTATACAAAATAACTAAATTCATCAGCGGAAAACAAGGTGCAAACAATATTACATTAGTAAGAGATAAGCAAGGAAATCTCATCAAGACAGCAGAGGGACAGGAAACAAGATGGGCAGAGCACTTCAGAGAAACTCTGAACAAGGAAATACCAGAGACACAATTGAATGTTCCTGAGGCTGAAAACGATCTAGATGTAAATACAGACATTCCACGAAAAGAAGAAATCATCACAGCAATCAAAGGGTTAAAGAACAGTAAAGCTCCGGGCCATGATAACTTAAATGCAGAGCTATTTAAGACAGACCCTGAGCTAGCAGCAGAACTATTAGAACCACTATTTGCACAAGTGTGGAAAACGGGGACAACACCATCAGAGTGGAACAAAGGAATAATTGTCAAATTGCCCAAGAAGGGAGATCTTTCAGACTGCAATAATTGGAGAGGAATCACTCTTCTCTCAGTTCCCAGCAAAATACTAGGCAGGATAATTATACAGAGAATTTCAAAGGCAGTAGACTACAAACTGAGGAAAGAACAAGCAGGATTTAGAAAGAACAGAAGATGTGTAGACCATATATTCACTCTCAGGAACATTATAGAGCAGTGCTCAGAATGGCAAAGACAGCTTTACATAAATTTTGTTGATTTTGAAAAGGCTTTTGACAGCATACATAGGGACAGTTTATGGAAAATACTGAGGGCTTATGGAATTTCCAAGCTGCATAGTGTCAATCATAAAAAGCCTCTATGCCAACTTTACGTGTAGTGTTTGGCAGAGCAACCTAACCTTCGAGGTGAAGACAGGAGTACGACAGGGATGCCCCTTATCAACCACTCTATTTTTAACAGTCATAGACTGGGTGATGCGCCAGACAACAGAGGGCAGTCCAAGAGGAATAAGATGGACTACATTTTCAACATTGGAAGATCTGGAATATGCAGATGACATTGCACTGCTGGCACATTCACATCAACACATCCAGGAAAAAACGGATAGACTTAATAAATTTAGCCAGCAGGTGGGCTTGAACATCAATTTAAAGAAGTCTGAGGTCATGACGCTCAATGTGAGCAACCCTGAGCCCATATCAGTAAGGAATCAGCAACTGGTACAGACAGATACCTTCGCATACCTAGGAAGCATAGTAACACCAGACGGTGGGGCAGGCAAAGACATCAACATCACAGGGTTCATAGCAAATTTCTTCAAGCATTTTCCAGGCTTTTTCCAGGTCCAGCATGTGATTTTCAAGGATGGGAAACTCTAATATTTTCCTCATCTAATTTTCTCAGATATAATTATCACTTTGCTGACCAGCAATCCGGAGCATTACCAAGGGTGTTTGCAGATTTCTTTAAAAAGAACATTGTTTTTTTTTTTTAAATTCATACAAGATTGAGAAACAGACATCTTTTCCCAGTTTTTAGCGAATTTGTTCAACGTCAGCGCAATAAAATGTTAGTGACATGGATGGCAATGAATAAAATAAGCTTGATTGACATATTGATTTAATGATTAACGTATATCAACATAAAAGGCTAATAAAATTGTGAATAAAATGCAAAAAAAAACTGTATTCTGTGTCTGTGGCATGACAATGTGCGTTTGTAAATGTTTGAGTAGTTACGTACCTCTAGTTGGAGTCTGAGCTGCTTCCTTTATTAACTGGGGTTGAAGTTGTAGCTGTAGGCCTCTGCAAGAGTCTGTGTCTGGATCGTTGATAATCCTTGACTGTGTGGTATAACTTGAAGCAGGGTATCAGGCATAGAGGTACATTGCAATCTGGGCAGTACATGCAAGTCTGGCTTCTGTTCCCTGCAGCCTTACACACTTTACAGTCTGGTTTGTACCTCGTCCTTTCATATTTATCAATGAAGTGGTGCTCAGTAAGTCGTGTTGTTGTGACCTGTGGTTTTGAAGGCGTCACACTGCATCGAAGAATAGCAGGTTCAATAAGAGTCATACTGACATCCTGATCTTTGCTTTGATCTTTTTTTGTAGAGTTGGCAGTGTTGTAGGTTATGTGCCCATTGACCAGGGCAGTTTCAACTAAGAAATGATATAAAAATAGGATATGTGTGGGTAGGGGTAGTTTGCACCTAGTTGGCTGAAGTAGTCGACACCTCCCATACTTTTGCTGTATTTTTCTGCAAGCACTGGCTTCTGAATTGTTCTGCCCTAAAGAATTTGTCTTTCTGTCTTGTTTATATTATCATTGGAGTGAACAGTAGATATAAGGTTAAATCTTTTCATATGCCAGGTGACTGTCGGCATGCCTTATCTTCTGTCGCACAAAACACAGGATGATTTGTCTTTTTCAATTTGAGTTGTTTTTTTCTTCAATGCTACAGGAAAATGCTTCCTATTTTCAGCTACTGTTCCAAATGTACCAATCTGAATTTCAGGTCTTGAAATAAAGCTGAAGGCTGAATAAAAACTACCACAGAAGAGAATATATCCCTTGTTGCCTATCCATCAAAAAGATCTTTGACAACCCTGAAAGTTGCCCCAACACAACCTTCAAATCAATGGACATATATTCAGTTGTGGCACCATCAACTGTGTGCAGCCCAGGCCCAGCAATCCCATACTTTGTTTTGACGTCCTACAATACAGACATGTTTATTTACATTATATAAAAATATTTTGTCATCTTTTAGACGTCTCTTCTTTTCAGCTCAGACAATTTTTCATCAATTTCTTTGTCAACAGCTTTACTTTCTTCTTCTTTTTCTCTTACTCGTTTCAGCAGGCTATTAGATACAGTAATAAGAAAAATCTTGCGCAGTGTTTCTGCCTGATAAGCATTGTCATCTGCAGCAGCAGTCTGGGACTTGATATCCAGGTCAAGAGCAATTTTTCTTCTTTTCAGATGCTCTAACAGAGTAGAAAGTTTTCCTTTCAGATAGACCAAACTGTCTGGCAATAGAACTATCAAGAAACATTTTCTGAAAAATTTTATTAATTCCTGCATTTGAATTAAAACAATGGTGACTTTTCACTGAAAAAAGAGTCCAAATAATCTCAGCTCTGAGAGTTTCTTCCTTGGTCACAAATGATGTTACATCTGTAGGTCTCCTAGTAGTGTTAGACGTTTTTGACGTGTCCGAGGGAGTAGTATTACTATTAGATGGTTTTAATGTTTCTGAGGGAAAAACTGCTCCTTGAGGTTGTGTTCTTTTCTGTTTAAATAAAAATAAATAAATGGAACACACAAATAACTTATGAGTAGGCCTAAGCTATGTATATTTACCAAGTCAAAGTTCTAAACGGATGAATAATATAGTCAAACAATATTTAATTAGAACAACAAAAGTTAATATATAGCAATTGGGAGGGTGAAGGTATGATATTCTTATAGGATAAGTGAAAAACAATTAAATATCTAACTGGAAACAGCAGGCCTTTACACCCCCCCAATCCATCTTTACTATCTTTGGGTGTTTTTGTTTTGTTTTATCTCGTTTGTTTGTTTAGATATTTTTTTAAATTTTATTTATTTATTTATTTTTAAAATAACATAGGCCTATGCATAAAATTGGTAATTTTCATTCATCCTAATAACAGTGATTTAACAGAAGTGAAATTAAAGACGCCAAGTACAGCAAATACATTGGACTTATTTAAACATGTTTTATAAATGAGATAAATAAATTTATTACTTACCTCAGTTGAAATGAACGATTTAATACAACTTGAATGTGCAGAGACAAGTTGTTGGTGTTTTTTTCCAGTAACATGCGACTTTACTGCACTTTCTCTCATGCTGGTCAAACATATTTCTTTTTTACACATGGTGCAATTTGCGTAATTTGCAGTTTTTCCAGGCGCTATCCATGTTTTATAACTTGGCATTTCTAGCCATTTATGCTGAAAGTTACAACCAGGCATGTTTCTAAATAATAAATTGAAGAGTGAAGAATGCTGTCAAAATGTCAAAGTCTCGACTTTAAAAGGTGGCGATGTTTGATATGAATGAACGGACGCTAGGTCTAGTAGTGCCCTGTATATAGAGAGTAACGCCAACTAAGGTTTGGCCGATAACCCGTATCGCTGGAAAAAGGACCCAATCGCGACTTTCAAAATTAGCTACAAATACAGTAGCACATATATGTATCTAAGGTCCTTTTTCCAGCGATACGGGCACTAGGTCTAGCGCTAAATATAAATTTGTGCGTTCACGTCATAAACGCAAACCTCCGAAAACGCAAA
This sequence comes from Oreohelix idahoensis, assembly GCA_024509875.1. Classification (NCBI taxonomy): domain Eukaryota; kingdom Metazoa; phylum Mollusca; class Gastropoda; order Stylommatophora; family Oreohelicidae; genus Oreohelix; species Oreohelix idahoensis. The sequence continues at coordinate 141,557 of JAMPIV010006504.1, read as the reverse complement.
CCTCCAAAAAAGCAAACTCCCGAAAACGTCTGGAAATGGATTTAGTGCCCAATGGGAAGTAAAAATTCTGCGGTAACTGAAGTTTAACGAAAAATATCATCAATAACCGAAAAATGGAAAACTTCCGATTTTAAATATTTTTTCAAGGTCCGATGCGGGAAATTCAAGGCTGCTAGCCATTTTTCCAGGCTTTTCAAGGCCTGGAATTTTTTTTTTCGTTTTCCAGGTTTTTTAAGGTTTTTCAAGGTCGCTACGAACCCTGACATCAGAATGAATAAGGCAAGAACAGCCTTCTTTAGCCTAAATAACATCTGGAAGTCCTCCCAATACAGCACAAGCACAAAATTAAGATTATACCAGAGTTGCGTGCTTTCTGTGCTTCTCTATGGTGCGGAATGCTGGAGAGTCACAGAGAAGGAAATGTCAAAATTGTCCTCTTTTCACACAACATGCCTAAGAAAAATTCACCGAATCTTTTGGCCGAATACCATCACCAACCAAGATCTGCTTACTCGTAGCAAGCAAGAGGACATGCATACCATCATAGCTGGCAGACGCTGGAGCTGGGTTGGTCATGTCCTCAGAAGAGACCCCGATGCCATCACAAGAACAGCTATGCTTTGGACCCCTGAAGGAAAGTGAAAGAGAGGCCGACCAAAAACAACTTGGCGGAGGACTGTGGAGGCTGAGATGCAAAGAATGAACCAGAGTTGGGGCACTGTACAAAGGATGGCCACCGACCGTGCAAAGTGGAATCAGTTTGTTGTTGCCCTACAAGACGCCACTAGGCGTGATGGCCACTGACTGCTTTGACGGTCGGTGGTTAAGGATCGACGAAGAAGAAGAAGATGAAATTTTAGTCTGCTGTTAACTATTGTTTCTAGAATTTTTCCTAGATGCGATGTTAATGATATTGGCCTGTATGAGCTGACATCATGTGTTTCCTTATCTGGCTTTAGTAAATCTAATGACATAATCTCAGCAAAAAGTAAAACACTAGAGTACATAGAACGTTATATAAATAATAGCCTAACTATAAATACAGATGGGTCAAAAGATGAAGAAGGACAATTAGGAGCAGGAATAGCAATACCAAAATTAAAAATTTATAAAAGATACAAAGTAACAGGTAATACATCCATCTTTACAGCAGAATTAGTGGCAATCCTAAAAGCTTTAGAAATCACTGCAGAAAATCCACCAAAAAAAGTAACCATTCTCACAGATTCCCTATCATCAGTATTAGCTATAAGAAACAGAAATGAATGTAGCAGGCCAGATATTATAGAGGAAATACTACAGGTTAATACATATCTACAAACTATAGGATGCAGTGCAACAATAACATGGATACCATCACATGTGGGGATAGCAGGAAATAAGCTTGCAGACAAAGAAGCTAAAGGGGGGAGAACTAGCCATAACAAAATTGAAGTAGGCTTAGGGAAGTTTGAAATTAAGAGCTTAATTGCTCAAGCAATAACTAAAGAGTGGATAACAGCATGGGACCAAAGTAAAAAAGCAAGACACTCATATAAAATCCTTAAAAAACCAAGCAAAAAATGTCAAATAAAAGATGAACTAAAAATACCTATTAATAAAAAATTGCTGAGGCTCAAGCTTGGAACTGGATATTTCATGATTGAGGAACCCACATGTGAAGAGTGTCAAGAACCAAACACAATTAGACACTTTCTGGCGGACTGCAAGAAATATGACCAACAGAGGCAAAACATTAAGACATACTGTAGTAACCACAAGGTAGAAATGAGTGTAGAAAATCTCATAGGCACAAAGACCCCTTCAGAAATGCAAAAGTTAATAAAACACTATATTACAAAAACTAAAGCTAACATATAAAAAACAAATAAGGATTTGAGCCAGTAGTCCAAACTGGTGAAAGACTCGCCCCAGATACATACAGATTAACCAAATAAACCATCCAGTGAAAATTAAAAACATACTAACTTAGAAAAAACCATGTTGAACTATAACTACAAAAGGAAAAATACCGACTAGAGATAATATAGTATAAAATAAATACAAACAAAAACATATTACAATAAAGGAAACACGTCCTGATATAACCAACAACTCCATGTACATGGTAGAAAGGGGCATGCTACAAAGAAAAGTAGCAAACACATAAAAAAAAAAAATGGACACTTAACTCTTTAAGTCCCAATTGACTTTATAAAGGCTCAGAGGTTAGACGCGCTTGGCCCAATCGACTTTAAAAAGCCTTTAGTATATGTGCCTCTGTTTGAGACTGTTCTAATTATAACTACCCACAGTCATTTCCGACTGCAAGTACATTCTTTTAAATACCGCACGTGTTTAAGAGTGAACGTGTTTCTATTTTGAGATATTTATTTTAGATTTTTAAAGCGATTTTTTTAAGCGCATATCCTCCATTTTACCTTGAATAACAAATCATTTTTTTAAAGCGCATTTCCTCCATTTTACCTTGAATAACTAATCATTTTTCAATGAAAGCTTTTATACTTGTAGCACAAGAGTAAAGTACATCCAATTACCTTCAGTTTCATATACAACAACAAAGTTATTTATGCATATGAACATTTTAAAAAATTATTTCCAAACAACAACAATAAAAACGCACTGGGGTGGCCATTTTTGCTTGGGCCAAACCCGCTTTTTTGCTTGGGACTGAAAGAGTTAAGTGCCTTCCAAAATTACATGGACACTTAAGAGCTTTCCAAAATTACATGGCACACTTAAGTGCATTCCAAAATTACATGGCACACTTGTGATAATTTTTGATAAAATTTCTTGAAACAGATATCACCAAACTGAATTTTTCAGTCTTTCCTCAAATTGACCAAGCTGATTTTGAACCTGAATTGGCAGATTAAGAGGACAAAGCATTGTGATGTTCAAAATTTACACGTCTGGTCCACGAGCTTGAAAATCTTAAAAAAGGCGAACATCAGCACTGTCACTACAACACAAGTGGTCTGAAATACTTGAGCTCAAAAAGCAAGATCAGATTATATTTGATGTTTAGAACTGTTTACCCAACATCTATGTTCAGCTGAAGGAATTTACATTTGGGCTTCTTTCAATTTTAGAATTAATATATTTTTGTGAACAATTATTTTCCAACCTGAATTATATCAAAAGCAAATTAAGAAGCCAATTGAATGACGTGAGTCTGCAGTCATGCTTGAAAATGAAAACAACAGATTATTCACCAAATATTGAATAACTTTGCAAGGAACTCCAACAGCAAAAGTCTCATAAAATTTCTTTACTTTTCATTTGTATATTTTATTTTATTATGTTATATCTTATATGAATATTTGTTACCAGAAAAAATTGAAATACTTATTGTGTATTAAAGTAGCAGTTGAAAAATTGTGTTTATCAATCTCTCTCACTCACTCACTCACTCACACACACTCACTCACACACACACACAAATATATAAATATATATACATACGTATACGAGGGGCGTTCAGAAAGTAATGCACCACATCGTTTTTCTCAGGAGCTGTTTATTCAAAAAGCATGAAATTTATAAACAATATACATGGATATGTCATGTAAACATCAGTATTATTCAACATAATCCCCATCAACTAGTACGGCTTTACGCCAGCGCAAAACAAGTGCATGTACTCCTAGCCCGTACCAGATTTTGTCTTGATCATGTAGCCATTTCTTCGCTGCATGAATCACTCCTTCATCATCTTCAAACCTTGTCCCACGGAGTGCATCTTTAAGTGGACCAAATAGATGAAAATCAGAAGGTGCCAAATCGGTACTATAGGGTGGATGGGGTAGTACAGTCCAACCCAATTTGGTGATTGCTTCCCGTGTTGCCAGACTTGTGTGAGGTCGCGCATTGTCGTGAAGGAGAAGCAGGTCTGCTGGATTCTTGTGCGGCCGAACTCTGCTAAAATGTTGATTGCATTTTTTCAATGTCTTAATGTAAGCTTGCGATTTGATTGTCTCTCCTCTTGGCATAACATCCACAAGAATCACACCTTCAATGTCCCAAAAGACAGTGATCATGACCTTTCCAGCTGAAGGAACTGTCTTGAATTTCTTTCTTCGTGGTGATTGCGGATGATGCCACTCCATTGACTGTCTTTTTGTCTCAGGTTCAAAATGATGTGCCCAGGTTTCATCACCTGTAACAATCTTAGCCAAAACGTTCTCTCCATCAGCATTGAAACGCTCCAACAATTCAGAAGAAATTGCTTTCCTTTGCAATCAGTGGTCATTTGTGAGTCTTCGAGGAACCAATCTTGCGCAAACCTTAGAAAATTCGAGAGTTTTTATAACTGCATTTGCACTACCAATGCTGACTGACAGCTGTAAGGCCAATTGTTGAGTAGTGATTCACCTATCAGTAAGAATAATGCCCTCAGCGCATTTTAATATTTCTGCGTTGGTGGCTGTGGCAGGATGTCCACAGCGTGGCCGATCAAGCAGCTCCGTATCTCCATTTCCTGATTCTTTGATTCTCTGAACCCAGCGACTGACTGTACTTCTGTTGACTGCACAACTTCCATACAAATCACATAGACGCTTGTGAATGTTCACAACAGTTTCCTTCTCTGCAACGAGAAATTCTATTACAATTCGCTGCTTATAATGCAAGTTGCTAACATGCTCCATTTCAACGGTTTAGGGCAGCCGTATTATTTGGCGGGTTGCGGTGCAATTTGGTGCACACAATTGGCACATGCCATATTTGAAGTTTGCAAAATTTCATGCTTCTATCTTCATTATTAGCTGAGAAAAATGATGTGGTGCATTACTTTCTGAACTCTCTTCGTGTATATATATATATATATATATATATATATATATATATATATATATATATATATATATATATATATATATATATATATATATATATATATATATATATATATATATATATATATACATACACACACACATATATACATACATACACGCACGCACGCACACACAGGAATTGGGTATATGGTGTTACATGCATATTTTCTTGACCATCAGCACACATCATGCCAGCCACCTTCCCAGAGTTGTCCTGGTACCCAATTCATAAGGATAGGTCGATGCCAGAACCGTTTGCATTCTAAAAAATACTATCTCGACTGGGGATGTGTTAACCCAGGGCAACGGAAATAAAATGGATAAAACAATAAATAAAATAGGAGATGGTCCCTCAGTTGATGCAGTAAGAGAACAGAATGATACCTCAGCTGATGCAATTAGAGAAGATAGCATCAAACTGAGACTCACAGCTAATGAATAATTTCTTTATAGTCAGGAAAGGACAGTTAAAATTTATGACAACCTAAATGGTAATACATCAGCTTTAAAGACCAAAGTTTGTAACATAAATTGTGGTAAAATAGTTTCTGACTATGATAAAAATGTTCAGCCTATTGTGAGTGACAGAGATGTTGCTATCTGAAGTGATATAAAAATTCATTCTAACGAGAAACTAGATGAAGATATAAGTCCTCCAATTGTAATATTTGTGGTGAATTATTAACTGGTGAAGATAACCTACAGCAGTAAAGCATTATACATACAGGAGAGATGCCTTTCAGTTGTTATGTGGTAATTGCTTAGAGATGTCCTCTACAAATACATAACAGAGTACATTCAAGAACAAAACCTTATGAGTGTAATGTCAGTGGCATAGCATGTACTAGGAATGATAACCAAGAAGTACATTAAGGAATACGTTCAAGAGAGAAAGCTGAAAGGAGTCTGAGTTGATGAATAACCATTTTTTTCATGTAGGAAAATCTCCAGGACTGGAACCTGGAGTCATTGCACTTTACATGAAGAATGAAAAACTGGAGAAGTAGCAGCAAAAATGAGAAATTACAGGACTGATAGCCTGGGTTTCTGCAAGACAAGGCGGAAGGCCATAGAGAGGAAGAAATTGATCACAGGAGAAATGTTTTTTTTTGTGTGGCTGTTTTGAATGTTAGTCTTATAATATGGGGTCCCATTGCCCTTTGTAAGAGCTTTCTGAGCTTCCCTGGGCAGTATTACAGCTAGCACTTAATTTAGTGGCCACTTTCTGCCTCATGTCCTGAGGACACAATCATTTCTCCTGTGATCAGTCTCTTCCTCTCTATGCCCTTCCAACTTGTCTCACACATCTTCATGGAATGACTTTATCATTTCCAGCAATTTTGTGGGGCAGCCTACTTTCAGGACAATTTTGAAGAGTCCACCCCCTGCCAACCAGGTGTAATGCCTTTGTGAGGTCTATAAAGGCTATATATAAAGGAATTTTCTTGCTCTCACTGAAAACTTATGCATACACTGAAAAAAAGCAAACATCCAAGCAGTCCAGAACCACAAAATTGTGATGTTTGTGGCAGGTTTTCTTAAATAAATGTGTATCTACAATAATTATCCTGTTATGCATTTGTTTGAAGTGACAACATTTTGAGTACAGATTAAATTTCTTTTGAAATGCAGAAATGCATTACCAAGTACACTGTCCCCAGTAGGACATGCAGATGTGGAACTGGTCTTACCAAGTAAACTGTCCCCAGTAGGACATGCAGATGTGGAACTGGTCTTACCAAGTAAACTGTTCCCAGTAGGACATACAGATATGGAACTGGTCTTACCAAGTAAACTGTCCCCAGCAGGACATACAGATATGGAACTGGTCTTACCAAGTAAACTGTCCCCAGTAGGACATACAGATATGGAACTGGTCTTACCAAGTAAACTGTCCCCAGTAGGACATGCAGATGTGGAACAGATCCTCTCATCCTCCCAACCAGCAGAAACATGACCTTCCTTCTCATCCTTTATCTCTTTCTTCACTATGTATCCCTGGAAACGAAAAACTGTACACATGAGACAAACTACTTCAGCTTTAAACATGGCCACATTTTGATATCTGCAATGTTAATTTATTGTCCAACATAAACTTACTTCCTCATGTCAGCTGTGGTATTACTGGCATATATTCACATGAAAAGGTAAAGGAACCCGTTACACGCCCATTGAGGCATATTGGGAATATGGTGTTAGGCCCATAATATCTTGACCGTCAGCACACTAGGGGTGATGTGGTCGGCATCACGCCAGCAACCTTAACCTTCCCAGAGTTGCTCTGGTACCCATTTGGGGCTGGGTCGACCCAGGAGCCATTTGTGGCCTAAAAAAATCCCACCTCATCTGGGGATCGAACCACAGACCACTGTGCTAGGAAGCCAGTGCACTAACACTATGCTACCGCGGCTCCTACATGATAAGTAGTTAATTATTTTTTACAATTTCAAGATCAAAATCATTAAAGTTTTACCAAATACTTTGACCTATGGGGCGTGACATGTAGAGTTCTTCGTGAGGGACAACTTGCAAAACCGTTTGGGATAGGGGCGGGAGTGAGACAGGGATGCCTCTTGTCTCCATTTCTTTTCTTACTGGCCTCGGTTTATGGCCTGAAAAAGTCTCCCAGCTGCTGCTTTTCGAGTGGCCAACTCTTCTTTGATGCCTCCCCTTTGGTCTACAATAGCTCAGAGGTATTTAAAGTGGTCGACCTGCTCCAGGACCTGTTCTCCCAGCTTAATCTGATGTCTGCTTTCTTCTTGTGATATCAACATGGATTTTGTTTTAGAGCTGCTTATGACCATCCCTCTCTTCTCCAGCTCTTCCTTCCAGATTTGCAGGTTGGATTGGAGATGTGCCTCTGATTTAGCAATCAGGGCAACATCATCAGCAAATGCCAGCTCTGAAATACAGACCTGTCTCATCCTCCAGTACCCCACTGAATACTTTCTTGTTCTCTCCTTACATGACTTGATAACATTGTCCATGAGGAGTATGAAAAGATAAGGTGACAGGATATCACCCTGTCTTACACTAATGGTGGTCCTGAACTCTTCTGACTTATGGTTTGCTGTCCTCACATAATTTCTGCAAGACTTGTAGAAGTTCTGTATAGCATGAATCAGAGGTACTGGAATGTTCTTCCTTGCCAAACAGTCCCAAAGTTTGCTCCAGGGGACCCTGTCAAACGCCTTTTCCAGATCTATGAAACAAAGATGGATCTCACTCTTATACTCAAGGGCTTTTTCACTCAGCTGTCTGAGTGTGAAGATTAGGTCTTGAGTACTTCGGTTTGCTCGGAATCCGCACTGGACCTCATCCAACTGTGGCTCAGCTAGGCGTCGGAGTCTCTGCTCTAGGATTCTAGAGTAGATTTTACCAGGGACACTGAGAATGGATATGCCTCTATGGTTTCCACACTGTCGATTGTCACCCTTTTTGAAAATTGGTGTTATGATGGCAATGTCCCAATCCTTTGGTATGGTCTTGTTGCACTACACTGCCTGTAGGACCCTTAAGAGTAATAGGTCGCCTGATGCTCCCATGTACTTAACCATTTCTGGTGTTATACCATCATGCCCTGCTGCTTTGCCCATCTTGATTTTCTCCAGTGCTGCCTTCAGTTCTTCCATCTTTATGTCATATTCACCATCATTGGTTTGCTCTTCTGTGCTAGTGGATTGACAAATACTTTGACATTATACTGGTATTACATTTAAAACAGAAGCTCAACTATCTTCTACAAAAAAATGTAGTTTTCTCCACCCAGAACACAATTCATTGATATTTGTATCATCAAATTTTGTGTTCTCGTGATATCTCTGATTTGATTATACTACAATGACAAGAGTGATCTATTTATTAAAAGCATTTAGATCACTTTCTTTACTCTACTTTTTTTACACAATTGTTTCTGACCCCAGACAATGCGTTTAAAATATAGACCATGTTTTTACCTTGTCAGATTGAAACAGCCTATTTTCATTAACCTTACCTTAAAAACCACTGTAATAATTATGATCAACAATTTTGTAACAATTTGACCATTTTTTTTTAACTTGCAGTAACATTAATATAAAGTGGCATTATTTTTACAATCTGGCAATAAGAATTACAGAGCACATGTTTAATGGGACAGTTTAAAGAAATAACATGGAAAATAATAAAAATAGAAAAACATGTTAACAGTAGGAAAGCATGTTACAGTGAAAAAACATGCAACTGTAGAATAACATATAACAGTAAAAAAACATGTAACAGTGGAATACCATGTAACAGTGGAATAACATGTAACATTGGGAAAACATATAGCAGTGGAAAAACATGCCTGGAAAACACGCAACAGTGGGATAAGAATGTAACAGTGGAAAAACATGTAACATTGGGTTTTGTTTGGTTTGGAACTGTCTTCATTGCACATGGAAAACAGTGTTCCATTCTCCTTCCTTGGTTCACACAAGGAGGATCTCAACACAGTGTTTGAACTCCAAAGCACCAGCAAGAATCCCAATATGCGTATATCAGTGGCAGCCCGTGACTATGATGTATGGGTGTAAGGTAAAGAGAGGTAAAGGATCCCATTACACGCCCATTGAGGCATATTGGGAATATGGCGTTAGGCCCTTATTTTCTTGACCATCAGCAAACTAGGAGTGATGTGGTCAGCATCATGCCAGCCACCTTAACCTTCCCAGAGTTGCTCTGGTACCCAATTCATTAGGCTGGGTTGACCCCGGAGCTGCCTGCGGTCTAAAAAGTCCCACTCCAACTGAGGATTAGCCATGGACCACTGAGCTATGAAGCCAGTGCACTAACCACTGCGCTACAGTGGCTCGATGTATGGGTGTGCTGCTTCTTAAAGTTACGTTAAAATGCATTTGTTATAAAACATGTAGACATAGACAATAATAATAATAATCAAGTTAAAAACATTACAAAACATTAAGTGGACACTTACATAAACAGATGTGTAATCTTGAAATTTTTTTTTTTTTTAAACCTTTCTTTGCTTTTTACTTGTTGAAAATAGATTAATAACATTTTTATTCAAGTTTGGTGCATTGTTGACCAAGCTTTTCTCTGTTGAATGCATTGTTAGAGCATTTAGTCTTTCCTGATTCATAGCGCTCCTTATAAAAATTTTTATTCTGTTTAATGTCGAATGGCAGCCTTTGGGCTCTGAAGTAGCCATTCGAACGGTCAAAATAATTTTTATGAGTTTTGTAAGTTCACCACGAACTTCGGCTAGAATATTGTCTGAGATAAATTTCAGCAAGTGAATACTTAGCAATAATTGTGCAGATCATGTCTGCAATAGAAAAATTGTAATTCTGTCATAAATTTGTCTCTTTCAATCATGGAATATGCCTCAGTAGTCTCCCTTACCTTGTCCATGGTCAACGATCAAATCGTCACTGCTTGCTCCGCAGTTCCTTTGACTTGTTTAGTCACCTATAAAATATATGTATTGACACAGCCAATTTGGCAACCCTAAACTAGGCATTGACCCAACCAATGAGAACAAAATGTGGAACTGTCTAGTGAAGTTCCGCATACGGTTAAACTTCAAAGTTAAAGATGATTTCATGTTTTTATTCGTTTATTACTGAAATGATTACTGGAAACAGAGGATGCGTATACTATATGCGGACCTGTTAATAGAAATATTCATTGTGTTGCATTGTTCTTCCCAAAATTTCCGCAGTGCCTATCAACAAGCCACCCCAAGTGTATATATGAATCACACATTCTATAAATATTTTTGTGGTGGGTAGGTTTCTAATTTTTCTAATGTAACATTGGGAAAACATACAACAGTGCAAAAACATGTAACACTAGGTACCACCAAAGTGCACGATTCGTGCTGTTGAAAATGAAAGTGGAGAAAACTGAGGGAAATTCGTCAAGTTTAAGTCGCCACTGTATCTTTGATATTAAGCGGTGTGACAGTATTGCCTCCCCTGCTTTGCAGTAGTGGTCCAACAATGGCCAAAGCTCAAGAGTATCTAATATAGGCTTCAATGGAGTCTATTTGTACACAAGATTACTCTTGGCAGAAATGTAGATAGAAGAGTAGTAAAGCTTCTATCACATGGGAGTCTTCACAAGAAATTCAGGTAAGTGAAAACAATGCTGGCTGTTGCTGAGCACATTAATTCTGTAACCTGCCGACCACTTTTGTGAAGAATTTAAGCACTTATTTATCAGCTCGTTTAAGCCCCCACCCCTGATTTACTCAGTGGAATTCTCTTATTCAAGTATAGCTGTTTAGAATGTGTGTAGTAATTGACTGAGAGAAACATGCAGTCACTTTAAAATGATCAAATCGAAGTTAAATTTGTAACATTACAAATAACAAAATTTAATAATCACTTTAGTTTTAACAGTTTGAAAATAATTTGAATAGTTATTGATAAAGAAAAGCTATCACCCTCGTATTTGGGGATTATGAAAAAGGGTAAAAAGTTCAGGTGGCAGCATATATTTGAACTTAGCTGCCAATGACAGTTCTGTCTTTTCACACTGATCACTCGTCTCTGGTCAAGGTTGTTGGGTGTAGCTCGTCTCCAAAAAACTTCAAGGAAAGTCTACACAGTGCGTCCTTCGTCTTAAAGCATAGGCCACTGATCCTGTCTTGTTCCAGAAATAGTACATTCTGCTGGTACCACCAATAACTGTGGTAGAAGAGAAGAAAAGAATGCTCTTCTGAGTATGGCGTTCTCCAACACATACTTATGTGTCCCCCCTCTTCTATTTCACCATCCCACTTAACTCAGAGTTTACCCTCGATGAGAATTAAATTTAATCCCTCGGGATAAACTTTCCTTTACATTTAAACTGAATAGCTTTAGCTTTACATTGCATTTAAATGGAAAGGTTAAACGTACAGATATAATATGTTTTACATTTACATCTCCACTGTTTGAAAAGTGTTCACAATATAAATTCATTTATGTTTCCTTTACATTTACACTTGTGGAAAAGTTTGAATCTTCTATTAATTAAAATGAATATTTTCACAGACATTTACGTTGGTTTAAAGCGTGAAACCTTATATTAATTTTAAAGTGAATATGTTTCTAGGGACATTTACACTGCTTTGAAAATGTAAGTCTTATGCTTAGAAGGTACATCATCTCTTTTCATCTTTCCCTCCCTGCTCCTTAGGGAACCTGGAACTACTTTATGCTGTTAGTTCCCTTTACGAAACTATCAATAAAGCAATCACCAGCCCGTGCAGTGGTGGTTCATGAATCATCTTTCTATACGCTGAGGTTGCCAGCCTCAAATGACTTTGACATCCAACAGCGAGTTTCACACAATAAAATTCACATGGTAATATATACATTTATATGTTAGTTCACATGTTAGTAATAAAATATGAAATGTAAATCTCACCTTACGTCAATCCTGGCTACAGACTTGTCACACAGATGAATAAAAGAGATGAATCTTCTCTTAGAAGTGTCTTGGATTTCTTTTAATTTTGCAATAGATTGCGCCTTCTGACTCTGTGTTTTTTTCAGTTTTCCTAGTCCGGGTTTTCCTTAATAAAATTTGAAAGAGATTTCCTGTGCTTTATAAGTCTTATCTGGTTCTCCAATAAAAGGTCCAGATAACAATTAGAAATTATGAATCTAGTTCTTCACTCTGATGTCTTGGCAAGCGTGCAAATCACAGTGAAATAAAACTGTGAAAGTGTCAGCCTATATTCCCTCCAGAAAGATCCAATCATTTCAAATCATGCAGAATAGGGTGCGATATTTCAAAATATTCCCACGTGAAATAAGGTGCGTGCCTGTAAAGGTCACACATTACCATAAATGGACATCTGATGCATTGCATACGCTCTCACAAACGCATTTGTCGACTCATTTTGCCTAAAATGTACTAAATCCATGGTTACTTTTTAACAAGTGACCATAAGTGGTTATATCACTCTTGTCTGCCCACAGGTGTCATAAAGACGGTAATGTCATCTTATCAGTGGTTCAATCTAAAAACGGTGGTGACTATCTTATCTCAGATCCTCGTAGGCTGGGATGACCAGGTATCAAACCGGTGACATCTGCAAGGAGTGTCATAAATGTGATATTTATCACCTACAGGGTGATTTGATAAAATCACATATCTGCTACTTAGCAGAAGAATAAAGAAAGAAAGAAAGAAAAGTGCGATAAATGACAGCACCTAATAGAGCAAGCAAGAGGACATGCACATCATCATAGCTGGCAGACGCTGGAGCTGGGTTGGCCATGTCCTCAGAAGAGACCTTGATGCCATCACAAGAACAGCTATGCTATGGACCCCTGAAGGAAAATGAAAGAGAGGCAGACCAAAAACAACTTGGCGGAGGACTGTGGAGGCTGAGATGCAAAGAATGAACCAGAGTTGGGGCACTGTATGAAGGATGGCCGCCGACCGAGCAAAGTGGAGTCAATTTGTTGTTGCCCTACAAGACGCCACTAGGCGTGATGGCCACTGACTGCTTTGACGGTCGGCGGCTAAGGATCAAAGAAGAAGACTAGGTGATGCACCAGACAACAGAGGGCAATCCAAGAGAAATAAGATGGACTACATTTTCTACATTGGAAGATCTGGAATATGCAGATGACATTGCACTACTAGCACATTCACATCAACACATCCAGGAAAAAACAGATAGACTTAATAAGTATAGCCAACAGGTGGGCTTGAACATCAACCTAAAGAAGACAGAGGTCATGACGCTCAATGTGAGCAACCCTGAGCCCAAATCAGTAAGGAATCAGCAACTGGAACAGACAGATGCCTTCACATACCTAGGATGCATAGTAACACCAGACGGCGGAGCAAGCAAATACATCAACAACAGAATGAACAAAGCAAGAACAGCCTTTTTTAGTCTAAACAACATCTGAAAGTCCTCTCAGTACAGCACAAGCACAAAATTAATATATATAATCGAGGAAGTGGAGGGGAACTGCGGTAAGACGTGGAATACGATGGGTGAGTTTTTATTTTATTTAGTTTTTATGTGTCCTATCTAGCCTTCACTTTCTTTCCTTTCCTGACGAAGGCCTTGTGGCCGTAACGTAGACTATTTTCTTTGTCTTTTGTCCTCGTAAGACGAATCACCTTTTTTCGATTTTTTTTCAAACCCACCCAAGCACAAAATTAGGATTATATCAGAGTTGTGTGCTTTTTGTGCTTTTCTATGGCGTGGAGAGTTACAGAGAAGGAAATGTCAAAATTGTCCTCTTTTCACACAACATGCCTAAGAAAAATTCTCCGAATCTTTTGGCCGAATACCATCACCAACCAAGATCTGCTTACTCAGAGCAAGCAAGAGGACATGCACACTGGAAAACATGTGACAGTGGGATAGAATATAATAGTGAAATACCATGTAACAGTGGAATACCATGTACCAGAAGGAAAATATTAACATATGAAACATATAACAGTTGAATAACATGTAACAGTGCAAAATATGAAACAGTGGAAGAAACATGTAACAGTGGAAAAACTATGTAACAAAGAAATACATTGTATCAGTGGAACACCATGAAACAGAAGAAAAACATGTAACAGTAGAACAACATGTAACAGTGGGAAAACATGCAACAGTGCTATGAATAACAAGTAACAATGGAATAACAAGTAACAGTGGAATAGCATGTAACAGCAGAATATCATTTAACAAAGGCATAACATGTAGCAGTGCAAAAATATGTAGCTGTGGAAGAAACATGTAGCAGTGGAACATGTAACACTAGAAAAACATGTAAATGAGGAATAACATGCAAGAGTGGAATAACTATAACAGTGGTATATCATGCAATTATGGAATAAATTACAGCACTGAAATAACATGTAACATTGGAATACCATGTAACAGTGGAATACCATATAACACTGGAAGACGAGGGGATATGCTCCATCTACTAAAACTGACAAGTAAAAAATAATTACAGAAATTCAACCAAAGGTATGCTACTTCAAACTTTAAGTTAGGGAAACATAAGAGAAGTGACCCATTAGAATGGTTCCCAATGATGGAAAACTGGGTCATTACCCACAGTTTGAGAATAAATGCTGAAGACCTTGACTTGTATAAAACAAAATTACAAAAATGATGTCTGATTAAAAACTATACTCTCACCTCACAGTACACTTCCTGTTTTATTCCAACAGTTACATCTGAAATGTTGGCTTCAACTGTTCTTGTTGTCTGGGTAATAAACATAAAGAAACTCAATACTGACATCATTCTTATAACAAACAAGATAGGAACACTTGACAGTAAAACTACAGAACTTGTATCTCTTTATTTTATACCAACAATATTGTCAGTACTCAATATTTGGTTTTTATTTTAGTAACAGCTGAATGACTTTCCTTTAAAACTATTTGCTGCTTGCTTCAAAGTGAAGGCAGTGTAACTTAACAGTTACACATTACATAAGAATAACAACAATAATAATTTACATTCAGCACCAATATGCTTTAAATTGTAGTAGAAATCAGCAATACATGTATATAGGCTGAATTGTTAAGAAAAACAAAACAAAGAAATTTAGCAATCAGTGATTGATACATATGAAATAATTTACTAGATTTCTGTCTGTTTAGCTCATTTTTATTGCATTAATATTTGAATAAAAAATTAAACAGATAACTCACTTCAAAATCTGTATCTATTTCCTGTTTCAATTTCTGATCCAGGAATATAAAATTGTTGTCCATATTTCGTGCAATCTGGAAAAAAAACATTAGTTATTTGTGAACACAATCAGTAACATGTTAGTGTTCTGAGATACTGCTCTCACAAGAAACACCATTCAGAGTTCTTTGTGACATGGAAAAATATTACTGCCATAAATAGTTTGTTTTGTGAGTGTCATAGATGCATTGTAGGAAACCAGTTTGCTTGGCCATAATGCTGTAATTTATGTGAGCAATAGCTGAGTAAAGTTTAGTAACTTAATAAGACAGCAAATATTGATGAGGTCTCAGATGTTTGGATAGCCAGACAAGAATTCATGTGTTGTACTTAATATATTTATTTTCAAGATTTTCTCCCCAGCTTGCAAAGTGATCTTTCAAGTTTCCATATTTTTGTGAGGTTGAAACACAATGTGCAAAAGTACGTAGGCCTATGTGATTTCTGTTTGACCGCGGGTTGGATTAAGGATTACTATGAATGTTCAAAGTGTAAGACAAACTCATGTCTGGCTGAAAAGAAGAACGCCATTAATCTCTTATGACTTTATGTAAGTACATAGGATGCCATTAACTAAGGATACAGACACTCAGAAGTAACTAGTAAGTTTGTGTGTTGTTCTATGAATGTTCTGTATGATTGTAGGTTTGACACTGTTAACTGTGTAGGAAATACTGGTCTGTATTAGTATCATAAGATTAAGTCTAAACCGTTAATCTGCACACTAGCATTGTAATCATAACTGTGTATCAAGATGATAAATGTAGACAAAAAAAGGATACTGCTAAACCTAAACTCAATCTAATTTCTTTTGGTCAAGCGGCCAATTAAGTCAATATATTTTTAACAAAAAAACTTCAGAGTTACAGTAGTAAGGGGTAAGCCTAATGTATTACCTTTTTTCTTCTTTTAAATAAAGTATCCTGTTCAACCCTTGATGGGTTATAATTAGGATTTATAGTGTCATAAATTCAATACAATGTAGTAATTTCTCCTCCTCCCCCCCCCAACTCAATCCAAAAAAGAGTAAATCAAATCCAAAGTTATGAAGTGTGTGTGACACACCCTTTCCAAGAAAAAAACAAACAATTTAAAAAAAAAACAAAGTGAACGGCAGAAAAAACAAACACAGAAAGTACATCTCTCATAACTGCCCTGATATCAACAAGGTGTCCGTGATTACATCAAATTCACCAATTATCTGCCATCATCCAGACGAGCACCCCATCAGACAACCCCTTATCCTCACATCATCATTCATCTTTACATATCAATTTCAGTTCTCGTTATATATTGTTTTACCATATTGTGCAATTCTCCAGGTAAATCTATTCTCAACATGCGTTAAACAGTTATGTATGAACTGAATGCCTGTAAGTAATCTAATATTGGTTTTCTCTGGTATTCATAGTTCCTGCATTTTAGTAGGAAATGCACTATATTATTTTTACTTTTGCAAGATCTCTATCAGTTATATTATTACTTGAACAGTAGAGGTTAATTATTGTTATTGTCCCTAATTCACTAGATATTTTGTTTTGTTTGTTGGTACTAGATCTTTATAGTTTTCCTATTATAATCCCTTATGGGGGTTTCAAGTTCAGTTTGAAATCTCTGAAGAAACTTTTTCACTAAATTTGTTATGGAATCAATGAAATGTTGTCAATCTTCAATGGAGTTTTCCATATTTTCCTTCCACTTGCCTGCTTGTGGCTGTTTTTCTTCTTGTTTGTTGCTACTGCTTATGATTTGTTTTTCTGTTTCAATCCTCTTTAAAAAATCCTCATTTTCCTCTTTCAGTTCCTCTAGCAGCATCCTTAGCAACTTGTGATTGAATGGTTTTCATTGTCATCAAGATTTCTTCTGTTTGTCTTACTGACTCTACAGGTACTAGTTTTCCAGGTAATTCTGTTTTGACAGGTTCCTTTCTGTTGTCATTACTTCTTTGCTTTTCTGTGTTATTTTTGATTGTACTTTAAATGGTGTTGATGGCATTTATCAATGCAAGTTTGGTCTGTTGATAATGAGGGCATCATAGGAAACATGAACTATGGTTTCCTAGCCAATCTGCATATTTTCTGTTTGTATTTGTTGTTTTATAAACATTATCTTCCTTCGCTAGTTAGTATTTGTCATAGCTGTTGTCCCCTGCACAGTATCTGTAATTTCAGGATGTATTATGACCATTATCTTGGTGTATTTCTGCAGAAGCTTTTTGTATGGCTAAATTTTTGACAGTTACAACACTGGATTACTGGGGGGATGTAAACTTCTGTAGGAATTTTCCTACTGCTATTGTACAAGTGTGTAGGGATTTTCTGTCTTTGTAGTGTAATAACTACCAATTTTCTTGATATTCTTTTAATTTTATTAATTCTGTATTGAATATTGTCTGCTCTGAGCTTATGTAGAAACTCTTCTTCAGCCAGTGGCATGTCTATACCTTTGTTGATACATTTCCTTGACAATTTCTAGCTTGACCTTAACACAATATGCCATACTTAAACACAGGTTGTTTTTTAAGGTCTCTTAGCAAAGCTGATACCTTTTCAGTATTGATCACTGAAATTATTATGCCATATTGCGCTCTCTTTATTAGGACAAGTGATCGTTTGTCAATAAATTTTTCTAGCATATTTATGATCTTATTATCGGGTAAAGCTGTAAGCTTGACAACCACTCCACATGTCTGGAATATCTTCACTCTCATCCTTAGTATATCAATAAGACAAGTGATATCTTGTCTTAATAATAATAATAAATAATAATAAATTCTTTAAGCACCAAACACGGCGCATAAGGCAGAAACCAGTGCTCTCCAGGTTGTTCGTTGTGACGCCACTCCTCTTAGCTCTTGCACATTATTTAGGCCCAACGTTCTTCCTTCTCTTATTATTGTTCTTCAGAGTGTTTCTTTTGGTCTTCCTTTTTTCCTCTTACCCTCAGGAACCCAAGTGAGCGCCTGTAGTGGTATTCTGTTGTTTTGCATTCGTAGGACATGACCGATATATGACCATCGTCTTTTCCTTATATAGTCGGAGACATATTTCTGCCTAGAGTCTTCTCTTATTTGTCGATTAGTCTTGAATTTTTCCAACTGATGTTCATGAGTTTTTCTAAGACATTTGTTCTCGAATGTATTCAGCTTGTTCTCCAATGATTTTGTTATTTTCCAACTCTCACAGCCGTATGTTAACACTGAGATAACATTTGAATTAAACAGACGAAGCTTGGTATGTCTATTAATGATCGTAATTTCCAAATGTTAGATAATCTATTGAAGGCGCTAGCTGCCAAAGCAATTCTAGTATGGATTTCTCTTGTTGTGTCACCATCCTGAGTCATTTTACTGCCTAAATAATTGAAACTTTCAACTTTCTGTAGTTTTTTCCCCGTTCAAGATGATATCAAAGGTCTCGTTAGAAAAGTTCATAGCTTTAGTTTTAGAGGCATTTATTTGGAGACCAATTTTAACCGAGAGATGACACAAATTATTTATTGCTTCTTGGGATTTTCTTGGTGTTGAACTTAAGAATGCTACATCATCTGCGAAATCCAGGTCCCCCAGGAATTTTCCATTTGTCCATTTTATACCCAATTGTTCATTGTGGGTATAGTTTCTCATAACCCAATCAATAGCTATTCCAAAAAGTAGTGGTGACATAATACAGCCTTGTTTAACCCCTGTTTCTACTGTAAACCATTCTGTATTCCCTTTATTTGTTCTAACACAACATCTTGCATTGTCATATAGCGCTTTGATTATATTCACATATTTTGTTGGAAAACCATAGATTGTAAGTATCTTCCACAATGATGGGCGGTGTAGACTATCAAAGGCTTTTTGAAAATCGACGAAGGTGATAATAAGTGGCGATTGCCTTTCCACTGATTCTTCTATAATTGTTCTTAGTGTGAATATTTGATCAATACATGATCGTTTCGGCCTGAAACCCGCTTGTTCTTCTCTGATCTTTTCGTCAGCATGCAATTTAAGTCTTTCTAACATCATGCAACATAATAATTTTCCAGGTACTGATAATAGAGATATACCACGCCAGTTATTACAGTCTGATAGATCACCTTTCTTCGGTAACTTTACAATAATACTGTCTTTCCATTGTTGTGGTGGTTGTTCTTCTCTCCATACTTCATTTATAATATCTAAAATTCTCAAGAGGTTGTTGTCATTAACTGCTTTAATCATTTCCCCTGAAATTTCATCAACTCCAGCAGCTTTAAAATTTTTAAATCTTTTAACGGCTTGTTTGATCTCGTCCAGCGTGAATTCATCGCAAGTTATTGGCAAGGTGGTTGTGGATGTTTCATTGTTAAAATCAGGTGTTACTGTTGGTGGTGGTCTGTTTAGCACCTCCATGAAGTGCTCAGCCCATCTCTTCATTTGTTCTTTTTCTGTTGGTATTGAATTCCCTAATTTACCTTTAACAGGTGTTTCCATAGCAGTAGGCTGGTGACATAGTTGTTTTGTAATTTGATAAAGGCACCTACTATTACCAGTTCTTGCAGCATTTTCAGCTTCTATGGCCAGTTCATTGATGAAATGTCTTTTATCTCTTCGAGTTTTTGTCTTCACTTCTTTATTTAACAAGTTATAAGATAGTTTGCAAGATTCAACTGCATTATGTGTACTTGCCGCTAGTAGTTTAAGTTTTGCTGTTTTCCTTTCTTGTATTTTATCCCAAGTATCTTCTCTCATCCATTTTTTTTTTTTATGTACTAGGTATCCGGTGGTCGCTACTGCTGCTTCTGTCATTGCTGTTCTCAGTTGTTCCCATTTAGTATCGATTGTCTTGGTGGTGATATCGTTGTCAATTTTGCCTAAAGCATCGAAATAGTTGTTCATTTTGACATTATATTCCTCCTTTATATCATTTGATTGCAGTCTGTGTACATCTATTCTTCTATTTTTATTCTGTTGGTATAACTTCTTCAGTTTAATTCTCAGTTTAGCTATGCAGAGGTTATGATCGCTTCCGATCTCTGCACCTCTGTATGCTCTGACGTCTTGAACTGATGAGCGAAATTTAGCGCTTATGCAGAAGTGATCTATCTGGTTCTTAGTTCTGCCATCAGGTGAATTCCATGTTATCTTGTGGATATTCTTATGTGGAAAGATGGTGTCTGCCACAACGAGGTTTGATATTTCACAAAGTTCTAGAAGTCTTTCGCCATTTTGATTCATACAGCCTATGCCATGAGTACCGAGATATCTTTGTACTCCATCGTTGTTGTCACCTACTTTGGCGTTAAAATCACCCATGACTGCTATTATGTCATGCTTGGGTATTGTGTTGATGGTACTTAGAAGTGCTTCATAGAAGTCATCTTTTGTGGTATCAAGAGCGTCGTTAGTTGGTGCATAACATTGTACAATTGAGAGCTTGAAAAATCGTGTCTGAAATCTAGCTAATATTAGCCTCTCATTGATAGGTACCC
This sequence comes from Oreohelix idahoensis, assembly GCA_024509875.1. Classification (NCBI taxonomy): domain Eukaryota; kingdom Metazoa; phylum Mollusca; class Gastropoda; order Stylommatophora; family Oreohelicidae; genus Oreohelix; species Oreohelix idahoensis. Next base: position 120,557 of record JAMPIV010006504.1, on the reverse strand, counting down.
AGCTGATAAGCGATGCTGCTGCTTTCTGTGTCATTAGGATGGCTACTCCCTCTGTGTGACGATTATCATTACTACCAGAGTATATAATTTGCTTTTTTTCTTCTGAAATATATTTTATGCCCTTCCCCGTCCATCTACACTCGCTGACACCCAATAAGTCCAACTTATAATTATCCATTTCTTTAATTACTTCTTCCAATTTTCCGTCTTGATACATAGTCTTACATTCCAGTATCCAATTTTAAAAATCTCCTTAGCCCCCAAGATATTAGAGTGAGTCATGTTTACTGTCGAGCCTGGTTCTGTTTCGGTAACAATAGCTTGTTTTACGATAGTGAATTGTTAACTCACTGATCAACCCTCCGATCCAACCGACCGATTCGAGGGTTTCGAGGTCAGTTATAGGAAAATATCTACACCACTAGATACTCTGGTGTATCTTTTATTCTATAATTTAACATAACATCTTGTCTTACCTGACTAATATGCTGCATGTTTTCTTGTTTATGTTTTTCAAGACTCTTGACTTCCTTTATATTTGAATCTGCATTTGTGTATTCACAGCAATCATTTGGCTTTGGTTATTGATTTCTTCCTCATTCTGTAATCCTCTTCTACACTGTTTCTTTCCAACAATGGAATGTTTTTTTTTTCATTTTTATAAATGTTGTGGTTCTCTTTGTATTTTCTGGACTGTGATCTGCCACTTGTGCCATATCTGCCAGGACTTTTTTTAAAATACTGCATGTTTTTATTTTGTTCCCTTAAAAGACAAAATATTCTGACTGATTCTAATAATATTAATACATTTTAAAGTAAAAAAATATTCAAGTCAAAATGACATTAAGAATATCACTTTTGACCTAGAACCTACACTGAAATACACGATCGCAATGGAAAGTAAAAAGCTTGTAAAAATGCAAATAAATAGTAAGTTAATACAAAAATATAATTCACCAAAGTATAGCCTAAATGAACTAATTCTAGTTTCAACAAAAACAGTAACTTGCATGCCAAGTAGTTCCAAATATCGCTCAAAAGATGCTGGAAACAAATAATACGGTCGCCATGATTACAGTTGCCAAACAAATATGAAAACAAGTTTGAAAAGAATAATAATGAATAACCGGTTTCTTATTTAATGTGAGCTACTTAGCCTAAATGTCAGCTACCTTACAGGTGTAGCGTGTGTGCGTGTAAAGAAGTGAATAAAACTGATAAACAGCGGTGCTGGCAGACCTGTAGAGAGACAAGATCACCTACACCAGCGGGAACGGTATATTAAGATAGAGACCTGTATGTTCCTTAAATCTCTTTATAAATAATGGCCGTTTTTCGATATTTACATCTGAAATTTTTCGCAGCTCCAATGCAACGGAAGTGTAACGCTAGAAATCGCGTGGTATTGTGGTAAATTTTTTGTTCCCCCTGGATTGGCTTTAGATTTTATTTTTCTGTTCATAAGTCACTCAGTGAGAAATAAAGTAGAAGACTAGACAACAGAAGTGATAGGCTTGCCGGGAATCGAACTCAGGATGTTCCAAAAGGCACCCCTGTTTAGCTACGGGAGCGAATCGTTAATATCCTCTCTGCCAGCTAGTGCACTCGTACATTTTCGATCGAAAGGTCATGGGTTCGATTCCTGGTAGCCTATCACGTCTGTTGTTTTTTATGTTGTCCAGTCTTCTACTTCTTTATTTCTCACTGAGTACCTGAAACATACGTTTGTGTGTTGTTTGTTTATTTATTTACTGTTTACAGGACTCGGGTCTCCCCTCCTTAATTGTTTATGCGTTATAATTAGGATAAATAGCGTATTCAATTCCAAATAGGATGAATACATGCCGATATGGGAAAGTGGCATCACCTGTAAAATCAATGTAAATAAGGCATTTCCAAATTACCAATTTTGCTTGTATAATTAAAAAAAAAAAAAAAAATCCAAAGAAACAAAAATACCATAGGAAATAATATTCAGGGGGAGGGGTATAAATAAATAAATATAAATATATATATACTACTGGACAAAAGTTAAGGGCCACCAAGAAAAACTCCACTATGGACCAATTAAATGCAACCAGGTGTAAACAATTTATTACAAAATAAAGTTGATTCATCCGTGGAAAAGATCAGTCATGTTTTTTAAATAATGTGTCACTTACTAACAAAAATAAATTCAACTCACTTTTTCACCTTTTGAACTAGTGGGGCGTGTTGAAAAAACCCGTAGTTTTGCAGCAACAATGGCAATTTTCACGTGCGGGTTAAAGTGACCCAGTTTTTGGACATTTAAAAAAAAAATAAGCTCAGAGAAATGTGTATACATTTCTGTGTGCACTAGGTTAATTTTTTTTTTAATGTCCTCTGTCAAAAGAGCTCTTTCCATTTCTATTTTCTTTTTAGAATGTCTTCATTAGACTTTTTTATTTCTGCTACTTTTTTGAGGTCTCTCTCTATTGACTGTTACTTACTTAGTCGTTCCCCTTCTACCGTGAGGTGTAGAGGTTTGGAAGAGAGAGAGCCAGACTATCCTATCGGCTGTCTTCCTCCTGGCCTGGTTCCATTCTAGTCCTCGGTCCTTCAAAGATTGTCTAATGTTGTCCTCCCAGTGGACTCTGGTTCGTCCTGGGGGTCTGGATCCCTGGCTCTTTGTTTCCCATGCTTGTCGTGGTAGCCGATCTTTTCCCATTCTGCAGACATGGCCAAACCATCTTAGTTGGGACTGTTCTACTTGGGTCTGCAGGGGGTGGTATTTTAGGCCTTGACGTATGGTCTGGTTGCGGACCATGTCTCTTCTTGTTACTTCAACCACCTTCCTCAGATACCTCATTTCTGAGGTTTGGATCTGGCTGTTGTGGGTTGTAGTCATTGCCCATGACTCGCATCCATACGTCAAGACTCTAATGCCTGTTATGCTGTTTTAATTTCTTCTAGTACCTGCCTGGCTTGGGTGTTGTTATATTCTATACTGTTGTTTATGTGTGTTTTAATTTTATTTTCTGTCTGTATTATCTCTTTTTATGTCTTTTACTTCAATGGTTATTTGTTTCTTAAAGTTATTTTCCTGGAAGGTTTGGAGATGGTTGTTTGTTTTCTGTCTTTCATTTATTTTCCAGAATAGTGTGTTTGTTTCTAGTGATTCTTTGAGTTTGTGTTTTGTTTCTTGAGAGACTGGGCACCCCTGATACCTGCTACTGTGGTTACCGTGGTAATATATAAGTATATGAGGAGAACTGCCGTAAGACGGGGTAAAACAGTTGAAAAAAACAACACACACACACACCCACACAAATAGTAATACGTCTTACAAGGAGAAGGACAAGAAAAACCTACGTTGCGGCCACAAGGCCTTCGTCAGGGACAGACAAACAAGAGACAGGAGGGAAAGAAAATGAGAATTAGGTAGAGAACATGAAACTATAAAAATAAGAGAAAAAAACTCCCTTAATATTAAGTCCAGTCACATGTGAAGCAAAGCAAGATGGCTGCCACTAAACTGGAAAGAGGAAGTTGATAGTATATAAAAATAAGAAATAATGAAAACAAGGACTGGAAAAGAGTGAGAAAAAAGTAATCAATAAATAAAAAATAAATAAAATATAAATAAATAAATAATAATAATAAATAAATTTAAAACAAATAAATAAATAGATAAAAATAAAAACTAAATAAAGAAATAAATAAAATAAAAAATAATAAAGGAAAAAAATAATTGAAAAAAAAAGAAAAAAAAATTTAAATAAAATAAAATAACAAATTTAAAAAAAATAAATAAATAAATAAAATTATTAAATTAAAAAAATGCTAATTTAAAAAAAAAAAAAAAAAAATGGGTGATCACATCAAAGTAGAAAGTCAATACAACAGGGACTCGATAGAGAAAGGCGTCTCAGACAAAAGAATGTTGGGTATTCAAACCGTGTGGTTTGAGGCAACCCATAAGATGAATGAGGCGTTGTTCCTGGCGAAACCGACTGTTGGCGTCCGAGGAACAGTATCTGATGGCTGTCACCTGGATGTCAGTGGCACCGTGGTGGTCAGGGCCATTGAAGTGGATGGCCACAGGTGTGGAATTAAACTGAGAGATGTGATAGAGGTGTCTGCAGAATCGGTCGCCCAGTCGTGTGCCTGTTTGGCCGATGTACGTAATGGTGCAACGTTTGCATAATAATAATAATAATAGCCCCTTCAGTCATAACTGACTATGGGAATGCGCCCCTGAGGTGACAGCCCTCAGCTGCTTATTTTCCTGGTGCTCCTTTCGACGTTTTCTCCTCACCTCTGCTTCTTGTGTGAGCCTCTCTTCGCCCAATCTGAGGTGGCGCCGTAAATAGCATCGCCACTTAGTGCGATCGGCAGCTTCATCCTCCCATGTTGCTGGATCCATGTCCAGTGCCCTCATATCTCTCTTGCACACATCTTTGAACCTCAGCAGTGGTCGCCCAACTGTTCTCTTGCCATCTGCTAATTGTCCGTAGAATATATCTTTTGGGATGCGACCATCTTCCATGCGGCGAACATGGCCAAGCCAGCGAAGTCTGCGCTGTCTAAGAAGCGTATACATACTTTGAAGGCCAACACGTGACAACACCTCGACATTTGTCACTTTATCTTTCCACGAGATGCCGAGGATGCGGCGTAGACACCGCAAATGGAAGGTGTTGAGCCTTCTTTCTTGCTTAGCATAGGTCGTCCAGGTCTCGCTGCCATATAGGAGTGTGCTGGTGACGCAGGCATTATATACCGCAGCTTTGGTCTTCATTGTGAGTTTAGAGTTTCCCCAAACACGCGATGTGAGGCGGGCAAAGGTAGCTGCAGCTTTGCCAATGCGGCTGTCGATTTCTGACGTTTGCATATAATAGCATAAATGACGTTGCGTGACTCACATGTGAAGCCATGGGTGATGGTGAACTTGGCGTTAGGGAACGAGACTGAACGTGTTTCGATTACATACTGACATGTCTTACATCGTGTACGGTTACATGGCTTGGTTCCAAAGTGGCCATCGTTGACGGTTTTCAGACGGCTGTGGACTAGGAGGTCCCTCAAATTTTTGTCCCGTCTATATGCCAGCAAGGGTGGCTCACTAAATGCTTCCCGCGCCACTGGGTCAGCTTGGAGGAGAGGTAGGTGGCGAAACAGGATCCTTTTGACAGCAGTGCTGTGAGGGTGATAGGTCATTATTAACTTGACTCTATCAGAGGAGGTTTTTTGGCGGGGTTTGAGGGCCTCTAGACGTGAGATAGGGAGAACACGTTCTAAGGCAGAGGTAAGAACATCTTCTGGATACTGTCTGTTACGGAAGAAGTCCAACATTTCTTGTGCTCGGCATAGAAAGTTGTCATCATCTTGGCATAACCGACGGAGGCGGAGAAGTTGTGAGAAAGGCAAGGAGTCCCGACAAGCCGGAGGATGAGAGGAAGTATAAAGGAGGTAACTGTGTGCATCAGTGGGTTTGTAGTACACCGAAGTGGTGAGGTGGGGCGGAGTGATAGTGACAACAATGTCAAGGAAATTAACAGAGACAGTGGAGATGTGAGAGGTGAATTGGATCGCAGGGTGGAAGTTGTTAATGAAATTAATGAACCTAGATAGGTCAACCTCTGGCATATTGGTGAGACCTATGCCATCATCGATGTATCTATGATACATCAATGGAAAAGGTCCAGGATACTGCTGCCACACCTGATACTCCAGGTAGCCCATGAAGAGGCAGGCATAACTGGGACCCATCTTGGTGCCCATGGCAACTCCACTTATTTGGTCAAAGAACTGTCCATTGAACTCAAAGGAATTGAGTCGAAGGACCAGTTCTGCAAGGCGCAGGAGAGTCTCTGTAGCGATAGAGGGGTGCGTGCGCTGGTCCAGGAAAAACCGGAGAGCTCGGAGACCATCAGAGTGAGGAATGGAAGTGTAAAGTGAGCAAACATCTAACAGAAATAAACGGTAGGTACGGTCTGGAGAAAGCTGAATAGAGGAAAAAGTAGTAAGAGCATGGTTTGTGTCCTTTAAGAAGGAAGGAAGCTGCTCTACAATAGGCTGGAAGATGCCGTCGAGGAAGTCTGATATATGTTCGGTAGGGCAGACACACGCAGAGACAATGGGTCTCCCAGGGTTGGAGGGTTTATGAATTTTGGGAAGCATATAAAACACAGGCTTACCCAGACCACTATTGTCAATACGGAGATGAGAAGCGCTAGAAGGTAAGGACTTGTTGGCGATAAGACTTTTGATGGTGTCATGGACCAGACGATTGTTGAGGACTGTCGCATCATTGTTACGGCGCTGGTAGAAGGAGCTGTTGGTGAGCTGCTTATTACCTTCTTGGAGGTACAGGTCCTTGCGCCATACCACAATGGCACCTCCTTTGTCAGCCGGTTTGATAACAATGTCATCTCTGCGGCGGAGCTTAGTAAGGGCATGAGACTCATCAGAAGAAAGGTTTGAATAACGCAGGCGTTGAGGTTGGAGCTGCTGAATGTCGTGGAGGGTATTCTGAATATATAAATCCAGAGCGTGGGAAGCCCCAGGAGAGGGTGTAAAATGTTTATTCTTGGGAGGAGCAAAGCGTGCAAAGGCATCATCTGATTCAGCCTGCGATCTCTGAGGACCATCACTGTTGCGGAAATGGAGCTGAAGTCGCAGACGGCGATGAAACCGATGGACATCTTGGAGGAGATTGTACTGATCAGAGGATGGTTGGAGAGGGACAAAGTGCAAGCCCTTGCTGAGGACTGAAAGCTCTCCCTCAGAGAGGGCAAGATCAGAGGGAATACAAACAACCTGGGAACGAGATGGAGTAGAGGAGGCAGGGACAGTCTCAGGGGTAGGACAGAGGCGGGAAAGTTTGTCCTTTTTCTGGGCGGATAAAAAATCATACAATTGCCGGTTGAGGGTATGGATAATAATGCGGATAATGGGGAAGGCAGGAAAGTAGCTGGAGGTGAGACTACGTAAGCGGAGTAGAAGCTGAGACTGCTGAGCACTGATATCTGCCAGGAGGCGGGAATGGATAGCTGCGACAGCTCGCATACGCTGGAACCCACATGTGGTCTCGATGCGCTGTAAGAGGCGATGTTCACGAGGGTGAATATGGCCAGCAGAGGGGTTGAAGTGAGAAGTGAAGCCATGAGGGAGAACTTTAAGGCGGAGGCAGGTGCGGATAAAGTGGAGATGGCAAGTGAATCTAGTTTTCTTGAATGTAGCAAATGCAAAATCAATTGCAGTGCGAGATATATCAGGTGGTAAGAGGCTGAATGAGGTGGTAAAAGAAGACCGAAGTGAATTAATGAAGTGTTTCAGTGAAGGCATAATGGCAAATCGAGTGAGACCACACACATGCAAAAAAAAAAAAAAAATTAAATATAAAAATAATTTATTTAGCCTAATAGATATGAAGAATAAATAAAAAATAACAAACAATGAAAGTAGGTGTATAGATCGAAAGTAAGAGAGGAGATAAAAGAGAAAAGTGAGCAAACAGGTAGACAGTGCAGTCAGTTATGGGGTAATATATAAGTATATGAGGAGAACTGCCGTAAGACGGGGTAAAACAGTTGAAAAAAAAACACACACACACACACACCCACACAAATAGTAATACGTCTTACAAGGAGAAGGACAAGAAAAACCTACGTTGCGGCCACAAGGCCTTCGTCAGGGACAGACAAACAAGAGACAGGAGGGAAAGAAAATGAGAATTAAGTAGAGAACATGAAACTATAAAAATAAGAGAAAAAAAACTCCCTTAATATTAAGTCCAGTCACATGTGAAGCAAAGCAAGATGGCTGCCACTAAACTGGAAAGAGGAAGTTGATAGTATATAAAAATAAGAAATAATGAAAACAAGGACTGGAAAAGAGTGAGAAAAAAGTAATCAATAAATAAAAAATAAATAAAATATAAATAAATAAATAATAATAATAAATAAATTTAAAACAAATAAATAAATAGATAAAAATAAAAACTAAATAAAGAAATAAATAAAATAAAAAATAATAAAGGAAAAAAATAATTAAAAAAAAAAAAAATTAAATAAAATAAAATAACAAATTTAAAAAAAAAAAAAAAAATTAAATAAATAAAATTATTAAATTAAAAAAATGCTAATTTAAAAAAAAAAAAAAGGGGTGATCGCATCAAAGTAGAAAGTCATAATACAACAGGGACTCGATAGAGAAAGGCGTCTCAGACAAAAGAATGTTGGGTATTCAAACCGTGTGGTTTGAGGCAACCCATAAGATGGATGAGGCGTTGTTCCTGGCGAAACCGACTGTTGGCGTCCGAGGAACAGTATCTGATGGCTGTCACCTGGATGTCAGTGGCACCGTGGTGGTCAGGGCCATTGAAGTGGATGGCCACAGGTGTGGAATTAAACTGAGAGATGTCATAGAGGTGTCTGCAGAATCGGTCGCCCAGTCGTGTGCCCGTTTGGCCGATGTACGTAATGGTGCAACGTTTGCATATAATAGCATAAATGACGTTGCGTGACTCACATGTGAAGCCATGGGTGATGGTTCTTCTTCTTCTTCTTCTTCTTGCGATCGCATCTTTGATGATTACACCGTCAGACGAGTTCTCATGATGAATTCGACTGTTGTTTGAAGTTCCTCTTTAACTCCATATAGCTTTGAGTTTAGTGTTGAGTCATTGGGCCAGTATATCTTTCTTAACTGGTCATACAGAGGACAGTCCTGGAGAACATGCTCAGCAGTTTGTTCGTTTAATCCACATGTGCACAGTGGTGAAGCAGACAATCGTAGCTTGTGCATGTGTTTATTCAGTTTGTTATGCCCTGTCCTGAGTCGAAAAATAGTTGTCTGTCCCTGCCGGTCGAGAGTGTGATAGTCGTCTTTGGGTTGGTTCTGTTCTCTTCTGATAGTCTGGATAGCTCTCTTTTTCTCAAAGTATGTGACTTCATTATCTTCTTGTTCACATTCTCCTCCCTTTTTTGCAAGTTTATCTGCCTTTTCATTTCCGGGTACACCACAATGAGATGGTACCCACTGAAGTATGGTTCTCTTTTTGGCAGCTACCTTGTTTAGTTCATTTCTCAGATGCGGGAGTTTGCCACCCTTGAGAGCTTGCAGGACAGACAGTGCATCTGTGAGGATGACTACCTGGTGGCAGTCAGAGTTGGTGTTATAAATCATATTTGCAGCTTGCTCTAGAGCTTGAACCTCAGCTGTATAGTTGGAACAGCATTTACCAGTGGGAATGTGCCTAGTCTCATAGTGGTTGTCAGGATATGAGATAAAGATACCGGCACCTCCATTCCTAACAGCATTAGTTGCTGATCCATCTGTATAGGCATGTATCCATGATTGATCGGGATAGCTTTCTTGGATCATACTCAATGTAGCAGTTCGTTTTTGCAGATCATTATACTCACATCCACTTGTGAGACCACTGACTGTTGTATTAATTTGGAGGGCACTGCTGGCCTGCTCCCATGGTACAGGGTATAGGGTGGGCTTCAGTGGTGTTGTCTTCATGGATAGGTCTTCTTGATGCTGTCTTATAAGTCTTTTTTCCCCGATGCACAAAGCTGCTACGCTTTAGACGTCCCAATGCCAGATCATCTAGTCTTGCCTTCATTGGGTGCATTGGCATACTGTTGTACTTTTCCACCTGGATCATGGTTTTTGTGTCTCTTCTATGGGACAATGTCTGTAATCCAGCAACCTTCTGCATCTCTGTTATTGGTGTAGTTTACATGGCTCCTGTAATGAGCCTGAGAGCTTGATTTTGCACCTTGTCCAAAGACTGCAGATGTGAGTTAGCAGCTGATGACCATGCTGCTGAGCTAAACTCTAAGTGTGGTCTTATTACTCCATTATAAATCTTCTTTAGATTTCGTTCATTTTGCTCCCCAGTTGGTACCTGCTAATTTTTCTGAGTATGCCTAGTCGTCTTCGGGCCTTTCCTTCTGCATTTTCAATATGCTTATTCCATGTAAGCCTTTGGTCAAATGTCACCCCAAGATAGGTGGGGTAGCTTTCTTCCTTGATCACGGTTGTCCCTAGGTGTATGTTAGCTGATTTGTCCTTGGGGGCGAGGGAGAACAGTGTGTGGAGGTTTTGTCTGTGTTTATTGTGATAAGCCATTTCTCTGCCCATGACACTAGCATGTCTGCTGCCCGCTGCATTCTATAATTTGCTGTGGTGACATTTTCATCAGCGCACCAGAGTACTAGGTCATCTGCATATAAGGCAGCTTTAACTCCTGCAGGGAGATCTTTCACCAGGTCATTGATGTAAACAAGGAAGAGTGTTGGGGAAATTACTCCTCCTTGAGGTACCCCCTGATGGAGCAACACTTTTCTGCTCTGCAGACCGTCAAGAGTGACTCTAGTTCTCCTGTTATGCAAGTATGACTGGATCCATTTCATCATGTTGCCTTGGATTCCACTTCTCCTAAGTTTTGCAATGAGGCCATCTTTCCACACCTTGTCAAAGGCCTGCTTGAAGTCGACCCAGATCGTTAGGACCTTTTTTTCTCCTGGAAGGCATCTTCTATTGCTTGAGACAAGTAAGTAACTTGGTCTTCTATACTGTAGCATTCTCTAAATCCAGCTTGTTCCGGCACCAGGATCTGCTCAGACTCTAAATACCATTTCAATCTGTGGTTGACTATTCGCTCCATAGTCTTCCCAACACAGCTTGTGAGACTGATTGGCCGGTAACTTGCAGCCTCGGTCTTACATTTCCCTTTCTTTAGTATGGGTATTGTGATGGCTTCTCTCCATACTTGGGGTACCGTTCCTTTCAACCAGCTGTGGTTGAATATCTCAAGCAGTTTTGTCTTTGCTGCTGAGCTCAGATTTACTAGCATTTCGTTGCTGATTTTGTCTGGGCCGGGTGACTTTTGAAACTTAAGCTTGGAAATAGCCTTCTGTAGTTCTCCTAGTGTGATGGGTTCCCTCATTGGGGGCAGGAGTATCTGTCTGTCCCATGGTTGCCAGTATTTCTTTTCTTATCTCTCTCTGATGGTCTATGTTAATGGGTAAGTTGCTTTCTGAACTGTATCTTCTAGCAAACAAGTCTGCAGCTTGTTTTCCTCTGAAAAGTTTGCCACCTTCATCCAATGTGGTAGTCTGCCTTGGTGAGGAATGCTCTTCATTTAGAGACTTGACTAATCTCCAAAGTTTCCTGCCGTCTTTCTCAAGGTTCAGCGATGCCGTTTTAGTTCTCCAGCTTTTCCGCTTTTCTTCTAGCTTTGTTCTCTGAAAACTCTGCTACAGCCTTTTTTCCATTTGTTGTGAGTTTCAAGTGAAGGCTGAGACTCTGCGTCCTTTCTAGCCTTGTCCATAGCTTCCTGACGTTCTTGGAGTGTGCTGGACCAGTATGGTATGTAGTTACGCCGGCATCCTTTGGGAATGGTTTCTTTTGCAGCTTGTAGTATGCATCTGTTGAAGTCTTTTTACCACTTCATTAATGTCTCTGTTCTGTACCTTGAGGGTAGACAGCAGCGTGTTCACCTGATGCCTGAATAAACCCCAGTTGGCTTTTTTGTAGTTCCATCTTGTAATGGCTGGGCCTGTACTGAGAGTTGCACTCTGGACAGTAAGAAAGATTGGGCGATGGTCGCTTCCCCTAGTTGGTCTCCTACTTCTCTACTAATAGATCCAGCTATATCTGGTGTGGAGAAGGCAAGATCTGGTGTTGAGGTTGTGTGCCATCCTCTGGAGTAGAAGGTAGGAGTATCTGTGGCATTATTGACTAGGATTAGGGAGTGATCATCTTGCCAAGTTTCAACCTCTTCACCTCTGTGATCCAGATGGTTATAGCCCCAGCTCTGGGAGTGGCTATTAAAGTCTCCAACTGCTATAAAGTTGGTGGCTGGTACCTGTATAGAGCTGAGACTCAGGGGTTTGTTGTTCGGACAGTAATAGTTCAGGAGTTCTATTTCCATCTTGTCTACCTTTATCTGCAGCAGCTGATATTCTGCTCCATCCATGAAGGTTTTCCTTTCGTGTGCAGGAATGTTATTCCTTACAAGAGTAAGTACTCCTCCTTTTCGTCTATCTTGTCTGTCGGATCTGAAGCATTGATATCCCCTTATTTTAAAGGTTTGATCTGCTTTCAAGTGAGTCTCTTGGATACAGCAAAACACTGACTTGCTTCTCATACAAGATGTTTTCCAGCTCTGTCTTTTTGCTGTATCCAGCCTGCTTGCTGTTCACTCCCTCTGCATTCCAGTGCATCATGACAAGTGGCACTCTGGGTTTCTCTTTTTCTGTTTTGTTTTGGTCAGTAGTTCTCCTCCGCCGTCTGTTGACTCCACAAGACGGTCTAGAGGGTCCTCCAGTAGCTGAGGGTGGGCTCTGTCGAGGCTCAGAGCCCGGCACTGCACCTGCCTGGTGGAGCTCCACAGGGCGAGCACCAGAACGAGATTTATTTGACGGTGTACTCTCCATAGAAAAAAAAAAAAGCGAGTTGCATGATACTGTGGTTTCCGGTGCGCCTTCTGGCCCAGTATCTACGACTTTAGCACCTGTTCAACGGGAGAGTGGGCTCATCCCTAATCTGTTTATGTTCCCAGTAGTAGACTATTCGCAAGCAGCCTGGGGGTGTCACTGCTCTGCGCGGACCTTGTTTACCGAGGCGGCGTCCGAGCTCGTATGGTGAAAATATGGTTGCGTTATCTTCAAAATAGCCCTGTCTTTCCCGTGGCTTTTCTGCCATCCTGCAACTTTGAGTTAGGGAGTTCTGAGCTCCAGTCTCTTTCCCAGGCATTTTATCCTGGCCTGGCACGCATACAGAGGACCCCACTTCTGGTTCTAAGTTAGCAGTTGGGGATAGGTGGGGTAGCACACTGTGCATTCCCCGTCATCCAGGGGGCTCTCCAACTATGCAGAGCTTGCACAATGCTGTGCTCTGGTTCGGGGCTCTCCCAAGGAATCCTCACGTCCTGCACAGAGCCACTTCCCGATACCCACCACCTGCCAACCCTCCATTGTAGAAATCTCCTGCATGCGGCCATCCAGTCAAGAGCCAGTATTAAGTCTGGTGCCCAAGTGATCCCCCCAAGCTCAGTGTGCAATGCTGGGTTCTCATCATGCTGCAACACAGGAGGGATTGTGATGCTCAGCCATCTCTCTCAATTCTGCACCGATAAGTGACATCGGGGACTTAACTTTGCCTCAGTACTGGGAGGCCCCGTTTCCGGGTACACCACACACAGCCAATTGAGGCAACGGTCGCCATGGGCGTGATAGACGACAAACAGTGAAGAATGAGGCAAGAAAGCATTTAACCCATGAAGTGGGGGTGGATTGGTGCAGACCAGAGCATGTACCACTCGCCGGTGGGTTCTGCATCTACACCTATAGGGTTCCACCCACTCCTCAGCCCATTTAGTCTGGCCCCTCACCCAGGACCTGTCCGGCTTGGGTGACCCTGCCAGGAGTAAAACTCCCGCCGGCATAGCTCCCGGGATCATTGAGGCGCTCAAGCTCTCCAACCACGGCAAGGTAGGCTTACATGTGGAGAGTGGGTGATGGTGAGGGGAACGAAGACTGAACGTAGGTGGTACGGTTACATGAAAGTGGCAGTTGATTTTCCTGTTAGGAGGTCCCTCAAATTTTTGTCCCGTCTATATGCCAGCAGGGTGGCTGCTGTGGGTCAGGGAGGAGAGGGTAGGTGATCCTTTTGACAGGTCATTATCATTAACTTGACTCTATCAGAGGAGGTTTTTTGGCGGGGTTTGAGGGCCTCTAGACGTGAGATAGGGAGAACACGTTCTAAGGCAGAGGTAAGAACATCTTCTGGATACTGTCTGTTACGGAAGAAGTCCAACATTTCTTGTGCTCAGCATAGAAAGTTGTCATCATCTTGGCATAACCGACGGAGGCGGAGAAGTTGTGAGAAAGGCAAGGAGTCCCGACAAGCCGGAGGATGAGAGGAAGTATAAAGGAGGTAACTGTGTGCATCAGTGGGTTTGTAGTACACCGAAGTGGTGAGGTGGGGCGGAGTGATAGTGACAACAATGTCAAGGAAATTTACAGAGACAGTGGAGATGTGAGAGGTGAATTGGATCGCAGGGTGGAAGTTGTTAATGAAATTAATGAACCTAGATAGGTCAACCTCTGGCATATCAGTGAGACCTATGCCATCATCGATGTATTTATGATACATCAATGGAAAAGGTCCAGGATACTGCTGCCACACCTGATACTCCAGGTAGCCCATGAAGAGGCAGGCATAACTGGGACCCATCTTGGTGCCCATGGCAACTCCACTTATTTGGTCAAAGAACTGTCCATTGAACTCAAAGGAATTGAGTCGAAGGACCAGTTCTGCAAGGCGCAGGAGAGTCTCTGTAGCGATAGAGGGGTGCGTGCGCTGGTCCAGGAAAAACCGGAGAGCTCGGAGACCATCAGAGTGAGGAATGGAAGTGTAAAGTGAGCAAACATCTAACAGAAATAAACGGTAGGTACGGTCTGGAGAAAGCTGAATAGAGGAAAAAGTAGTAAGAGCATGGTTTGTGTCCTTTAAGAAGGAAGGAAGCTGCTCTACAATAGGCTGGAAGATGCCGTCGAGGAAGTCTGATATATGTTCGGTAGGGCAGGCACACACAGAGACAATGGGTCTCCCAGGGTTGGAGGGTTTATGAATTTTGGGAAGCATATAAAACACAGGCTTACCCAGACCACTATTGTCAATACGGAGATGAGAAGCGCTAGAAGGTAAGGACTTGTTGGCGATAAGACTTTTGATGGTGTCATGGACCAGACGATTGTTGAGGACTGTCGCATCATTGTCACGGCGCTGGTAGAAGGAGCTGTTGGTGAGCTGCTTATTACCTTCTTGGAGGTACAGGTCCTTGCGCCATACCACAATGGCACCTCCTTTGTCAGCCGGTTTGATAACAATGTCATCTCTGCGGCGGAGCTTAGTAAGGGCATGAGACTCATCAGAAGAAAGGTTTGAATAACGCAGGCGTTGAGGTTGGAGCTGCTGAATGTCGTGGAGGGTATTCTGAATATATAAATCCAGAGCGTGGGAAGCCCCAGGAGAGGGTGTAAAATGTTTATTCTTGGGAGGAGCAAAGCGTACAAAGGCATCATCTGATTCAGCCTGCGATCTCTGAGGACCATCACTGTTGCGGAAATGGAGCTGAAGTCGCAGACGGCGATGAAACCGATGGACATCTTGGAGGAGATTGTACTGATCAGAGGATTGCTTTTATCACCCCTGAGTATACATTAAAATTCATCATTACTTTCAGTTAGTATGAGCAAAAAATATGTCTAGACAGCAGAGAATGCAATGACTTGTGCTGGGTGAACATGTTTTAGTTTACATATAACTTATTACAGATGATAATAAATCTACACATGATGTCATCATCATCATCATCGATTCCTTGCTCCATTTGGAGTCTGGGGTTACCTCGGCTTTTGGTTCCATGTGGGAACTAGCACGAAGCAATCAATAGTCTTGACACTGGGGTATTATTTCTATTTAGAAATCCCTCTGTGACTTGTGAGTGGTCCTGTAGGATTCCAGGTTTTGTTTAATAAAGTCAAGTTTTCTCCAGTGTTCAGAAGATGCTCTATGTGTTGTTCGGTCCTCTAAATTCAGAATTCTGACTCTATTCTTCCCTGGCTTTGTCTGGGCTGTCTACTTTGACGATTTTAGAATGCAGTGTAGTATATCTCGATTTATGCTTTGTTATATTGCAGTTTTCCTGCCCACACATCCACCTTGCTTTCTGACCGGCTTCCAATTAGAACTAATGTATATTTCTTGCTTTTATGTGATCCAATCCATAAGCAAGGATGAAGTGGGTTGGGGTGTTAGTTATTATCCTCACCCTTGTGTTTTAAAATATCATTTTAAAATGTTAACACGTGACCTCCTCTCCATCTATGGGTGGGCTCCTTCTGTTTACTCTTCTTAGGTAACTTTTCAAATTGGATTTGTAATCTCATGCCTGCAAGATAGTGTCCTCGCTAATTTGTCTTCCCAGATGGGTTTCTCTGTAATAATTATTACCAAGACTTCTGGACCGAAGTTATTATGCAATTATCACCCGTACTTTAATTTGGTCACCAGGATAAGCAGTGACATATCGCTGCACACAAACATTTTTCACAGACATCATCTGGTATTCCTTTTGTATTCTCCACCAAAGTGTCTGAACGCATTTGCAGTGAACAATGCCCCCCAGATGGACATTTTCGTCTCTCAGGGTTCACTCACTCAGTGATAAAAGTTACTCTGCCGTGGAGCAATTAGTCATGCAATGACACGATCGCAGTGTGAACAAAGGTAAACAATTCTAAGGAGTGGCGGTGCACAGATTTATGTGTGAAAAAATAAATGGATAATGTCAGAGGGAGAGAGAGAAAATGCAAAAAGGAGAATGCCAATTATGTGACAACCATTCAGCTCCTCCAGGAGCATAGGCCTTCAACAAATACACACCAAGTCTTCCTGTCCATTCAAGGTCTCTCCACATGTTTTTTTAATCCTCTTTATATCAGTCTATTTCCCTTTTCCATTTGTTCTTTTTTCTCCCTCTATTTTTTCTTACCATGGGGATTCCAGAGAAAAGAACTGCCATGTAATGTTATCAACAGTGTCTCAAGTGTATGGTTGATCCAACACCAGTGTCATCTCACATCTTATTCCACTAAATCTGGCTCTTTCCATCAGTTTATACACTAGGGACCTTGTAACAATACCACTGGGGGCATAAACAGGTTAGACCAAATAACAAAGAGATGGTATATAAAACACTAATTTTATTTTTTATGAAAATTTTTTTCCTGAACCATCAACTCAAATTATAAACTTCATAGATCTTTACAGTTTTGATACTTCATGATATTTCACAAGTACTTTCAGCATTTTTTTTAGATCCTTACAAATTTTGTAGATCATTGTAAATTGCAAAGATCTCTATAATATCATACTAAGTATTCATTAACTTTGTAGATCATAGCACAATTCTGTGCTCTTTACAAAATCTAAAGCGCTGTAACGTTTTTGTTAATATCTTCAAACTACATATATCCTTATAAACTTTGTTTTTCATTCTGAACTTCATAGATCCTTGTAAATTTCATATTGCTTTCCAAATCACAGATCCTATAAAATTTGGTAGATTATTACAAACTTTGTAAATTCCTAAAAATGACATTCACCGATATAAATTCCATAAATCAATATAAATTTTTTAAAATCC
Source organism: Oreohelix idahoensis (assembly GCA_024509875.1). NCBI lineage: Eukaryota > Metazoa > Mollusca > Gastropoda > Stylommatophora > Oreohelicidae > Oreohelix > Oreohelix idahoensis. The sequence goes on along the minus strand of JAMPIV010006504.1, from coordinate 103,360 downwards.
TTATGAATATTATAAACCCTCACAAGCTTGAAAGATGTTCTGCTGGCGCATTTTGAATACAGCTGATTGAGATATTAATTGAGTGCTTCCCAAAGATGCCATGACAAAATATAAGTGGTTCCAAAACATTTCTTTGCCTATTCCCTTTCTTGTGTCTAGCGGAACATGAAGACACAAAAACTTCTGGTCCAAATGAACGAACAAACGAACGAACAAACTTTATTTTCAAAGAGTTGAGAATTGGGCGCGCAGGCCTGTCTAATATTCTGCCCTTCCACTCTAATTTATCTTGCATATTATATCCGTTCATTCCCACATGTTACTTTAAGCATTAATATGGAGGCATGCAACATTATAAAGGTAATTAAACAGTGAGCGTTTACAGTATGCAGTCATAATGAAAATTAAGTATTGTTAATTAAACAAACATTATACTAAAATTAAATTTAGTTTTAAAAAAAAATACGTACAGAAAATTATGATTTCAAGCATAATCAGATTAGTTGGCATGGTATCAGAACTAATGAAGTATTTGACAGTCTGCTATTGAATGAGGTGAGACTTGGTGTTATTTCTTTGCCCTCCTTAACCCAAGAGCAGAATCAGTAGGAGAGATAGATGGCCATAACTTTATTTAAAAGGGTAAAGAATTGAGGACCCAGGTCTGTCCGACCATCCAGCCCTTTATCTTTCATTCTGTATCCCGACACTCACTCATGTGTTCATCAGCAATTAATCTGCATTTTTGAATGTGTCATTAAACATCAATACACAAATTACATAACATATTTTCGCTTATATCTGTTTATTCTTGAGGGAAAATGAAATAATAATAATAATTTCTTACGCACTTCTGTAGCAGGACACATCTTCGAGCTGTAAAAATGTATATCTGCTCATTCGCATACACATCATCACATTTAAGCAAACAAAATACAATTACATATTTCAAAAGTACAGTGCTATGCAGGTACATTCTCACATACATTACATTATATAGCAATACTACATGGATATAAAACAAATTTTTCGCATAGACAATAACGAGCGGAAGAGGAAAAGAAAGGTTGACATATAGATAAGATGTGGTCTGACAATGGCTGCTTCTATGGGGGTAGATAATCGGTGTTGATTAAGTGTTTAAAAAGTGCTTTGCTGAATGAGTATTGTGTATGTTGGTTTTTTATGTGGTGTGGAAGGCTGTTCCACAAGTAGACTCCAGAGTAGGCTAGACTCTTTTTGAACAGGTCGATCCTAGGTTTGGGCAGATGTAACTGATGTAATTGTAGTCCCTCTCTTCTACTGGTTTGAAACAATGATCGTAGGTACGGCGGGGCATTGTTTGATAGAACTGCATGAGTCATCTTGGCTTTGTTGTAGAGGTGACGTTTTTTTAGGGACAGTATTTTGGGTTCTTTTCGTGTCCTTGTGTGTGGTATCGTGCGATTATCGGTAATCAGACGTACTGCTCTCTTATGCAGGGAGTGCAGTCTCTTTGAGGTGGAAGCAGGGCAATCATCCCATAGTGTAGAGCAGTAATCTAGATGTGTCTGTATATGTGAAGTGTAGAACAATAGTCTAGTGTCTGCGTCTAAGAAGTGTTTTATTTTGGCCAGCTGGTATGTCTTTTGAGCTAAGTGTTTCGTTAAATTCCGTACGTGGGAGTTCCACGTCAAGTGCTGGTCAATCGTCAAGCCTATAACTTTGTGTTCTGTTACATGATCAATGTGTATTGACTCCGCATGTAGCTGTAGCAATCTTTTGGTGAAGTTTAGAAGTTTATGTCTGTCAACATAGATTTTGTTTTTCCTGTGTTTACTGGCATATGGTTCATATTACTCCATTTTGTTAGATTGTCTACATCGCTTTGAAGAGTCATTTCAAGTACTGCGCAGTCAGTGTCACTAGTGTAGATAGTACAATCATCTGCAAAGAGGTCACATGTTGAATATTTTAGATGTAGTGGCAGGTCGTTGATGAACAGTGCGAAAAGTAGGGATCCAAGAATAGAACCCTGCGGTACTCCTGTATCTATCTTCGAGCAATCTGATGTCGAGTTGTTGTGGAACACGAACTGTTGTCGATCTGCCAGGAATGATTTGATGATGTTTAGTGGATTAGGACCTATTCTGAGGGTTTCTAACTTTTGAACCAAGATAGTGTGGTCAATCATGTCAAATGCTTTTTTGAAGTCGACAAAAACAGCACCACATAATTTTCCATCATTTATGTTCGACAGCCATTTTGGTGAGAGCTGTGTGGCAGGAATGTTTGGGTCTAAAACCTGACTGGCTCTCAATGAGCAGTTTGTTTGCTGTTATGTGTTGAAGCGTGGTGTTGTAAATGTGTTTCTCTATTGGTTTTGATATAGATGATAGAATGGATATTGGTCTGTAACTGTTGGGATCGCTATGTGAGCCAGATTCATAGGGGATACACTTTGGCAGTTTTAAATGCTGTGGGGAAGTAGTGTGCAATACATTGGTTGTATACACAGATTAAAGAGTCGCAAATGATGGGTGCAGCGTAACGTAGAATCTTATTGCTGATACCATCAAGTCCAGATAAGTTGTTGTTTTTTAATGCCAAGATATATTTGAGTACTTCGTGTACTGTTAGAAAAGGAATATCTCTTAGATCTGTTGTGGTGTGTTCGGTGCTGCAGAAGTCTGTTAATTTACTAATATCGCAGTCCATTGGCTTTAGTGTCGACTTGAGATGGGCAATTTCTGTTTTGAAGTGGTTACTAAAATGAGTTGCCATGAGTGAGCAGCTTTTTGGTAAAGAATTTAGTGACTTTGATTTGTGTGTTAGTGTTCTAATGGCTGCCCAGACTTCTTTGCTGTTTGCTTTGTCTTGAATCATCTTTCTGAAATGTAGTTTCTTTTCCTGATGAATGAGGTACTGTACTTTGTTTCTAAGTGTCCGATACCTGCTGAAATCTTTGAGCTTATGAGCCTCGTCCCACTCTCTCATTGCTGATAGTATTTCTTTTGTTATCCAGGGGGTCTTTCTGATGTTTTGGACACTGACTTGCTTTACAGCCAGCACCAAAGCTCTCACATGTTCTTGTAGTAGTGGTTTATTTAGCAATGAGTTTAACAATGAAGTTGTCAGCCTCACACATAAACTTATATTAGCCTCAGGACATACCAGAAGTTGTCAGCCTCCCACATAAACTTATATTAGTCTCAGGACACACCAGAAGTTGTCAGCCTCACACATAAACTTATATTAGTCTCAGGACACACCAGAAGTTGTCAGCCTCACACATAAACTTATATTAGTCTCAGGACATACCAGAAGTTGTCAGCCTCACACACAACCTCATATTAGCCTCAGGACTTACAATAAGTTGACAGCCTCACACACAACCTCATATTAGCCTCAGGACATACCAGAAGTTGACAGTCTCACACACAACCTCATATTAGCCTCAGGACATAAGTAAACGTGTCTTGGGAAAATATATCCGTTGTTTAAAATGGATGGTAAAATCATCCGCAAACAAATTTTAAAAAAAAATAATAAAATTTTTTATTTTTTAAACTGAAAAGACTGATGTTAAAACCTAACAAATAAAGTAATAATTCATTTTAATTCCTTAAATTCTTTATTTCAATGTAACAGTTTCTAAATAATCACATGTTTTCCCATCTTCTAACATATACAAAAAACTCTATGGGTCAACGGACAGTACACAAAATTTATTCAGGTTCATAGTGTTAAAACAACTGTTTGGGGAAACAATATTAAATACTCTTTTCTTTTTAAATATTAGCTTGTCTACTAACTATGGCCAAAATTTGTAACACTTTGTAAAAGTGGAAAAAGTTAACAGTGTAAACTTTGTAGAATTAGAGAAAGTTAACAATGATGTGACAGTTTCATAAGAATATGTCATACTTTACTGCTGTACAGAGCACCTTCAAATACCATACCTTTTGATGTAGGTGATCATGTTTCTCCACAACTTCCTGTCTCCAGTACAGTTTATCAATTCTGTCGATGGCTTCTTTCCGTGCCAAGATGCCAGCCATACACATAACCTAATTTGAGTTGCCTCGTACGACATACCCAAGAATGCAGTAGTCATATTTTCTGTCTCTCAACAGAGAACCCTAAAGAACGACTCGCGGCCTTTAATTCAGTAACACTTATTAAATACAACAATAGACTGTAAGAAAGATTTATTCAGTAATAAAGACAAACTGGCCATATCAACCCCATGTCTATGTTAAATAAAACTGTTATTTTAAATCTTGTGCAATATTTAATCCTTGTCATCATTTCCCTTTGTGCTGCCAGTGGAGAATGGGCCCTAATACTTAACTCTTTCAGTCCCAAGCAAAAAAGTGGGTTTGGCCCAAGCAAAAATGGCCACCCCAGTGCGTTTTTATTGTTGTTGTTTGGAAATAATTTTTTTTAAATGTTCATATGCATAAATAACTTTGCTGTTGTATATGAAACTGAAGGTAATTGGATGTACTTTACTCTTGTGCTACAAGTATAAAAGCTTTCATTGAAAAATGATTAGTTATTCAAGGTAAAATGGAGGATATGTGCTTAAAAAAAATGATTAGTTATTCAAGGTAAAATGGAGGATATGCGCTTAAAAAAATGATTAGTTATTCAAGGTAAAATGGAGGATATGCGCTTAAAAAAAAATCGTTTTAAAAATCTAAAATAAATATCTCAAAACAGAAACACGTTCACTCTTAAACACGTGCAGTATTTAATAGAATGTACTTGCAGTCGGAAATAACTTTGTGGGTAGTTATAATTAGAAACAGTCTCAAACAGAGGCACATATATTAAAGGCTTTTTAAAGTCGATTGGGCCAAGCGCATCTAACCCCTGAGCCTTTATAAAGTCGATTGGGACTTAAAGAGTTAACAAGTTACACAATTTGTTTATATAGATCATAAGACGTCACTGGTGATGGATAGGACACATTGTGGAAACTTGTTGATAGCATTTCGTTCCACTCCTTGTTCTAGAACAACCAGGGAAAGAGAAGTCGAGGCAGACCTAAAAAATATGATGAAGAGACCTGGAGACACACATTAAAATGATAAGGAAGATATGGGCAGACCTTATGGTGACGGCACATAAAAAGGTGGACTTACCTTGACCTTGTTGAAGGCCTGTGTTCCTTGGGGAACTGAAGAATAATAAAGGTGACATTTTTTTTTTGACTGTAGAAGCTGGCAGTCTCTGAGGAGACAAAGAAAGAATGTGACTACTGCTCCATCGCCATGACAATAGTGGGGAATAATATAAGGCTATACATGAGGCTATACATGCATGAGGCTATACATAAAGCTGTACATGAGGCTATACATAAAGCTGTACATGAGGCTATACATAAAGCTGTACATGAGGCTATACATAAAGCTGTACATCTCATCATGTAAACTAAATGCTCAAGAAAGCACTGCTGCAGTGTATGCATGCAAGGAGGTGACCGGCAGGGATGACTCCATGCTCCAAGTGCAGCACACCAAGGGAAATGATGATAAACTTGTATTATCCTGTGTAAATATGGGGGGGGGGGGTCTGTGAGGAGATAAAGGAAGAACAGGAGTACTGTCCCCTCAGGCTTGTCATAAGAGACAACTAATATAAAGTTGTGTATAGGGCATGCAACCTCAACAGATAAAACAACCTGAGTATAAAACCAGCGAGCTACAGGAACAGTTAGCATTCACACTCTTCGACATATACTGAGGGAGACTGAGCACCTATATGTTTGCCCACGTGTCAATTCTGTTCAACAACAACAACAACAGGTAAAACAAGTTGCTATAGAAACCATCACTGCTTGAACACAAAAAGCTTTGGTGCAGGTTTCGTGCAAGGGGGGCCAGCTGTAGGGAAAAGATGATGATGATGATACACTTTTACCACGGTTAAACTTTGTATCCTAACTAATTTAATGCCCATCATTGATACAACATTAGTTTGTGGTCAAATCACACATGTCAAGACACTCAAGAGTGATCTTATTTCCTGTCTAATATTGGCCCATTGGTTTGTGCTGACACCCGAGCTGCCGCCTGCTCCTGCCATATCCATTCCAGCACTTGGGGAGTGAAGTAAGTGATGAGAATATCAGCACCTGCATGTAAGAGCAAACAAAATTAGTTTTGTTTTTTGTAAGGCCCATCTTTATTGTACACAGACAACTCCATTAGTGCTCTGATCTCCTCCCTTAGATCACACAAGGAGCATCTCAGCACATTGCACAAGCTCCGTAGCACTGACGAGGATCCCAGTGTGTGAGTACAGGAATCACACATTCTATAAATACTTCAGTGGTGGGTAGGTTTCATAATTTTTAAATTTTGCCAGGGCAGTGGCTGTATGGTCTAATCTGTACGGTCCAATCTGTATGGTCTAATCTGTACGGTCTAATCTGTATGGTCTAATCTGTATGGTCTAATCTGTATGGTCTAATCTGTACGGTCTAATCTGTATGGTCTAATCTGTATGGTCTAATCTGTATGGTCTAATCTGTACGGTCTAATCTGTACGGTCTAATCTGTATGGTCTAATCTGTATGGTCTAATCTGTATGGTCTAATCTGTACGGTCTAATCTGTACAGTCCAATCTGTACGGTCTAATCTGTATGGTCTAATCTGTACGATCTAATCTGTACGGTCCAATCTGTACGGTCTAATCTGTACGGTCTAATCTGTATGGTCTAATCTGTACGGTCTAATCTGTATGGTCTAATCTGTATGGTCTAATCTGTATGGTTTCCAACTGCTGAGGGATTTTTAATGTGCGCAACTTGCAGACACGACCTCCTATTTTTTTGCCCTTATCCAAGAAGGCTAGGCATCCAGTCTCACTACCCAGGAGACCTGAGAAGGGGTGGGGGAGGGAAGTATGAAATCCTTATGAACCACTGCTTCTTAAAATCATCTTCTTTGATCCTTAGCCGCCGACCGTCAAAGCAGTCAGTGGCCATCACGCCTAGTGGCGTCTTGTAGGGCAACAACAAATTGATTCCACTTTGCTCGGTCGGTGGCCATCCTTCGTACAGTGCCCCAACTCTGGTTTATTCTTTGCATCTCAGCCTCCACAGTCCTCCACCAGGTTGTTTTTGGTCGGCCTCTCTTTCATTTTCCTTCAGGGGTCCAAAGCATAGCTGTTCTTGTGATGGCATCGGGGTCTCTTCTGAGGACATGACCAACCCAGCTCCAGCGTCTGCCAGCTATGATGGTGTGCATGTCCTCTTGCTTGCTACGAGTAAGCAGATCTTGTTTAGTGATGGTATTTGGTCAAAAGATTCGGTAAATTTTTCTTAGGCATGTTGTGTAAAAAGAGGACAATTTCAACATTTCCTTCTCTGTAACTCTCCAGCATTCCGCACCATAGAGAAGCACAGAAAGCACACAGCTCTGATATAATCTTAATTTGCTTCTTAAAATAATTACCAACAATTATATTTCCTGTACTGGGAGCAAACCTGGTACCTTTAGAATTTGAGGTGGACACCATATCTCTGAGCCATTCCGACCCCAATTTCCAAACTGAATTACATCATGTATCACAACATTTGACACTCACATAACAGTGTATGGGGAAGTACCCCCAAAAATTAATGTTTATCTGGCTTAAAAGTGTATGAGGATGCACCCCGAAAAATTAACGCTTTTCTGGCTTACAATTGTAGCTGACCCACTTAAGCTAGATTTAAAGCCCCCTCCATGTTCTTGTAGCTGACCCACTTAAGCCAGATTTAAAGCCCCCTCCATGTTCTTGTAGCTGACCCACTTAAGCCAGATTTAAAGCCCCCTCCATGTTCTTGTAGCTGACCCACTTAAGCCAGATTTAAAGCCCCCTCCATGTTCTTGTAGCTGACCCACTTAAGCCAGATTTAAAGCCCCTCCATGTTCTTGTAGCTGACCCACTTAAGCCAGATTTAAAGCCTCCTCCATGTTCTTGTAGCTGACCCACTTAAGCCAGATTTAAAGGCCCCCTCCATGTTCTTGTACCCAACCCACTTAAGCCCAGATTTAAAGCCCCTCCATGTTCTTGTAGCTGACCCACTTAAGTCAGATTTAAAGCCCCCTCCATGTTCTTGTAGCTGACCCACTTAAGCCAGATTTAAAGCCCCTCCATGTTCTTGTAGCTGACCCACTTAAGCCAGATTTAAAGCCCCCTCCATGGTCTTGTACCCAACCCACTTAAGCCCAGATTTAAAGCCCCTCCATGTTCTTGTAGCTGACCCACTTAAGCCAGATTTAAAGCCCCCTCCATGTTCTTGTAGCTGACCCACTTAAGCTAGATTTAAAGCCCCCTCCATGTTCTTGTAGCTGACCCACTTAAGCCAGATTTAAAGCCCCCTCCATATTCTTGTAGCTGACCCACTTAAGCCAGATTTAAAGCCCCTCCATGTTCTTGTAGCTGACCCACTTAAACCAGATTTAAAGCCCCCTCCATGTTCTTGTAGCTGTGGTTTCTGTAGTAATTTATTTGACATGATGAGGTAGCCAGCTCCATGTCCAACCTCACATTAGTGCCTCCTATGACATGCTTGAGGGAGCTGTGGTCATATTATTTTTTTGACCCCTCAGAGATCCCTTGGAACTACATGGGGTATGCTCAGTTTAGTTATATTATACTGCCAACCTGCCAGGTCTGGCACGGCTGGGTTCCTCATGTAGAATGAACCCGTGTCCTGCAATAAATTAATGCGATGACATCACCTGGCTGGATCTACATCAAAATGATGCGATGACATCACCTGGCAGGACCTACATCAAAATGATGTGATGACATTACCCGACAGGACCCGCATCAAAATAGTGTGACGACATCACATTGGCTGGCCCTGTATCATAACTCTGGCGCGCCAACAACTATTTTTTTTTTTCATTATGTCTGGTGCTCTCTTTATTACTTTCCTTTTTTTTGTTTTTAAACATGTCATCGTCATCACTCTTCATCTACCAAGGAACACAGACCTTCAACAAACCTATGCCAAGTCTTCCTCTCCTGTGCCATCAGCTCAAGATCTATGTCTTATTTATCTTCATCATGCTTGTCTCCAGTTCTCTTCTCTATGTGTCCCTCAGTCGTCTTCTCTATGCGTCCCTCAGTCGTCTTCTCTATGTGTCCCTCAGTCGTCTTCTCTATGCGTCCCTCAGTCATCTTCTCTATGTGTCCCTCAGTCATCTTCTCTATGCAGCTCTCAGTCGTCTTCTCTATGCGTCTCTCAGTCGTCTTCTCTATGCGTCCCTCAGTCGTCTTCTCTATGCGTCCCTCAGTCGTCTTCTCTATGCGTCCCTCAGTCGTCTTCTCTATGCGTCCCTCAGTCGTCTTCTACCTTTCTTCACCTGCTGATTCTAGAACAAGGACTAGCTGGAAATGCTATCACCAGGTTTCCTCAACATGTGTTCTATCCATCTTCAGCATCTTCTCATCTTGTGTTCCACTGGCACTTATCTGGTTCTTGTCATCAGCTCCACATTGAGGATCTTGTCGTATCCCTTCAAGTCCTCTATTTTACAAGAACCTACAATAAAAAATCCTCAATTAATTTGTTCAAATTGAATTTCAAAATGGTGACTTATTCATTTGACCGAATATTCAGGAAGGAGGGTTTAAAAAAAATAAAAACATGCTCTCAATGAAGAAGACATAGGGCAACAAAAAAAGTAAAGAAAGGCCACAAATAAAATAATAAAGAACAGAATATAAGAAATATTGCCTTGCTGCAAGACAAGCAACTCCAGTGGGAATTTGCCATCAACATTATTCGACAGAACACAGAAATAATGAAAGTAGGTAAACTGTTAGCAACAGGCAGGCATGAAGGAAGGATGGATGCATACATGGACAGACAAATGGACTGACAGACAGAAAGGAAGAAAAAAAAAAAGAATGATGGACAAATGGATTCACAAAGAGAAAAATAGATATAAAGAAAGAAATCTGTAGAGATGGATGGACAGATACAAATAAAGAAAGAAGAAAAGAAAGAAAGAAAAAGACAGGACAGCATCCCCACAGCTATCAAAAACTGCTAAAATGTCCACAACTAACAGCTACATCCTTTGCCAAAAACAGCAATATTAACCCTTTGAAACCTGGCCACCCAGCCCGTAAAACCCCATTCCCCTGGGCTCCTGAGCAAAAAACGCACAAAAAAGACACATAAGCAAAACTAGTTACTGCGACACAACCATATGGTCAGTTTTAACTATTCTATCTCAAATTGACTGACCTGATCATCTCCAATATTCCTGCTTATTGTGCCAGTCCTCCCAGTATGTAGACCCTTCCTTTAGGCACAGATAGCTTTCACAATATTTGCACCAGAATTTAGTCTTCACTTTTTTTTTTAATGGTCTGTTAGAACTAGCTTGCTCATAATCTGATTCACACGTTCCGTCACTCGATTCAATTTCGATGTCACTTTAAGAATAATCATCTTCTAAGTCTAATTCGTCGGCGTCTGTGGCCTAATGGATATGAACGCAGTTTCATAATCCAGATATACCAGGTTCGAAACCTGCTGCAGGCGGTTTGGTAGCAAATCGCTTTGTGTGGATTTTTAACAATGGTATAAGCGCCGTACCGTTCAGAAAGCAATGGCAAACTACTGAATGAAAAAAATTGCCTAGAAAAATCACAAACAGCCAATAAAAGCTGGGGTTGATTGCCACGTCCTGTAAAGGATAAGCAACTAACTTTTTTAAGTCTAATTCATCGTCCTCCGAATCATTTAGCACAAGTTCAACAGCTTGTTTTATTGTTAGCCTTTTAGAACGGCTATTTCCTGGATTTTCAACACACCTTTTCATTGTGAAAACACTTTAAAAATTGCAAAATATTATCACTTCATGGGCGCCACCATTTTAGAGTAACATTCCACAAGACATGTGTACTTCCTGACGTCATTAGTTTTCACACATTTCCATTCCCACCCCGTTTTGCTAAGCTAGATGTGTCAGACCGAGATTACGGTCGCTCGGGGAATGGATTATTTACGCACAGACCGAAATTTCGGGACCTCGGGTTCAAAAGGTTAATCCTAACAATAAATATACAATTTAGAAAATTTCTCAAAACTCCATACCAGCTCTTCTCATGCTTTGTAAAGTCTCCATCACAGCCGTCTTCAGGTCAAAGGCACCAGCCTCAGCACCATGGTATAGCATTGCATACTCTCCAGACACGTTGTATATTGCCAGTGGGTGAGTGGGATACTGGAGACCACATATAGGGAAAATAGTTAGCTAATAGATGAGGTACTGGACAAAATAAGGATTGCCAACAGATGATGGTAATGGATGGACTACTGTGCAAAAAAAAAAGAATATGGCCACTCGTACTTATGACGGTCATCCCAGAAGTGCTGCACTTATGTTTCATTACTTATTACAGTACAGGATTGCACAGTACAGTAATTTTTTGTTTTAACTAACAATAACCCGTCAATAATGACTGAAGTAAATCAAAAAACTGTAATATATTTTTAAAATATTTTTTAATTCAGTATAAAAGTTATTTGATGACAACATTTTTTGTGAAAGTTCTTTATGGTGCGGAATGCTGGAGAGTTACAGAGAAGGAAATGTCGAAATTGTCCTCTTTTCACACAACATGCCTAAGAAAAATTCACCGAATCTTTTGGCCGAATACCATCACCAACCAAGATCTGCTTACTCGGAGCAAGCAAGAGGACATGCACACCATCATAGCTGACAGATGCTGGAGCTGGGTTGGCCATGTCCTCAGAAGAGACCCCGATGCCATCACAAGAACAGCTATGCTTTGGACCCCTAAAGGAAAACGAAAGAGAGGCCGACCAAAAACAACCTGGCAGAGAACTGTGGAGGCTGAGATGCAAAGAATGAACCAGAGTTGGGGCACTGTACGAAGGATGGCCACCGACCGAGCAAAGTGGAATCAATTTGTTGTTGCCCTACAAGACGCCACTAGGCGTGATGGCCACTGACTGCTTTGACGGTCGGCGTCTAAGGATCAAAGAAGAAGAAAGTGTGGATTTGTTTCAAACAATGTTCCCTGATAAAAAGTGTTTTTAACAAAAACTTTCAAGTTTTCATGATTTGTACCTCGGTTGAGGGCGACATAGAGCTGGCCGTGTCCAAAAACAGGTTCAGGAAGGAAAACTCCTACATGATCAAAAGATTGTCCTTGCGCCTTCTTGATCGTCATTGCAAATGCTAAAATCACTGGGAACTGATGATGTCACATCCTAAATGACAAACTGCGCTCGCTCAGTTCTAAGTCAATGCAAGGAATTAAGACTCGTTCTCCCTTATTACTTACTTACTTACTTAGTCGTTCCCCTTCTACCGTGAGGTGTAGAGGTTTGGAAGAGAGAGCGCCAGACTATTCTATCAGCTGTCTTCTTCCTGGCCTGGTTCCATTCTAGTCCTCGATCCTTCAAAGATTGTCTAATGTTGTTCTCCCAGCGGATTCTGGGTCGTCCTGGAGGTCTGGATCCCTGGCTCTTTGTTTCCCATGCTTGTCGTGGTAGCCGATTTTCTCCCATTCTGCAGACATGGCCAAACCATCTTAGTTGGGACTGTTCTATTTGGGTCTGCAGCGGGTGGGATTTTAGGCCTTGACGTATCGTCTGGTTGCGTACCCCATATGTCAAGATTGGGACATAGGTGGAGTGGTATACAGCCATCTTCGTTTTCTTACCAACCTCTTTCTTGCTTAGGAATCCTCGATTTATGGCCTGAAAAAGTCTCCCAGCTGTTGCTTTTCGAGTGGCCAACTCTTCTTTGATGCCTCCCTTTTGGTCTATAATAGCTCCGAGATATTTAAAGTGGTCGACCTGCTCCAGGACCTGTTCTCCCAACTTAATCGGATGTTTTCTTTCTTCTCGTGATATCACCATGGATTTTGTTTTAGAGCTACTTATGACCATCCCTCTCTTCTCCAGCTCTTCCTTCCAGACTTGCAGGTTGGATTGGAGATGTGTCTCTGATTTAGCAATCAGGACAACATCATCAGCAAATGCTAGCTCTGAAATACAGACCTGTCTCATCTTCCAGTACTCCACTGAATACTTTCTTGTTCTCTCCTTACATGCCTTGATGACATCGTCCATGAGGAGTATGAAAAGATAAGGTGACAGGATATCGCCTTGTCTTACACCAGTGGTGGTCCTGAATTCTTCTGACTTATAGTTTGCTGTCCTCACATAATTTCTGCAAGACTTGTAGAAGCTCTGTATAGCATGAATCAGAGGTGCTGGAATGTTCTTCCTTGCCAAACAGTCCCAAAGTTTGCTCCAGGGGACCCTGTCAAACGCCTTTTCCAGATCTATGAAACAAAGATGGATCTCACTCTTGTACTCAAGGGCCTATTCACTCAGCTACCTGAGTGTGAAGATTAGGTCTTGAGTACTTCGGTTTGCTCGGAATCCGCACTGGGCTTCATCCAATTGTGGCTCAGCTAGGCATCGGAGTCTCTGCTCTAGAATTCTAGAGTAGATTTTACCAGGGACACTGAGAAGGGATATGCCTCTGTGGTTTCCACATTGTCGATTGTCACCCTTTTTGAAAATTGGTGTTATGATGGCAATCTCCCAATCCTTTGGTATGGCCTTGTTGCACCACGCTGCCTGTAGGACCCTTAGGAGTAATAGGTCGCCTGATGCTCCCATGTACTTAACCATTTCTGGTGTTATACCATCATGCCCTGCTGCTTTGCCCATCTTGATTTTCTCCAGTGCTGCCTTCAGTTCTTCCATCTTTATGTCATCTTCACCACCATTGGTTTTCTCTTCTGTGCTAGTGGTTATCATTTCTGATGCTTGACCTTGCTCACCATCAAGGAGTTCTGAGAAATATTCTTTCCATCTTTCCTTCGGGGCAGTAAGCAATTTGCCTTGCTTGTCCTTTATAAATTTAAGAGGGCATTGTTTTTCCTTCCTCATGTTCTTTAGGGTCTTATAGAACAATTTCTGGTTTTCTTGCATATCCTTTTCTAGCTTTTCTCCAAATTCTTCCCAGGACTTCTGTTTTGCTGCTAGCACCTTGTTCTTTGCTTCTGTTCTGAGTATCACATATTCTCTATGTTTCTCTATTTGTCCTGCTGTGTTTTTAGCTCCTAAGTATTGTTTCCATGCCATTTTCTTCTCTCTTATTTTCTCTTTGACTTCTTCTGTCCACCAAGGTGTCCTCTTTCTCTTGTTCCCAAGTCGAACTTCACCACATGCTTCTGCAGCAGCTGTCTTTATGATGTCCTTGAATTTAAGCCACAGGGTTTCCAAGTCATTAGGTTGTTCTTCTGTGTTTCTCACCGCTGTAGCAATAAGCCCCTGATATCTGGACTTAATTTCTGGCTCTTTCAGCTTGCAGGTCTTAATGCTCATTTCTTCCGTTCGTTTACTTGGTTTCTTGCATGGTGCTGGGCAGTTCCAAGGCTGAGCAACTCTTTCAGTTGTTCTTTTGATTGTAAGCAGGTAGTGATCACTTCCAATCTCTGGCCCCCTCCAGACTCTAGCATCCCGGACATATTTGAATGAGCTCCTCCTAACAATGGCATAGTCGATCACTGACATCTCATTCTTTGTTGGTTCACACCTAGTGTATGCATGTATGCGCTTATGGGGGAACTTTGTGTTGGTAATGATCAGATTCTGCTCACTGCAGAATCTGAGGAGTCGCTTTCCATTGTCATTGAGAGTATCTTCTGATAACTCCACCCCATCTAGTATGGTCATTTCCAACTCTGGCAATGAAATCTTCGAGCATGATAATTTCATCTAGGCAGTCATCCACTGTCCTTTCAAGCAGCTCGAAGAATTCTTCCTTGACCTCTGCTCTCTCATCCTCATTTGGCCCATACACTAAGACCAGGTTGACTATGGTTTCTCCTTCTTTTAGTTTTACAACCATAATGCGCTCCGAGACAAAGTTTCATCCCTTGATACTATCTTTCTGGTTTTTGGCCACAATGCTCACCACGCCCCCTTTAGCTCTTTCAGATGTGGGTACACCATTGTATAGCAGAGTGTTGCCATCGAGATCCATGACTCCTTGTCCCTTTTTCTTTGTTTCGGTAATAGCCAGGATTTCTAGTTTTGCTTTCCTCATCTCTTCCATCAGCTCCTCTTCTTTTCCATTTATACTTCTTGTGTTCCAAGTTCCATAAGTCGTAGTCCGTAGTCCGTTCCAGTTCGTCGCCTTTAGAATCAGTCCGGTTTTCTCTCTTATATTACTTGTAATCATAGTTTAAGACAAACAGGTGATTGGCCTGTTGTGCCTTTGCATGGTGGAGGGACTGCCTCCTTAACAGCCTCCATGCAGGCCGCCTTCCTCCTTTTTCATCTGGGCTTGGGACCGGCATAGGCGGAGTTTCCCTTATTACTGCCAGTGATAATTTCTGCATCAATGGAATTCCGATGCAAGACTTTTATAACCAAACGCATGTCATTCAGTAGTACATGTTTTGCATTCAGATTTCACAATAGCATGCTACATGCAGCAACCTTTAATTTCAGCAAATGCAGTGGCATTCCTGATGGGCACTGCTCGTTAAGGAATTCGGGTGGGAAATCAACTGCCTCATTGGGATCATCGGAAATCATGGTATCTATGCTCCAATAAACCGTTTCATTTCCAGCGAGTACTCCAACAATAAGTGTGCAATACATTAAATTAAAATTTTGTCTTGAAGAAACAATCAAAAACTTATATTTTAAGGTTATTTTTAACAAAATGATGAGTTAAATCTGTTTTCAGAATGAAACTGGGTTCTACAATCAAAAACTTACATTTTATTCATATATCACTGTCACTCACTTTGTGTAGCACAATTCACCGACTTTTCTTCGTTGATTGTTACTATTTTCAACTCCACCTAGGCCGGTCCCAAGCCCGGCTGAAAAAGGAGGATGGTGGCCTGCATGGAGGCCATAAGGAGGCAGCCCCTCCACCATGCAAAGGCACAACAGGCCAAACACCTGTTTGCTTTAAAACATGATTCACGAAATACAAGAGAGAAAACCGGACAGATTCTAAAGGCGATGAACTGGAACGGACTACGACTTATGGAACTTGGAACACAAGAAGTATAAATGGGAAAGAAGAGGAGCTGGTGGAAGAGATGAGGAAAGCAAAACTAGAAATCCTGGCTATTACGGAAACAAAGAAAAAGGGACAAGGAGTCATGGATCTCAATGGCAACACGCTGCTCTACAGTGGTGTACCACATCTGAAAGAGCTAAAGGGGGCATGAGTTGCATTGTGGCCAAAAACCAGAAAGATAGTATCAAGGGATGGAACTTTGTCTCGGAGCGCATTATGGTTGTAAAACTAAAAGAAGGAGAAACCATAGTCAACCTGGTCATAGTGTATGGGCTAAATGAGGATGAGAGAGCAGAGGTCAAGGAGGAATTCTTTGAGCTGCTTCAAAGGACAGTGGATGACTGCCTAGATGAAATTATCATGCTCTGAGATTTCAATGCCAGAGTTGGAAATGACCATGCTAGATGGGGGTGGAGTTATCGGAAGATATGGAGAAGATACTCTCAATGACAATGGAAAGCGACTCCTTAGATTCTGCAGTGAGCAGAATCTGATCATTACCAACACAAAATTCCCCCATAAGTGCATACATGCATACACTAAGTGTGAATCAACAAAGAATGAGAAGGTGATCAACATGCCATTGGTAGGAGGAGAACATTCAAATATGTCCGGGATGCTAGAGTCTGGAGGGGGCCAGAGATTGGAAGTGATCACTACCTGCTTACAATAAAAAGAACAACTGAAAGAGTTGCTCAGCATAGGAACTGCCCAACATCACGCAAGAAACCAAGTAAACGAACGGAAGAAATGAGCATTAAGACCTACAAGCTGAGAGAGCCAGAAATTAAGACCAGATATCAGGGGCTTATTGCTACAGCGGTGAGAAACACAGAAAAACAACCTGATGACTTGGAAACCCTGTAGCTTAAATTCAAGGACATCATAAAGACAGCTGCTGCAGAAGCATGTGGTGAAGTCTGACTTGGGAACAAGAGAAAGAGGACACCTTGGTGGACAGAGGAAGTCAAAGAGAAAATAAGAGAGAAGAAAATGGCATGGAAACAATACTTAGGAGCTAAAAACACAGCAGGACAAATAGAGAAATATAGAGAATATGTGATACTCAGAACAGAAGCAAAGAACAAGGTGCTTGCAGCAAAACAGAAGTCCCGGGAAGATTTTGGAGAAAAGCTAGAAAAAGATGCACAAGAAAACCAGAAATTGTTCTATAAGACCCTAAAGAACATGAAGAAGGAAAAACAATGCCCTCTCAAATTTATAAAGGACAAGCAAGGCAAATTGCTTACTGTCCCGAAGGAAGTAATGGAAAGATGGAAAGAATATTTCTCAGAACTCCTTGATGGTGAGCAAGGTCAAGCATCAGAAATGATAACCACTAGCACAGAAGAGGAAACAAATGGTGATGAAGATGACATAAAGATGGAAGAACTGAAGGCAGCACTGGAGAAAATCAAAATGGGCAAAGCAGTAGGGCATGATCATATAACACCAGAAATGGTTAAGTACATGGGAGCATCAAGCTACCTATTACTCTTAAGGGTCCTACAGGCAGCGTGGTGCAACAAGACCATACCAAAGGACTAGGAGATTGCCATCATAACACCAATTTTCAAAAAGGGTGACAATCGACAATGTGTAAACCATAGAGGCACATCCCTTCTCAGTGTCCCTGGTAAAATCTACTCTAGAATCCTAGAGCAGAGACTCCGACGCCTAGCTGAGCCACAATTGGATGAGGTCCAGTGCGGTTCCGAGCAAACCGAAGTACTCAAGACCTAATCTTCACACTCAGACAGCTGAGTGAATAGGCCCTTGAGTATAAGAGCGAGATCCATCTTTGTTTCATAGATCTGGAAAAGGCATTTGACAGGGTCCCCTGGAGCAAACTTTGGGACTGTTTGGGTAAGGAAGAACATTCCAGCACCTCTGATTCATGCTATACAGAGCTTCTACAAGTCTTGCAGAAATTATGTGAGGACAGCAAACCATAAGTCAGAAGAGTTCAGGACCACCACTGGTGTAAGACAAGGTGATATCCTGTCACCTTATCTTTTCATACTCCTCATGGATGATGTTATCAAGTCATGTAAGGAGAGAACAAGAAAGTATTCAGTGGTGTACTGGAAGATGAGACAGGTATGTATTTCAGAGCTGGCATTTGCTTATGATGTTGCCCTGATTGCTAAATTAGAAGCACATCTCCAATCAAACCTGCAAGTCTGGAAGGAAGAGCTGGGGAAGAGAGATGGATGGTCATAAGCAGCTCTAAAACAAAATCCGTGGTGATATCACGAGAAGAAAGAAGACATCAGATTAACACATTAACTACTGAATTGAAAAACACACTGTGGCCGAATTAAATTGTTTTCCCATTTTCATCATATAGGTGTTTGCACAAAGTAAGCTGTAGTTTTCGTAATTGTTTACAGATTTTTATGAATTACACGTCATTTTAAAGATAAATGAATGTACTATTACAATAAACACCGGTTGTAACTCTAATAGAGGTTGTTGCTATTTAACGGCTCTCCGATGGCCAAGGACTTGCAATATTTTCACAATTATAACTGCTTGCGCCCCATCTCTATCAAAATCACAATTTCAATCAATGTGCATACCGTTTTCACTCTTGTCCTCGTCGCTAGATCTACCAGTCAATTGGTGAAACACGTTTCTATCCTATTCAGCCGTTAGACGAGATGTACACGCATTTTTTGTAGTCCTATCATTAGTTGCCGCGGTAAACAGTTTTACACGATTTGGTAACTAACCCAAAACGCTGAAAAATATGAACATAATATCAATTTTCCAGTGTTTTACAACAATCATGCTTTGGGAATTGGTTTTCCGGTGGCAACTTAAAATCTCGAACCAGATCAGAGAGTGTTTCAGTACATTTTTCATTCGTTTTATTACTAAAATTAGATTGGCGTTCTGAGCGGCTTGCGGTCCAAATGTGATTATTTTGTGAGCCGCTGACAGCGGCTTGCGGTAGTTAATGTGTTAAGCTGGCAGAACAGGTCCTGGAGCAGGTCGACCACTTTAAATATCTCAGAGCTATTATAGACCGAAAGGGAGGCATCAAAGAAGAGTTGGCCACTCGAAAAGCAGCAGCTGGGAGACTTTTTCAGGCCATAAATCGAGGATTCCTCAGCAAGAGAGAGGTTGGTAAGAAAACGAAGATGGCTGTATACCGCTCCACCTATGTCCCAGTCTTGACATATGGATGCGAGTCATGGGCAATGACTACAATTCATAAAAGCCAGATCCAAACCTCAGAAATGAGGTATCTGAGGAAGGTGGTTGAAGTAACAAGAAGAGACATGGTCTGCAACCAGATGATACGTCAAGGCCTAAAATCCCACCCCCTGCAGACCCAAGTAGAACAGTCCCAACTAAGATGGTTTGGCCATGTCTGCAGAACAAGAGAAGATCGGCTACCATGACAAGCATGGGAAACAAAGAGCCAGAGATCCAGACCCCCAGAGTCCGCTGGGAGGACAACATTAGACAATCTTTGAAGGACCGAGGACTAGAATGGAACCAGGCCAGGAGGAAGACAGCCGATAGGACAGTCTGGCGCTCCCTCTTCCAAACCTCTACACCTCACGGTAGAAGGGGAACGACTAAGTAAGTGTTACTATTTTCGAGAGAATACATATAAAGGCACATATAAGGGAAACAATACAATTAATGTATAACATTCAACCACAGGTGCATCCATTAGATGTGGCCGACGTACAAACGGCGAGAATTATGGAGTTCGTTTTATATTTTGTATTACTTCACTATAAACAAAGAGTACAATTTGATTACATATACAACAAAACAGAATTACATATTTTAGCATTCAGACATGCAGATCTAGGCTTTTCCTGTGGCTTATATGCCATTCTGAAACGTGTTTAAAGAGTTGAAGCCATGAGCTACAGTTTCTCCTGATTGGCTTGCATTTAAAGGGTCATCACACCTGGTCCCCAGGTTAGGAGTAAGAAGTGCATGGCATACTGTGCATTCCACAGCATCCAAAGGGGCTCTCCAACTATGCAGAGCTAAAATACTGTACTCTGGTTCTGGGCTCTCCCAAGGAATTGTCACGTCCTACATGGAGCCACTTCTCAGCTTCCCCTGCCTATCACTGGGTCCATAGTGAGATCCTTCTGCATGCAGTCAACCAAGCCAAAGAATTACGCCTGGGACTCAAGTGACTTCTCCAAGCTTAGTGTGCAATGCTGGGTTCTCAACAAGTTTCACCACAGGGGGAATCCCAGGAAGTGTGTAGATGATTTCAGAGTCAATGAGGATGTAATTAGCCTCAGACGTAGGTTCACTTCCACGTACATATATTGTAGGATTGTGCATAGCTGGTGGTCATATAAGCATGACTCCAGATATGCGTCCAAGCAAAAGAAATGGGTTCAGAATTGTCCTAATTAATATTTTCATACACTTGAAGTCACACAACTTTTGTATAATTAGCCTGAATACCACATACCTTTTGTTTGATTAGCCTCACAACATCTAAGTAGGCTAGGCCTGGCTTTACCATCAGAAAATCTGCCCCCTCTGCAACATCCCGGTCCTAAATATCAGTAGAAATAATGTATGTCCACATTAAACAGTTGTCCCAGACAATAAATTAATATGAAACAAATATAAAGGTATGTTATCAGGCACTCGCAGGAAATAAAGAAGTAGAACACCAGACAACAGAAAAACAACAGACATGAGTGGCTTACCCAGGATTTGAACACTGGACCTTCCGTGCGACAACCCCGCCTAGCCATGCAAGCGAATCACACTGTCCCAGACAATAACTACATACACACCATATCTGTCCACATCCATTAAATGGTATTTAGTAGTATGTGAAGATGCTTTTTTTTTCATTTAGTGATATATGTAGATATCTTGTTTGCATTTAGTGGTGTCTTGTTTGTATTTTGTGGTATGTGATCATCTTGTTTGTATTTTGTGGTATGTGATCATGTTTGTATTTTGTGGTATGTGAATATCTTGTTTGTATTTAGTGGAACATGCAGATGTCTTGTTTGTATTTAGTGGAACATGTAGATGTCTTGTTTGTATTTAGTGGAACATGCAGATGTCTTGTTTGTATTTAGTGGAACATGTAGATGTCTTGTTTGTATTTAGTGGAACATGTAGATGTCTTGTTTGTATTTAGTGGAACAAGCAGATGTCTTGTTTGTATTTAGTGGAACAAGCAGATGTCTTGTTTGTATTTAGTGGAACATGTAGATGTCTTGTTTGTATTTAGTGGAACATGTAGATGTCTTGTTTGTATTTAGTGGAACATGTAGATGTCTTGTTTGTATTTAGTGGAACATGTAGATGTCTTGTTTGTGTTTAGTGTAACATGTAGATGTCTTGTTTGTATTTAGTGGAACATGTAGATGTCTTGTTTGTATTTAGTGGAACATGTAGATGTCTTGTTTGTATTTAGTGGAACATGTAGATGTCTTGTTTGTATTTAGTGGTACATATAGATGTCTTGTTTGTATTTAGTGGTACATATAGATGTCTTGTTTGTATTTAGTGGTACATCTAGATGTCTTGTTTGTATTTAGTGGTACATCTAGATGTCTTGTTTGTATTTAGTGGTACATATAGATGTCTTGTTTGTATTTAGTGGTACATATAGATGTCTTGTTTGTATTTAGTGGTACATCTAGATGTCTTGTTTGTATTTAGTGGTACATCTAGATGTCATGTTTGTATTTAGTGGTACATCTAGATGTCATGTTTGTATTTAGTGGTACATATAGATGTCTTGTTTGTATTTAGTGGAACATGCAGATGTCTTGTTTGTATTTAGTGGAACATGTAGATGTCTTGTTTGTATTTAGTGGAACAAGCAGATGTCTTGTTTGTATTTAGTGGAACATGTAGATGTCTTGTTTGTATTTAGTGGAACATGTAGATGTCTTGTTTGTATTTAGTGGAACATGTAGATGTCTTGTTTGTATTTAGTGGAACAAGCAGATGTCTTGTTTGTATTTAGTGGAACATGTAGATGTCTTGTTTGTATTTAGTGGAACATGTAGATGTCTTGCTTGTATTTAGTGGAACATGCATGATGAATATTCTTTGTATTTGTATATTGCTTACGGTGCATGGGGCCACCACTATGTGACCCCTATGCAGGAAACTGTGGGAAAGCACTTTATTCCCTTAGGGCAGTGGTTTTCAACCTGTGCGCAGCGGCACCATGACTGATGGTCAGGGGCGCCGTGGATTTTTTTCGTATTTAGCTGTAAAGAAAACACAGAGCTGTGGGAAATATCATTTTTGGTGTTTGTCAACCTGCATGACCCCGGAGAAATTTCACTTTTGATGTTGGCCAGCCTTTGAAGTCCCGCTCCCCGACCCGCCTATCAACTTTCTGCGCATTCTCCTCGCGCAACCAAAGTAGGTAACACAGTGATTTTCTGTTTTCAAACGTTTTTGATTGTGTTGTGAGTTTGATATAATCTATGGATAGATTTTTTAATTTGGCAAGTGTTAGTAAAAAGCGAGAATTTGTTGAAGATGACAAGGAAAGTGGTAATGAGGAAAGAAAACCTAAGTACAAGTATAGAAAATACGACGAAGGTTACTTAGATTTTGGTTTCACGTGCACTCTTGTGAACAATGAAGAGAGTCCACAGTGTGTTTTGTGTTTCAAAGTACTCTCTGTCGAAGCAAATTGAAGCGCCATTTAGAAAGTGTTCATAAGAATGACATGGGCAAACCA
Organism: Oreohelix idahoensis; assembly: GCA_024509875.1. Classification (NCBI taxonomy): domain Eukaryota; kingdom Metazoa; phylum Mollusca; class Gastropoda; order Stylommatophora; family Oreohelicidae; genus Oreohelix; species Oreohelix idahoensis. The sequence continues at coordinate 80,550 of JAMPIV010006504.1, read as the reverse complement.
AGAGAATATTTCTCTAGAAAGGTGAGTCAAATAAAAGAACACAAATCAGATAATGTAATAGATTTTAGTGCAGATATTGTTTCTATAATTCAAGGACACTTATCTCAACTCAGTGTTCATTTTGAAAAATACTTTCCTAAAAACTGTGCAGGTTTCAGTGGGTTCAAAATCCCTTCAGTAGAGATGCTCCTTAGGACTTTAGTACTGCAGAAGAGGAAGGACTGATAGAACTTTCATCAGACTCTTCACTACAAGCAAAGTTTCCATCCATGGCATTGCCAAAATTTTGGTATTCAGTAAAACAGGAGTTCCCAAGCTTGAGCAAGAGAGCACTGAAGATATTAATTCCTTTTGCAACCTCCTATCTCTGCGAGGCTGTGTTTTCAGCAGTGGCTGTCATAAAAACCAAGTTAAGATCAAGACTTGATGTGGAGAAGGAAATGAGGATAGCTGTATCTCAATTGGTGCCAAGATTTGAAAAACTGTGTAACAACAAGCAAGCTCAAGTCTCACACTGAGGTAACTGGTACTATTCATCATATTTTTTTTTTAGTTTTACTGTACAAGTTTTTTATGGAGATGGAATCGTGAGTGCAGTTTATCAGTGAATGATTTTCAGACAAAAATTTTTTAAAAATGTAAGAAACAAACTACCTTATCTGTGCTGTTTTCTGTTTTATAGTAAGGGTTTTCAAAGTGCACTTTGTGTATATTTTTTCTTGTGTGTGTAATTTTTTCACAGATTGTCCAATTGCATTTTTTTTTTTAAATTACATTTTAAAAATTACATTGTTTAAATGCCTTTCCAAAGCTCTCCTGCTCAAAAAAAGTTAGCCTTAATGTCAAAACATTGCTAGCGTTTTTACCAGTTATCCCACAGGGGAGCCGCAGAAAGAATGTATTTGGTCAGGGGAGCCATGGACTCAAAAAGGTTGAAAACCGTTGTCTTAGTGTGATGATTCCTGTAGCAATTGTGTTGCATGAGGCTGCTAGAAAAATGCGATGACATCTTGTTGTTATGCTTATATTTAGCAGCACGTCTTCTTTGTATCTGGCTGTGCGTTAATGAAAAAGAAACAATTGCTAAAAAGTCCTGGTTTATGACTGATTAGCCGGAATATTCAGCACTTACCGCTGATCTCTCTGCCAGACCAATTGATCCTGGAGGCAGCTGGTAACACTTTCTGTCTCCAAAGGCTGGTGCACTCTTGGCTGCTTCTCTGAAGACAGATTTAACCATTTGATTTCACTGAAGAAACATATAATTGATGAAGGCTTGTTCTTAAGGGATAGTGGGCTTCATCCCCACCAGAATTTTACTTTATAGTGACATATAGGACATCTCTGTAAACATTATAACCACTATAATTCTACGATGAACCTTCCTCAAGCTCTCTCTCCGACTTCTGCTCTAAATGCTACTCCCTTCAATTCCCATTTTCAAGTGCACAAGTTTTTTCCTACGGATTCTTTCTGAGCTCGGTTGATGACATTAAAGAATGTGACAACTAGAACACATTCAATTGAAGGCGTGCATATAGTCTTGGGCTGTATGTGAGATACCCCCATTGTGACAATGAGGTACATGCTTGGAGTGCTGTCAATTAGATCCATTTATGTGATGGCCCAGGCAAATGTCTATATGTGAGTAACCACAGACATTAGTTGACATTTAGGGAGTAAGAATAACGAAAGGGATTTTGCGGATGCCACAGGCAGAGACTATGATTAGACAGGTGACCACAGTTGAAAATATATTCAAAGGAGAAGAGTGGAATATGTCAGGTGTTAACTGGATGAACTACCAGCAAGTCATCCTCAGCATTGGCAGGGAGTGCAGAGCTTAGGACAATAGGAAAGCAAAGCTGGAAATTAATCAACTGCTACATGATCATGCAGGAGACAATGATACCATTATGTACACCAATGGGTCTGTACTCCATAGTGAGAAATCAGGCTGGGGCTTCTCAGCTAGAGTAAGAGGTAAGATCATTGCCAAACAGAGTGGAGCTTACATGTCAACAACCTCCAGCATTAGAATGGAGATACAGGCAGTTACTGCAGCTCTGAGGTAGCTGTCTGAGACTTCGTCAACCAGGGTGGTTACTGTGTCAGACTCTGAGTCCATGCTTCAGGAGGTACAAAATGGGTGGCTCCGGCATGAATGGAAAACATCTATAGAAGCTTTGAATCTTCAGTAATTGGTATGGACCTACTCTCCTGGTCATACAGGAGTGTGCAGTAATGTGAGAGCTGACAGACTAACTTCAAGAGCTCCCATAGTGGGGACATTGGATATGGATAAGGGAAAGAAACTGAGGACAATTATGATTGCCTGTTAGAGAACGACACTGTAATCAATGAATCAACAGGCTGAGACTGTTGGAATTTGGCACCAAACAGAAGGCCAGCTGGGATAGGCATATGAGAGGCTGCATCCATCATGTATACAACCAGCTCGCAACAGGAACAGTTAGCATTCATACCCTTTGACATATGTTGAGGGAGACTGAGCACCTATGGGTTTGCCCAGAATGCAATGATGTAGATTCTGTTCAACAATAACAAAGCATGTAACAACTTACTTAATATGATAAACAAAATAAGGGTTAATACTTTGACAATCTTATTGCTTGAGAATGAAGTAAAAGAATCCATAACAATACTTAAGTTACTGAGAATTTTGAAAGACTGAATAACAGCTGGGCAAATACTTTTTTATTACAAGTAGCTGGAAAGGAAAAGACACCTTTATAACAGATAATTAAATTTGAGCAGCTAAAAAGTTATTATAAATTGTACATTTTCAATTAACCAACGTTTTAAAATAAAAATATGTTTCGTTACTTTAACCTTGACTGATGAATAACGTGTCAGGATTATGACATTGTCACCTTAAACCCTTGTTGTATTATATGATTGCACACACGTAGACACACATCTAACTACAATATTATTTATTGATATCCCTTGATATTGCAGCGGCTCAGTTGTGAGGCCATGACACTCACTACAACTATTGCTTGCTACTGAACTTTGCTCTCAGGCAATCAAGCTTTGAGGTCCCAGTTGTCCTGGCTTTTTCTTAAATCCTTATTCATATCTCTACAAGATATGCACTCATACATGTATCTTGGCAGCAATAACAAAAAAAATTGCAGGAACAGAAATAATGTCAAAATATGAAGTCAAAAGATATGAGAAGCTTTCACTGTAGTTGGAAATACATGGAAATTTCTGAAAAAAAGAAATCTAACATAAAAATCTGAAACTTCAACTCAAATGTCCAAACAGTCCTACTGTATGGCTCCAAAATATGGACAACAAAATGAAAACCAACAAGTCACAGACTTTAAAAAAACGGGTGCTTGCATAGTACCAAAAGTAGGGAAATGGTATGACAAAATCACCAACTTGGAACTCATGACAAGAGTTAGACAAATACAAGTAGAACAAGATATAAGAAGAATAAGCTGGCTTTGGATAGGTCACACCAGAATGAAATCTGTTGTCAGCATTATAAGATAGTTCTTCTTGTGGATTCTTCAGGGTTCAAGAGGACGAGGGGAATTGAAAAAACACGAAGAAGAGAACTGGAGACAGATATAACAGAGATATAGAAGACTTGGAAAGATCTTGAATGGATGGCACAGCACATGAAGGCCTGGCACAACACATGAAGGCCTGGCACAGGACACTGGCAGTTGTCATCAGTTCTAAATTGCTTGTTGGGATCCAAAGACGCAGCAATAGAGAATGCAGTCAGCGACTCATAGCTTGACTGCCTGCGTCAGGACCAGCGAATCAGAGCTGGTCAAGACCACACTCCTCCTCCATGTGGTCATCCTGGAAACAGTCTGCAGCAGTGCAGTCTGGCTGAGCAAGTGTGGATCGCAATGGGAAGGCAAACCCGGTCCTAAAAAATGCTGTGCAGAAGTCGGATGTGTCGACCGAAAGGTGCAGATATCACAGCTTAGGCGTAAACAGACACAACGCAACCACCGTCCTTTTCAGGGCGAACGAGGAAGAAGAAGAAAATTGCTTGTTGAAATTTGTGTGGCTTAAAATGTCTACAGGATAGGGACACCTGTTCTCTGACCAACCCTCCTTAGTTGCTTTTTAACACCATGCATGGCAGATCACAATATTAATATTCTCTGCTACAACCAACGAGCCCTGGCAAAATAGTTAATACAATATAAAGATCTTAGAAATGGAAATTTTCAAATCAAACTAAAGGTTCCTTATTTGCATTGTGCTTAACAACAGATATACCAATAAGTTGACACTTTCTCCACAACACACCACATGCAACAATAAAAGCTTTACATTCCTAAAAAAAAAACAGCACAGATTAAATTTCAAAACTACTCTTACTTCTTCTTCTTTCTTCTTTGATCCATAACCGCCAACCGTCAAAGCAGTCAGCGGCCATCACGCCTGGTGGCGTCTTGTAGGGCAGCAACAAATTGATTCCACTTTGCTCGGTCGGCGGCCATCCTTCGTACAGTCCCCCAACTGTGGTTCATTCTTTGCATCTCAGCTTCCACAGTTCTCCGCCAAGTTGTTTTTGGTCGGCCTCTCTTTCGCTTTCCCTCGGGGGTCCATAGCATAGCTGTTCTTGCGATGGTATCAGGGTCCCTTCTGAGGACATGGCCAACCCAACTCCAGCGTCTGCCAGCTATGATAGTGTGCATGTCCTCCTGGTTACTCCGAATAAGTAGTTCTTGGTTGCTGATGGTGTTTGGCCAAAAGATTCGGAGAATTTTCCTTAGGCAGATTGTGTGGAAGGAGGACAGTTTCGACATTTCCTTCTCTGTTACTCTCCAGCATTACGCACCATAGAGAAGCACAGAAAGTACACAGCTCTCATACAGTCTTAATTTGGTGTTTGTGCTGTACTGGGAAGACTTCCAAATGTTGTTGAGAATAGCAAAGGCTGTTCTCGCTTTATTCATTCTGTTGTTAATGTCCTTGCTTGTTCCGCCATCAGGTGTTACTATGCTTCCTAGGTAAGTAAATGTGTCTGTCTGTTCTAACTTCTGGTTCCTTACTGTTATTGGCTCAGGATTGCCCACATTTAGTGTCATGACCTCTGTCTTCTTCAGATTGATGTTCAGGCCAACCTGCTGGCCATACTTATTCAGTCTATCAGTTTTGTCTTGAATGTGTTGGTGTGAATGCGCGAGCAGTGCAATGTCATCTGCATATTCCAAATCTTCTTCAAGGAAGACTCTTACTTAGTCGTTCCTTTTCTCTCCAGGTGTAGAAGTTTGCCACACAGAGTGCCATACTATCCTATCAGCTGTAAAAAAACTATTCACATACAAGAATAAAGCTAAAAAAGCACATACTTGAGCAAGTCAAGATCTTCTTCTTCTTCTTCTTCCATCCTTAGCCACCGACCGACAAAGCAGTCCGTGGCCAGTGCGCCCAGTGGCGCCTTAGGGCAACAAGAAATCAACTGTTGTTCCGTTACGCCTAGTGGCGTTTATTGGTACAACAGAAAATTAATTGTTGTTTCCGTAATCAGAGTGACTGGCAAGCGGATGATCAGTCCGCTGTACAAGTCAAGATACCTAAACAAAAATTCTCATCTCGATTGGTTTTACTAACCTGAAGGGCCCATAGAAGCTAGATGCAAACTTAGCGCTGTAGCTCATAACTGATACTGTGTTTCCCAAGCCATTTTTGTTCAAAGCGTTTTTGATGGCTCCAATTCGGCCATCCATCATGTCAGATGGAGCAATCACATGACAGCCTTGACATAAAATACAAAACAAAACATGGCTGTGTATGATGATAGGAAACTCTATATAACAGGAGGCAATCTAATCATTAGAAAATGTCCCCCTGTCGATCAAGTGTTTCGGCCCTTGGGGGGGGCGGGATGACTCCCAAGTGTCACCCTCCTGTTGTTTGGTGCAGAGAATTGAACTCACTCCACCTTGGTTGCAGCTTTCAAGTTCACTCCCATTTCCTGCCAGCTGGAGGCAATTGTGAAAGTAACCCCTATGTAGAAAACAAATTATTGTCCTGAGTCTTTTCTCGCATTTTTCTTTTATAATATTTCCAAAAGACACAGAAACAAATTGAATTAGGTCAACTAAGGTGAGGTTGTAAATGGAGCTAGCAACCTCATCATGAAAAATACACTGCTAATGAAACCATCACTACAAAAGTACAAAGTCAGATCAACAAAATGTTTCCTGCATAGGGACTTTCTGCTGTGGTGGTCCTTCTTAAGGTATAAAAACATGTACTGCCACAGGGGAGGGAAGTGTTAGATAATTCATCTAAATTAGGTCTCTGTTTTGTGATGTGAGGGTGACCCATCCCTTTCATTGCTGCCTTCACCTTCCCTAACTCAAAGGCAGAGTTAGTTACCCATTTTTACAGCTAGTAATATGTGAACTGTTGTCAAACCTGATCCCTTAGCCTAGAAAATCAGGCATTCTTCTTTAACTCCTCTGCCACGGATGCTACCCACTTCAGCCAGGAATGAAAAATAAAAAACATTAATAAGTCTCAAAACTTACTTTACATCACCTGACAACTTTAAAACATCTAAAAATCTAAGTTCCCAATGATTAACAGTAAAAAGTGTGCAGAAATTTGAGTTTATACTAAAAAACAAAACTGAATTTTTTTTGTTATTTAACAAAGGTATAAAAATAGAAGCACAAGTCAGCCATTTTGTCTGAAGTTCCCTCAGCAACAAAACTAGAAGGAGACTAAAATGAAATGGATAAACACATGACACGACCTTGGGTGGATGGGACAACTCATGAGGACTTGACATGACACGACCTTGGGTGGATGGGACAACTCATGAGGACTTGACATGACATGACCTTGGGTGGATGGGACAACTCATGAGGACTTGACATGACACGACCTTGGGTGGATGGGACAACTCATGAGGACTTGACATGACTGTTGCGTACATATTTTTTGACGCACAGATTACAAATGTCGATATGTCTATTTAATATGGAAAATATATTGTTGTATTTAATTGGGTACGAAAATTCTTTTATTTGTAAAGATGACAGATAATCCATGTTTGATTTATACGTTTGATTATATGGATAATCTCCCTTGATATTGATCGGGCGTAAGAATACTTATATTTTGGCATTCATCATTTGTCATAGCCAGAAAATAGATTGATCGTTCTTAGAATGTTTATGGCCTGAATTCATATGTATTACATATTATTAGTGCAAGTAGATTCAGTCCTATATTGTATATTTTGTATGGGTAGGCAGGACTATATTCTTTATGCCGCACTAGCGGAGGTATTGGTTGTCTTGGCGAGTCATGATGAGTTCCGATATTGCCGCCTACAATGGCTGGTCACGCATTTTTCCTGGGCTGGTCCTTTCTAGAGTGAAAAATGATTTATGAAGTGATTTCTTCAGTAGGAGATTGTGTCTCTACAAGATTATAGTGTTAGAGACTCTCCTCATGTACTGTATTATGTACTATTCGGACTCAAGGTAAATCCAGACCCTTTTGACGATCTCCTTATGGTTAGACCTAGATGAAGCAACGTATTTTCGTGCATCGTTGGTCGTTTAACTAGATATTGTTGTAGATGACAGGTTCCATCAGCGCTTATGTCTTCAAGAAGTAACCTTCTGACAAAGGGACTGTATGGTAACTCTAGAAAGTTATACTTATTCAAGTTTTGAATCAACTTTGGCTGATGATTATTCTTCTGCTGGGCGAGTGAGCGAAAGCTCAGGGAAGGAGGCCATTTTTGTAGTCCTGTCATCATTATGGATCACTGTCCAGAGAACGGGTCGTGTATCTTACTATTCAGACAGTGGCATGGAGATCTCATTTATATGAAAACCCCTTATCGTGGTTTCACAGTATGATATAAACATTGAATATAAGCAACCTAAGAACTTAGCAAGGGAAAGAAGGTTCGTCCATCGAACTCTTCATTTGTTTACCGATCCGCCTTTACTGACGCGTTCAGTCAGATAGGGGATGCGGCCATAATGTATTAGAACATTGGATGCTGTTTTGTACCACCCATTATATTTGAATGTTCCATGACATGGGATCTACTATTCATGCCTGAAGATTGATGTGTCAACATGTACTTATGATCTATTCGTTCTGTCCCAGTATGTGCGTCTGAATAAACTGTATGAAAAGATTCCAGCAGTCTGCATTGGTGACTTATAGCCATGAGTGAATGAGTGTTTTATATTGGTCAAGATACGAACATTCCATCATTCGCGTTTATAACACTCTACACTCTCACTCCATATTTACACCATCCTGCGTCGGTTGAATTGACCAAGTTAAGGGCCTGCTCAGGAAAAATGCATGACCAGCCATTGTAGGCGGCAATATCGGAACTCATCACAACTCGCCAAGACAACCAATACCTCTGCTAGTTCGGCATAAAGAATATAGTCCTGCCTACCCATACAAAATATACAATATAGGACTGAATCTACTTGCACTAATAATATGTAATACATATGAATTCAGGCCATAAACATTCTAAGAACGATCAATCTATTTTCTGGCTATGACAAATGATGAATGCCAAAATATAAGTATTCTTACGCCCGATCAATATCAAGGGAGATTATCCATATAATCAAACGTATAAATCAAACATGGATTATCTGTCATCTTTACAAAAGAAAGCATTTTTGTACCCAATTAAATACAACAATATATTTTCCTTGGGTGGATGGGACAACTCATGAGGACTTTACATGACACAACCTAGGGTGGATGGGACAACTCATGAGGACTTGACATGACACGACCTTGGGTGGATGGGACAACTCATGAGAACTTGACATGACACAACCTTGGGTGGATAGGACAACTTATGAGGACTTGACATGACATGACCTTGGGTGGATGGGACAACTCATGAGGACTTGACATGACACGACCTTGGGTGGATGGGACAACTCATGGGGACTTGACATGACCTTGGGTGGATGGGACAACTTATGAGGACTTGACATGACACGACCTTGGGTGGATGGGACAACTTATGAGGACTTGACATGACACAACCTTGGTTGGATGGGACAACTCATGAGGACTTGACATGACATGACCTTGGGTGGATGGGACAACTCATGGGGACTTGACATGACACAATCTTGGTTGGATGGGACAACTTATGAGGACTTGACATGACACGACCTTGGGTGGATGGGACAACTTATGAGGACTTGACATGACATGACCTTGGGTGGATGGGACAACTCATGAGGACTTGACATGACACAACCTTGGGTGGATGGGACAACTCATATGAGAACTTGACATGACACAACCTTTGGTGGATGGGACAACTCATGAGAACTTGACATGACAAGACCTTGGGTGGATGGGACAACTCATGAGGACTTGACATGAATTTGTTGAAGGTCCATTCTCTTTTGGGAGGTAGAGAGTAACAAAGATGATGATGATAATAAAAGGACAATACAGCATAACAAAGACACCCAAAAATATGAATGGCCCAAGTGAAAGTTTTGAGGAGAAGGTACATCATCAAACATGCCACAATAAACATCCTAGAATCCCACCAGAACTTGTTATGCCACTTAACAGTGGAAGGGTTTAAAAAAAATTAATTATGATGTTAACAATTGCTGTAAAGGTATACAAATAAAACAATTTATTTCTTTCCTACCTGCTTTAGCATAAGCCACAGCAATGTCTGCAAGTCTCAGAATGCTTGGTTCATTGTCAATTGTTCCATCCGGTCGGAGAAAGCCTAGAAAATAAACTTTTGTTACACTACATACATACACACATCAGCACCTAGCTCCCTGTGCAGAATCTCTTATTCTTCTTCTTTGATACTTAGCCGCCAACTGTCAAAGCAGTCAGTGCCCATCGCCCTGGTGGCATCTTGTAGGCCAGCAATAAACTGCTTCCACCTTGCTTGGCCAGCGGCTATCCTTCATGCAGTGCCCTAGCTCTCATTCATTCTTTGCATCTCGGCCTCCACAGTTCTCCGTCAAGTTGTTTTTGTTCAGCATAAACCAAGTATATGCCAAGCTCTCCCATCCTGTGATATCTTGTTTCAAGCTCTTGCAATTTCTTCTTATTCTTTGTAAGTCCGTCTCCTGTTGTTGATTCGACGTGTTCTTTAGGGTCTAACTCTTTTACCTTGGGGATTCCAAAACAGTGTCTGGCTTCTCATGCTATCAGCTTTTTTCCTGAATGTGTTGTATTATCCAAAACCAGAATGTTTTCATCCCCTCTTTTCCACTGGTACTTGTCTGGTCCTTTTCATGAGTTCCACTGTTGGTGATCTTGTCAAGGCACATTAATTCCTCCATAATGTCCTAGCACCAATTAATCAAAGTGTGGAACTTCTTGGTCTTTCCCAAGCCATTTTTGTACAGAAATTTCTTGATGGCTCCAGTTTAGCCATTAACCAAGGTTTGATACAGTGATCACTTGAAAGCCTTGAATTAGATACAAAGAAAATACTGGCTGTGTCCTCTTTCCTGTTTTTATTATTTTGTATTTTTTGTAAATTCTAAGAACCAAATCATCTAAACTGATAATGTCACAAAAAAAAAAAAAAAAGAGGACGACAGAGAGAGATGATACTGGGCATCATGACATAGAAAGGAAGTCAACAACAACAATGATAAACAGTAATGGAGATAAGAAGTTGTGCAGAGACATGATCGCCTATGCCAGTTAGTATGCTGCTTCAAGAACATGAATTTCTTGTTTACATTTTTCACTATTCTCCATGTTTCACAGCCATACAATAGAACTGTCTTGACATCTGAGCTTGCAATTCTTGTTTTTGTATCAGACTTGATGAATTTTGATTTCCATAAATTTTATAATGCATTGACTATTCCATGTTGCCTTCTGTATTTATATGTTGATATGCCAAGATATGCATACAAGTCCATACCTTGCAGATGTGTTTCCCCAACAGCAATCTGGCTATCACTTGATGCATCTATTCTCATCATGTAATACACATTGCTACAGAGATCACCACTTCAAGAGCACATTCAATGTTTTCATGAAGGCTATCTGCAAGAGGACCAGCAGCAGGTGAGGCTCCATGCTCGATAAGGGAAATGTGATGATGATGAATCTCATGACCTTTGACGATTTTCAGACAGCTGTGATCTCTCATCCAGCATTCTCATGACCTTTGTCATTTCTTTGTGGATTTTCAGACTTGACAGCTGTGACCTCTCATCCAACATTCTCATGACATTCGTCATTTCTCTGTGGATTTTCAGACTTGACAGCTGTGACCTCTCATCCAGCATTCTCATTTTGTCTTGTATCTGGTTTCAATTATGGAATGGAAGGAAAGGTCATCAGTAAAATCCAGATCGTCGAATATAGTAGTCCCATAGAAGATACTGCCACAGGGTAGTAAAGTGTTAGAGACTTCACCATACTAGGTCTAGCATCAAGAAGTGGGGTGGCCAGTTCCCTTCCCCTGTGCCTTTTCTTTCCTTAACTCAAAAAGTAAGGCACCCATTTCCAGCTGGGTAGACTGGAGCGTCTCTGTACCATGATTCAAACTCAGCACCTTAGCTTTTGAGAGACCAGAGTTCAAACCACTCTATCAATCGGATGTTCTTTTGTCATTGAACCACATAATAAAAAGTATATTGTCCTCCTAAAATAAGTTGAAAGTTGATATGTAATTATGAATAACATATAGGTATGTTTGATACATAATTATGAATGACATATAGGTATATTTGATATGTAATTATGAATGACATATACATATATAACTACTAAGTACAGAAACTGAAACAAGAGTGTACACACTACCATTATGACATACAAGGACAATGTTAATCATATTCATCATCACCCTTGAGGTCCTCAAGGAACATATGCCTTCCACAAACTTACGCCAAGTCTACGTGTCCTGTGCCAAGGTTTTACCTTGTCTACTTCATCCTTGTCATGTCAATCTCCAGTTCCCTTCTCCATGTGTTCTTTGGTCTCAGTCTATCTCTTGTACCCTGGAGATCCCAGATCAAGAATTGACTGGTAGTGCTATCAACGGGTTTTCTCAATGTGTCCTATCCCTTGCTAGAGACGACTTGTCTGGTTCCACTGGCATCTGTGTCTGCGTCTTGTCATCAGTTCTACATTAATGATCTTGTCATACTTTAATCCTTCTATTCTGCACAAGCAACCATCTATGAAAGTTGATAATTTGAGAATTGTTGTTTTTGTTACCCTCCTTAGTCACTTTACATGACATGCATGGTAGGTTAGGGTTTGTCTATTCTGTGCTTCCCTTTTGGGCCCCTGTAACACGATGTCCATATCACAAAGAACTAATGACGTATAAGGATACAGGCAGAGATCAAAACAAGCAAACAGGACCTGCTCGAGAGTAAATCATATCATACCACAGTGGCCATGTGAGGTGTAACGACACAAGCAGAGATCAGACAAGAAAAAGGGATTTGCTCAAAAGTAAATCATATCATACCACAGTGGCCATGTGAGGTGTATGGACACAAGCAGAGGTCGCAGACAATGACCAAAGATGGGAACACATTGCGCAATTTTCGTATAGCCAGAATCACTGGGGTATCAGGTGCATCAGCTGCTGACCCTTTCTCATCCTGAAAACAGACGTTAACATTTTGGTAATGACCATTCATTCACTAACCTTTACCTCCCAGTACAGCAGAGGTTTTCAACTAATTCATGCATAGCCTTCTGGTCCTGTGACATCTGCTCAAGGTCATTCCATGTCTTCTGTATCCCTTTTGTGTCTGTCTCTAATTTCTCTCTCTTCTTCTTCTTCTTCAAGTATCAAAACTTCTTTGTTGACTTCTTCCCATGCCATGGTGGTGTCTTCCCATGCCATGGTGTGTGTCTTCCCATGCCATGGTGTCTTTCCATGCCATGGTGTCTTCCCATATCTCCTTGTGATATCACTGATTGCCTATCCAGCTTCAACTATCTTAGGTAACAGAACACAATTAAATTCCTGCCAGAATCTTCACTAACAAAGACAAGCATCACAATAAACAAACCAAATACCTTCTCTAGATTCTCTGGAACTCCAAACAACAAGACCGCTGTCAATCCTTTCTCCACTAATGGACGTAAAGTTTCCTCTAGTCTGTTGACCCCATAGCGGGACTGACCAGGCATACTTTTGATCGGCTGGACAGCATCTGGGTTATCACTGTCAGGCATGCATGCATAATACGAAAATATTACATTATTTTTTTCACAGGCAATGATTCAACTAAATGATGAATAATGACACATACAGTGATGTTAATATGATGATTATGAAGGCTGATGATACGACTTATGACAATAGCACACTGATAATATTGATATTATATAAATGGGTGCTTGTGAAGAATAGAAGGATTAAAATGGTATGACAAGGTTACCAACGTGGAACTGATGACAAGAACTAGACAAGTGCCAGTGGAACAAGAGATGAGAAGAAGACGCTGGCGATGGATAGGACGCACTCTGAGGAAACTTGTTGATAGCATTACAAGGCAGTCCTTGTTCTGGAACCCCCAGGGCAAGAGAGGCAGAGGTAGACCAAGAAGCACATGGAGCTGGAAACAGAGGTGAAAATGATGAGGAGAACGTGGAAAGAACTTGAGATGATGGCACGTGACAGGAGGACTTCGCATGTGTTTGTTGAAGGCCTATGCTCCTTTGGGAGTGGAGGGTTATGATGATGATGATAATGAATATTGATCATTTTAATGTAATGGGACTTAAGATGCATCAACAGTGAGGAATGCAGTTAGCGACCCATAGCTAGACTGCTTGCGTCAGTGAACCAGAGCTGACCAAGACCCTACTCCACCTCCAAGTGGTGGTCCTGGAAACAGGCTGCATCACTGCAGTCTGGCTGAGTGAGTAGGGATCAAAGAGGGAAGGCTAACCCGGTCCCAAAAATGCTGTGCTGAAGTTGGACGTATCGGCCGAAAGGCGCAAATATTGCAGCTTTGCTGTAAACGGACACAATGCAACCAACGTCCTTTTCAGGACGAATGAAGAAGAAGAAGAAGATTTTAATGTAATGATGGTTATGATAACATCATGGTGATGGTGACAATGATGATGACAATGAAAGTTAAATCAACACTGAGATGAGTTACAGCCAGGTTGAACAATAAAAATACTGATGCCAGATTTGACAGCTAAGAAATTAACATCATGTTTGTAGTTTAACAACATCGACCAAAAGAATTAAAATTCAAAAACAACAAAAAAAACTTGACAATCTCGATTTTGCTGAGAACTTGGCTCTTGTGGCCCCTGACTGTAACCTGATCAAAAAAACAAAATCAGAACACTTGAAGAAACGTTAAAGCAACTGAGTCTGCAAATGGACAAAGACCTGACAGAAATTATGATTTTAAATGCCACAAACCATAACTACATTGCACTGGGAATTACATCCCTTCCTATAAGACGTGAACTCATACATATATCTTGACAGTGATACAAAGTTTGAGGACCAGATGGCATCAAATTAAGAATTCAAAAGGCAAGTGGAGCTTCAATTGCATTGAGAAATAAATGACAATCAAAAGAAATCAACTACAAGAACAAAATTATTTTCTCCTCACGTCAAGTCTGTCCTGTTGTATAGTTCTGAATCTTGGATAATATTTTACAAAATTATAATTTAGAGACTTTCATAGCTGGGTGTATGCATAAAGTAGAAGGGTGACATGATATAACACGATCACCAGTGTAGAACTTATGGAAAGAGCCACAGATAAACATCAGCGACATAAGATAGGAGAAGACGCAGCAACTGGATAGGACACACAGTGAGAAAACTTGTTGGTAGCATTTCAAGGCAGTCCTTGTTTTTGGAATCTACATGATAAAAGAAATCTAGGGAAACACCAAAAACTGACAAGGGCATAATGCATATAGGCCTACATTGCTGAGCGAGGGGTGTGTACAGAAGTCATGGGCAGACGTTGAGCAGAAGACATAGAACAAGAAAGCTTTGCTTGTATTGCCTGAAGGCCTGTGCTCCAATGGCATCTGAAATGTCATGATGATGATGTGTTGTATTTTTAACATTAGGCCTGTACGATGTCACTAACGTTAGTTCTATGCTTAGGACTCTGATGTAACGTTCTAATGTTCGCATGATGTAACATTTTACCGTTCGCATAATGTAACGTTCTACTGATCGCATGATGTCAGACTCAACAATTAAAATGCTGATGTTTGATCACTCAAGCAGGGCCGTAGATACCGGGAGCGAGGGGGGACGACACCCCCCCCCCCCCTTAAAAGGTTTGGTGAAAAACATTTGTGGGGAAATTATACTGTACCAAAATAGTGCATTAAAAAATTATTTTTATATACCCCCCCCCCCCCCCCCACCCCCCACAGGGAAGGGAAGGACCCCCACCCCCCCCCACCCCCCCCCCCATTAAAAAAAATTATTTTTTATTTCCCCCCCCCCCCCCACCCACCCCCCCCCCCACCCCCCCCCAATAAATCTTATCTACGGTCTTGCATCACTGACTGTACTCGTCAAATGCTGATGCCTACAGCTAAAATGGGAAAAAGCCAATTTTAAACACCTTTGACGGTAAGGATCAACGATTCTATAGCTAGATATATAACATAGTTTTAACGTCATCCCTACCCCATCCCCTGGAACAAAATGATATATGTTTATTTTATATATGTCAGTACTTCTTTATTAGGTGGTCTAGCTAATGCTACCTTGCCCAGATCCTAGTAATTCTCAGTATGAAACATCAATCCCCGGACCCAGCTTACGTCAGCATATATTACATCATACACCTCTTACATAACAGACTAACAGCAGACTTGGAACTTCGTACCAGGAGGTTTTTAACTCAACTCACCGTCAGCTTCTGGCGTTGACCTTTGTAACAACGTCACATGACTGAAATCGGGGTCACGGAGATAAGAAAAAAAAAACGAATGATGGTGTATATTTTTGGCAAGTCACGAGACGAAATTTTTTTCCCTGCTAAGGCTCACAAATTAGGAGGGAATTTTTTTTTCACAAAAAAATGGGGGAGGGGGAGAGAGAGATTTACAAAGAAAATTGAACCAGATCTTGTGTTTCGTCTTTCACTTATCCCTCGCCTCCTTTCAGAGTAAGAAATGGGTGGGATCTTGCTAGTGGCTCCTTGTTCCCACGGCCTTCCTCGTCTGGGCAGGCCTTGATTGTAAACTACTGTGCAAATTACCCCCCCCCCCCCCCCCCCCCAACAACAACAACAACAATTTCGGTGGCACAAATCACGAGCAGACATTATGTAAAGCTACCTCCTTGATCTTCCAGCGGCCAATCTTGGGTATACAAAACTTATTCGTTATTTTCGCCCAATCGATCTGTCTATCCCTGTGGGGGTTCTGGCCTTCATTTCCTTCCCCACAACAACAACAATTAAACACAATTTTTAAAAATTGCTGAGTAGTTCAGACGTTTATAACTACTTCTGTTTTGGTAGCGTTTCAAATCTAGGGCGCTTAAAATCGATGTATTACACTCACTGTAGGCAGATAAAACTTTGTATGTAGCTCCCTTTCTTGGTAAATTTTACCCTTTAAGTTTTGACAGGTACTGACCGAGCCGACTTTATTTAATAATGAAAACATTGAAAAAATAAGGTTGAAATAACTCCATTAACGTAAGATTGTTGTACTAATGGAAATGAACTTGTCACAATGCATGGATCTTAAAATGACGAGTTGAATACAGCAGTATCACAATTTAATTCGCAAAAACAAATGACATCCAAGGTACATATACAGAAAACACGGTGACTGCTGGCCGATCAACAAGAACCAGAAATACTATAGGTGGCGCATATACACAGCTGCACCAACGCCCATATTCAAAAACATATCTGAGCTCTCATACCACTAGTGCAATGCATCCAAATCTCCTAAACAAAAAGGCCCGAATCAAACATAAACGGCCGTTGTTGACAACTTTCACTGCTCTTCTCTAAAACACAACTCTACACTTCGAAATCTGTCAACGAACTTCTCACACTACACTCAGCCCGACGCCACTGTTAGCACATTCACTCACTCCTAAAACAGGAGAACAGTAAACAGATTTCTTTCTACCATTCATCATGCATAAATCGTCCACAAAAGTCAACAAAAGAGAGTGTAAAACACACTAGGGTAAACAAATCATAAACACCTTCACATTCCCTACCCACACTCTTTCCAGTCACTACTGTTCCACAACAGTTTTAATATGTATGGCTAATTATTATTAATCAGTAATTCGTCAAATCGTTCCCGTCTAGAAACACCCTTCAGTCATAACTGACAATATGAACGCCAATGAGGTGATAGCCCTCTGCTGCCTTTTTTCCCCCCTGGTGACCCATTCAGCGTGTTATTTTCTCTTCTGCTTGTTATAAGAGCTTCTAATCTGGCGATGTAGGGAACATCGCCATTTGGTGCGATCGGCAGCTTCATCCTCACAGACTGCAGGACTTATGTCCAGTGCCTTTATGTCTCTCTTGCACACATCATTCAGCCTCAGTTGCTATCGCCCGGCTGTTTAGTTTTGCCATTTGCCAACTAACTGTCCGTAGAAAATATCTTTAGGGGTGCGACCATGTGACGAACGAGGCCAACCCAGCGTAGTCTGCGTTGTCAAAGCAGCGTATATCACGTCGTTCATACACACACTAACAAAAAACAAAAAAAAAAAAAAAAACAAGCCAGGAGGAAGACAGCCGATAGGATAGTTTGGGGCTCTCTCTGGCAAACCTCTACACCCCAAAGTAGAAGAGGAACGACTAAGTAAATAAGAGAAAGACACGGTTGAAATGAACAATAGTGGGACGTGCGTTCGATACAACCGTAAAAAATAATTCACAAATGCAATAATAAGGGGTAGCGGTGATGGTTAGGAATTCTAACCCTAAACCCTAACTTTAATCCTAATCCTAACGACGTGGGCAACTTATCTGTATGGTATCGAAGAACAGGTCCCGCTGTTCTTCAGTTCAAACAAAGATACAGTAAACCAAAGCCTACAAGTCCCTAAGCAGTAAAGTGTAACGGATTGATATATATATAAAGCATGGAAAGTGGTATACCATATATATATATATATATATATATATATATATATATATATATATATATATATATATATATATATATATATATATATATATATATATACACTATAGACCAGGGGTGGGCAACTAGGTGACCTCTGGGAGTTCTTCAATACTGGAGGAAATTGTGGAAACAGCCATCCATATTCGTGTTTGCAAAAACAATGGCGATCCATGATTATATGTCAAAATACTTTTGTTTTAAACTCTCTAAAAAATTGTCATCTCTGGACAGGACACATGTCAAACAAAGAGGAAGCATTACAAGGCAGTCCTTCTGTTTGGAATCTCGTGGACAAAGCAGAGGGAGAGACAAATGCACGGAGAAGGAAAGTGAAGTCGAACTTGAAAATGATACAGGAAAAAAAAAACTTTGAACAGATGGCACAGGTTATGAAGGAATAGAGAGTATCTGTTGAAGGCCGGTACTACACGGGGAACCGAATGGTAATGAATAAAATTATAAGGATAAAGTAAGAAACAACAAGAGAGAAACAGAAAGAAAACACAACATTGCGGGGGGAAAAGGCAGGATGTGGGTGCGAATTTTTTAACAAGTCACGAGACTTGATTCCTCCCCTAGCCCTCCCCACACCTCCACCATTTCGTCGCTAAAGTGCATACGTGTATATATATATACCCAGATTACGTGAGAAACAGTTTCAACGAAAGATTAGTTGAGATCCCGCTAAAGTACACGCATGTCAGATACAGCATTTCACATATTAGGGAAAAAGAAAATGCCGAACCGTAAGAGCATAACACATCAAGAAAATTTGAATGACCTAGTTTTCAGCCCTCCCCCATTTTGTCTCCTTGTCTGCACAATCATTTCAAATTACACTCTCAAACTAAAAGAACAGATTTGCTTAGTGCTACACAACTGCGCGTGACAGAAGTGGTTCATCTTCTTGTCCTGTACCTTCCACTCATGGTCTTTCCAAGTCTGTATCCCTTTTATTTCTGTCTACAATTCTATTCTTCTACTTCTCTAGCACGAAGGATTCCCCCAAAAAATAGTGACTGGCTTGTAATGTGAGGGGGCCAACAATAGTGGTGGTTTCACACTCCATAAGGAACAACAAGAAAACGAATTAATGAATGAAATGCTAACAACAGATTTCTTCAATGTGTGTGTTTTTTTTTTTTTAATCCGTCGCCAGCGTCTTCTTATGATGAAAAATATGGAACAATGAATAATAATACTAACAGTGGCGTAACTACAATGGAAGGGACCGTAGCACACAAATAAAGTGGGGGGGGGGGGGGGCATCTTTATATAATGGCCTCAACAAATATAGTCATTGAGCGGCATTTCTGTTTTAAAATGTAACAACTTCATTATTCCCCCCCCTTTTCAACTACACAAAGAACATAGGCTTTCAACAAATGTGTGCCAAGTCCTTCCGTCATATGTCGTCTTTTTATCACTTTCACAAATGTGTGCCGGCACTAGTCCATTCCTGTCATATGTCGTTTCTGCTTTCTTTGAACAAGATCGAAGAAGGTCTCGTCCTGTGTGTTTAGCACCTTTCATCACTTCTCATTCCCAACATAACATGAGGATACAGAGAAATCGTATTGGAGGCAGACAACGATAAGCACCTAGTACAGACATTTCAGTGAAAAAAAAAAAAAAATACAAGTAATTAAGAACATCATGCAACATAATAATAATAATAATCTATGGTTTTCCAACAAAATATGTGAATATAATCAAAGCGCTATATGACAATGCAAGATGTTGTGTTAGAACAAATAAAGGGAATACAGAATGGTTTACAGTAGAAACAGGGGTGAAACAAGGCTGTATTATGTCACCACTAACATATTCAAGTTTTCGCAGATGATGTTCTGAAAGTGAAGCAATAAATAAAGAAAATTGGTCTCCCAAATAAATGCCTCTTAAATACTGGTACATGCTTGAACGTGACGAAAGTTGAAAGTTTAGCACAGAAAAAAAGAAATCCATACTTAGGAACTTAAAAAATGTCAAGGGTCCCTTCGTCTAACCACTGTTATCTTGTTTAACCAGGGACCATGGAGAAAGCTGATGCCAGGTCAAATCTTAGAAAACTCATGAACATAGTTTTACAAGAACCACAACACTAAATATATAAGGAAAAGACGATGATATATCGGTCAGATGAAGCAGACAACGATAAGACAGGCCTACTTTGGACAGACTTTAATTAAGAACAAATTAGCCGACATTTATATGCAAGCACGTAATTACACCTGCAGAGAATATATAGATAAAACTTATGAGATTCTAACAAAAGGAACAAACTATGCAAAGACACGTCCGTAAGGTTGTATGAACGAATTTACGCAGTTTTACATAGTTTTACGTGCTTTATATAATTGTACGTCATTGTAAAAACGGTTTTGTATTGTTTTTACATACAGTTTTACATATGGGTTTTAGTGGCTTTACAGGTCATGCAACAAGCAGGCGAAGCAGACATCAAAAACATTTTTTTTTTATTTAAAGAAAAGGCCACGATGTTACAGTTTTTAAATGAGACCTCCCCGAAACAAAGTATAAAGTGGTGATCCTTGAACCCTTAAAGCCTCTTGGCAGAAGTCTGCTATATTTCTGTTATCGTATTTCACAAGTGAATAAATGTATTACAGTGGGTGATTTAAATGCACACCGTGTACACTGGAGAGATAACACAATAGATAAATAAAGGATACTACTGTTACGTTTCATACACATTGTTAGGCCGCTTACACACGAGCGTTTCTTGACGCGCGTTTCATGAAAGAGTACGGATTTACAGACAGTCTCGCTCGGCTGAGCAGCCTGTAAATCCCTTACTCCTTCATTCATCACGCGTGAGAAACGCGAGTCAAGAAACGCTCGTGTGTAAGCGGTCTTACTGTTAATCAGAATCGACGTCATTGCACTCCGGGCAAACCCATAAATGCTCAGTCTTCCTCAACAAATGTCGAAGGGTATGAATGCTAATTGTTCATGTTGTGCACTGGTTGTATACACGCCAGATGCGTCCTGACATTCGTCCATCCCTGCTGGTCTTACGGTTGATACCAAATTCCAGCAGTCTTAGCCTTGATGATTCATCGATTGCAGTGTCATTCTCTAATAGGTGATCATGAATTGCCCTCAGTATTTCACTCTTATCCATGTCTAATGCACCTTCTACGGGTGCTCTTGAAGCTAGTCTGTCAGCTCTTGCAGTGCCGCTTACCCCTGCATGACCAGGACAGCAATTCCATATCACTGATTCATACACAACAATGAACTAATCATGCTGAACGATGGATCAGCAACAACCAATACACAGATCAGCAACAACCATACGCAGATCAGCAACAACCATACGCAGATCAGCAACAACCATATGCAGATCAGCAACAACCATACGCAGATCAGCAACAACCATATGCAGATCAGCAACAACCATACACAGATCAGCAAAAACCATATGCAGATCAGTAACAACCATACGCAGATCAGCAACAACCACACACATATCAGCAACAACCATACGCAGATGAGCAACAACCATACACAGATCAGCAACAACCATATGCAGATGAGCAGCAACCATACGCAGATCAGCAACAACCATACACAGATCAGCAACAACCATATGCAGATGAGCAACAACCATACACAGATCAGCAACAACCATACACAGATCAGCAACAACCATATGCAGATGAGCAACAACCATACGCAGATCAGCAACAACCATACACAGATCAGCAACAACCATACACAGATCAGCAAGGCACAACAGTTTACTTCAGCAGAGTAACACCAAACAGCTACAGGCTTTCGTAAATGGGTGCTTGTGCAGAACAAAAGAAGGAATGAAATGGTATGATTAAAGGTTGTTCAATCCCCAGGGTAAGAGTGGAGGTAATGACTGGGTTGATGAAGAACACCAAATCTTGCAAAACAAAATGTGAGATACAGGACGATACTAGCTCTGATAATATTCATAATCAAATAATAATTAAAGGCAAAGACAGGTTAAACAAATGGATAATGCAAACATAAAGTGGGTAACTTACCCTTTTATTTGAGTTAAGAATGGCAAAGGCAGCGAGGAAGGGAACTGATCACCCCACCTCATAAAAAAGCTGGACCTAGTATGATGAAGTCTCTAACACTTCACTCCCCTACGGCTGTATTTGCTAGGGGACTACCTTTTTTTAAAAAATAATTGTTCTCTCCACAGTATGCTGCTATATACTGTATTTAAAAAAAAATTATTATCCTCATACCATCATCTCATTTTGGAGCACAGAGTCATCACTACAGATGTCCCATACTTAAGCAAAAACTCTTGCGGTGATGGTCCTGGTAGTAATTTATTTTACATCATGAGGTTGTCAGTCCAGAGCACAACCTCATATTTGTCATCTCTTTTATGACATGCTTGAGGCAGTACTTCAATTCTTTCTTTGTGTCCTAAAAAGACACTCAGGAACTACATTTATTATGGCGTTGATAATTAGTCATGTGATGATTATTACTGAGTTGTTACACAGATTTGGGACTGTGTGTATATTATGGACAATCAAATAATACCCTTTAGCTCCCCAGGGATCATAGGCCTTCAACAAACACATGCCAAGTCCTCCTGTCACGTGCCATCATCTCAAGTTCTTTCCATGTTTTATTATAGACATTAACTAAGCACTATCCCCATGACAACGAAGAGAAGAAGATTGAGAAGATCATGATTGCATTGTTAATACCAATATTAGCATAATACCATGGGTAATTAGCTTCACAACCACATTCGGTCTTCAAGACTTGACAATTAGTTATGAGGAGTAACCACATGTAGGAACAGACCAAACAAGACAGGATGACGTCTTCATGTTCCTTGGTGCCCCTTACAGAGCATGAAGCTACTTTCTGTATCAGTTCGTAATAAACGATGCGGCTGCCAGTTCCACGCACAACCTCATACAAGTCACCCTGTACAATATGCCTGAGGGAATAGTAGCCCTATTCTGTCTTTCATGCATGGTGGCATATCTAGAGTCATCCTTATATGACCACCAGCTATGCACAATGCTGCAACATATATACGTGGAAGTGAACCTCTGTCTGTGAAGCTAATTACATCCTCATTGACTCTTCAAATCTTCCACACACTTCCAGGGATTCCCCTTGTGAAATTTGTGGAGGACCCAGCATTGCACACTAAACTTGGAGAAGTCACTTGAGCACTAGGCGTAATTCTTTGGCTTTGACTTGGTTGCCTGCATGCAGAAGAATCTCATTATGGACCTAGTGGTAGGCAGTGGAAGCCGAGAGGTGGCTCTGTGTAAGGTAAAGGATCTCGTTACATGCCCATTGAGGCATATTAGGAATATGGTGTTAGGCCCATATTTTCTTGACCATCGGATCACTAGGGGTGGTGTGGTCGGCACCATGCCGGCCGCCTTAACTTTCCCAGAGTTGCTCTGGTACCCAATACATAATGCTGGGTTGGCCCCGGAGCTGTTTGCGGACTAAAAATTCCCACCTCAACTGGGGATTGAACCATGGAAAGTGGCTCTGTGTAGTACGTGACAATTCCTTGGGAAAGCCCAGAACCAGATTACAGTATTTTAGCTCTCAATAATTGGAGAGCTCCCTTGGATGGCGGGGAATGCACAGTATGCCACATGCTTCTTTCTTCTAGCTTTGATCAGATATGATGATCCTTTAAATGCAAGCCAAGCTGGAGAAACTGGAACTCATGACTTCAACTTACAACATGTTTCGGAATGGCAGAAAAGCCACAGGACAAGCTTAGATCTACAGTGTAGATAATTCCAAGGAGTCTTCAACTTGGTATTGGCTGCAAAAGAGCGAGAAGCTCAGCAGCTCTACTTAACCTTTTGAACCCGAGGTCCCAAAATTTCGGTCTGTGTAAAAAATCCATTCCCCGAGCGACCGCAATCTCGGTCTGGGCCCACCTAGCTTAGCAATACGGGGGCCGGAATGGAAATGTGTGAAAAATAATGATGTCACGAAGTACACGTCTTGTGGAATGTTACTCTAAAAGGCGGCGCCCACGAAGTGATAATATTTTGCAATTTTTTAATTGTTTTCATAATTAAAAGGCGTGTTGAAAATCCAGGAAACAGCCATTCTAAAAGACTATCAACGGAACAAGCTGTTGAACTTGTGCTCAATGATTCGGATGATGATGAATATAGATTTAGATGGTGATTATTCTGAAAGTGACATCGAAATTGAATCGAGTGACGGAACTTGTGAATCAGATTATGATCCAGCTAGTTCTAACCCTGTTCCTGGCCCCTCAGGGGATCGGGCTGTGGTGCAGGGGCGTTTCCCACATAATGTATCAAGTAAATTTGATACAGGTTGGCCTCACAACTGTGGATGTTCAAACTCCTCAACTTTGTATTGTCTACAATACATTCATGGGTTGCTGCGATGTCAACGACCAAGTTTGTCATCACAGTAAAACGCACCGGTATTATCGCTGGCCTCGATGGCTCATAGTGAAATTTTTTGCTCAGGAACCCAGGGGAATGGGGTTTTACGGGCTGGGTGGCCAGGGTTCAAAGGGTTAAACAACAACAATTTTTTGTTTCTCATAACAGACCCCTGGGAATTAGACTGACAATGATGGGTAAGTAGTTTTGTGGCATGTGAATATAATAACAATGATGAAATGCTGGCAGCACTAGAATGTTAGTTACTTTGATGAACATGCAGCAGCACTTGACAAGTGACACTATAATGGCCCTAACTCTGGTGTCCCTAACCTTACAGCCCCTAACCCTAACCTTAGACCTAAAACTAAACACAGGATTGGAATACATACTTGACTCTTTCTAAAATTTTTTTTTTAGATTTACATTCTGTTAAATTCAGTGCTCAAAGTGAGACTTTAATTAATAGTTATTTTATTAAGTCATACTATTTCAAATTCCTTTATTCCCCACGGTAAGAGAAATTCAGGTAGACCACACAACACATGGAGAAGAGAACTGGGGATAGAAATGAAAATGATAAGGAAGACAAAGAAAGACCTTTAGCTGATGGCAAGTGACAAGAGGACGGGACATAAGTTTGTTGAAGGTCTATGCTCCTGGAGGAGCTGAAAGATTATGAATGAATGAAATTTCTAAATCACAAAATTCAAAATCAAATAAAATGTGATCACACTGTATTTGATTTACTTGTAAAACACCATTTGGATTATTATGTAAAGCTTTGGAATATTCTGAGTTGCTTTCACAACTTGAGTTGTATTAATAAGTGTGCTATCTGAGGTAAAACTAAAACTAGTTAGCATCAGTGGAAAACTGTAAGTGTAAGAACTGAACTAAAATGTATAATTCAAGGACAGTGACTAACCACCAGTCAAGGTTTGTCAAAATAGTTACCCTGCTTTTGTTTGGGGGGGGGGGGGGGGGTGCAATAGTGAGGTATTACTGACTGCATGGTTGTATGTTCTCTAATTTCTTTACACAGTGAAAAGTTAATTCTTCATTCAAATTATGTCAAATTAAGGGTACATTAAATACAAACCCACGTACACCAAGATAGCCCTCCCTTAACTTTTACAGCAGAACAAGTATGAAGAATCTACCATTTTAGGACAAAGGGAAAAAATGCTTTTTTACACAGTCTGTAAATTTTAATGTATCCTACATACAATAATTAGCTAGGAGGGATAATACCATAAGCAAACAGTGACAACTGAAATTAAACATACTATGATTATAGACACTATGTTTTCTTGTTATAACCCTTCAGAGGATGCATTATATTTTTCTCCATCAATTAAAAAAAATACACACATTAACCTGGATCTGTTGTGTCTCCCCTCAACATTTACCGGGACTCACTGTTAAAAATGAACACGGGGAGACCAGGGAAACATAGATCAGAACCATAAAGAATTATTTGACGGAAGGAAGATAGACCAAGATGGAATATGCCTACCTACACTGTTGAAATGAAGACAAATGGGTCATGTTCTTTGATCCCATACAAAACAGTCGCTGACTTTGTTAGGGGTAAGGTTAGGATTCCTAAGCCTAACCTTTATTATTGTCTCTGAATTCTCTTTGAGGCCGTATCGAACATACAGCCAACTGTTCATTTCAAACTTCGTGCACAAATCATATCCATACGGTGACAATTGTGGAAATCATAGTTTACTGTTTACCATTTTTTTTAAAGTCAAACAACAATGCACACTAAATTATCGTACAATATACGATATTATGACCCATGATTTATGGCACAGTTCTGCACTTCGTTATAAAATATACTGCGAGTACGAAATATGTTGTCAACAAACACAATAGCCTACATTGGGCCTAGGCTCAACTTTACTTACACAATAAACAGAGGGTATAACAGATTGTTTGGTGTTATCGTTATGTTCTGCGAGTTCCATGCTCTCAAAGTCAGGTGATGAAAACCACTATGAAGGATCGTATGATTTGTCATTATTCCTATGTGAATTAAATCTCATAAAAGAATAAAATAACCAAGCGCTGATGTTATCACGACGATGTACACTATTGGAGGTGAAGTCTCCTTTCGCTTTGCACTGCGGTTATATTGTGTTTAGTTATCTCCCGTTATGACCATTGCCTTTCAGTCAGCCAATGAAATTGCCGAGTTTTTGTTTCCTAATGTTTAATACAATTTCTGCACCGTTACGTAAATTTCCCCCCCCCCCCCCCCTCCCCCCATCCCCCACCTAGAGTTGTTTTTCTTTCCACTTTTTATCATGCGTAATTTTTTACCTCACAAATTGGACATTGGATATTTTATACAGAGAATTAGTTTTTCTGAAACAAAGTATCTCTTTCAACCAGGGCCGGATTAAGGCTACCTGATGCCCTAAGCACAGCTCGGCAACGGTGCTCCCCCCCCCCCTTTCCCCCCTTTCCAGGGCCATTCCTGTGCTTAACTGACGAGACATTAAGACTCCGTAAGTGCTGATGGTGAAATAAGAGATTGAAAATTCAGTATTCTTCCAGGCCAGACCGCATAACTATATTAAATGAATAGTTTAAAAAAAATGTTATTTAACACTAAATAGCAGTAAGCAATATAAGCAAATTATTTACGTACAACTAGGGAAATACGGCCAATAAAAACATTTAAAAAAAATTCGACTAAAGTCAAGTGTGGCTGTGAAAGAGTTAAGGGCATAGTAGCTAGGGGAAAAACGATGTGATGCGTCCTTCCCTTGGTGCCCTAAACCCATGCTTATTTTGTTAATGGTTAATCCAGCTCCGCTTTCAACCCGTGATGGGTTATAATTAGGAAAAATAGTGTAACAAATTCAAGACAATAAAATCAGATTTCTGATATCCAAATATAGTATATTCTTCAGCCCTCCACTCAGTCGAAATGTAGCAAATCAGAACCAAAATTGTGTGAATCAATTTGTGTGTTACACCTCTTTTTCAAGACACAAATACACAATAAAATAAAACAAACAATCAGGGTCGTAGAAAAGGCTGGGGGGTAGGGGGGAAATTATACTGTACCGGTACCAAAGAAGTGCATTAAAAAAATTGTTGTATGAACCCTCACCCCACCCCACCCCACACCCCCCCCCCTTTTTCCCCTTTATTAAGTCCTGTCTACGGCCCTGAAACTAATACAAACAAGCAAAAAAAAAAAAACAATTACAAACAAACAAAGAAAGTAAAATCTCCCACAACTGCCCTGCTGTTAACAAAGTAAATGGGATGAGAAAGCCCGGAGGTGTGCGATATTACATCAAATCCACCAACTATCTGCAATCATCCACACAGGATGTAATCTGATCACCAGAAACAGTACCCCGGCCATATAATTGTTTGCCCCACAAAAATACCCACCGATAAGCGATATTAAAACAGTGACGTAGATCATTGCTCAGCAACCTTTTCCGTTTATACTTCGTTGCACACTTAAGTGCTCTACAAAAATTACAAGGGAGGGACACTATAATATTAAAGTAGTTGAGTAGTGTAAGTGTTTAAACATTCGCTGATATCTTTATAATGATGTGTTTATTTTATTTTATTTTGTTTTTTGTTTTTGGATGATGATAACTGAACTTACTAGTAAAATTGTACATGTGGGTTTCTTTTCGTAATATTTTTCCAGAACATATAATTTTTTTATACAATTATATGATGGATTCTGCCTGGTGTAACAAGACAGACACCCGTGTTGCGGAGCAGTGGAGTAGGTTAGCCTACATGCCAATGCTCATTCGACTGAGCACTTCAAACCCCACCACCTACCCAAAATATTGTTTTTTTTTAATACACACAGAAAGTTTTTTTTTTTTTTTTAAATTTTAGATCTCACTACAAGGAAAAGATTGACAGTTGTATAATAAAACAGGTAATAGGAACACTTTTTTTTAAGGTTTCAAGAAACTTGGAAAAAAAATAATAATCATACAGTAGCTTCAGTTTTGCACCTGTCGAAAACAGTACCGGTTTCTCTCTCCTCCCCCAACCCCATCTGTCCATCAGATATATCACGTGTTGATAATACTAGCCATCCCATTCCTTACGACTTTGCTAAAAAAAAAAAAAAAAAAAGAATTAATGTCGGAATTCGTTTATGCTTTGATATGGCGGCATTAGTGTATGATGTACGGCTTTGGATTCGTCTTCTTCTTTCTTTGATCCTTAGCCGCCGACCGTCAAAGCAGTCAGTGGCCATTACGTCTGGTGGCGTCTTGTAGGGCAACAACAAATTGATTCCACTTTGCTCGGTCGGCGGCCATCCTTCGTACAGTGCCCCAACTCTGGTTCATTCTTTGCATCTCAGCCTCCACAGTCCTCCGCCAAGTCTTTTTTGGCCGGCCTCTCTTTCGTTTTCCTTCAGGGGTCCATAGCATAGCTGTTCTTGTGATGGCATCGGGGTCTCTTCTGAGGACATGGCCAACCCAGCTCCAGCGTCTGCCAGCTATGATGGTGTGCATGTCCTCTTGCTTGCTCCGAGTAAGCAGATCTTGGTTGGTGATGGTATTCGGCCAAAAAATTCGGAGAATTTTTCTTAGGCATGTTGTGTGAAAAGAGGACAATTTCGAAATTTTCTTATCTGTAACTCTCCAGCTCTCCGCGCTACAGAGAAGCACACAGCTCTGATATAATCCTAATTTTGTGCTTGTGCTGTACTGAGAGGACTTCCAGGTGTTGCTTAGACTAAAAAAGGCTGTTCTTGCTTTGTTCATTCTGTTGTTGATGTCTTTGCTTGCTCCGCCGTCTGGTATTACTATGCATTCTAGGTATGTGAAGGCATCTGTCTGTTCCAGACAGACTGATAAGAGCAAGCTTTGGATTCGTGGTTGAGACTAAATATAAATTAATACGTTTATTTACTTACATATCCGGAAGGAATTTTTCACCATACATAGACATAAAAAGAGGTGTTAGACAAGGCTGTGTGCTGTCCCCTTGCCTATTTAATTTATACACAGAAAAGATTTTCAAACAGATACAGGAAATGCCAGGACTGAATATTGGAGGAAGGTCAATGAACAACCTTAGATATGCAGATGATACCGTGTTGTTGGCTGAAAGTGAACATGATTTACAAGAACTAGTGACGCATGTGAACAGAATAAGTCATGAATATGGACTAGATATTAACACTGAGAAAACTAAAACTATGATAATAAGCAAAACAACCGATAAACCCACATTAAAGATTAGCATAAATGGCAAAACCCCTTAACAAGTCAAGGAAGTGGAGGGGAACTGCGGTAAGACTTTAACAAGTCAAGAGCTTCTCATATCTTGGTCATATATTAACAGAAGATGGCAGATGTGAAACAGAAATAAAGAAGAGACTAGGAATGGTCAAAGCTACATTCAACAACATGAGACATATACTGACATCTAAACATATCTTGGTCATATATTAACAGAAGATGGCAGATGTGAAACAGAAATAAAGAAGAGACTAGGAATGGCCAAAGCTACATTCAACAACATGAGACATATACTGACATCTAAACATATCTTGGTCATATATTAACAGAAGATGGCAGATGTGAAACAGAAATAAAGAAGAGACTAGGAATGGTCAAAGCTACATTCAACAACATGAGACATATACTGACATCTAAACATATCTTGGTCATATATTAACAGAAGATGGCAGATGTGAAACAGAAATAAAGAAGAGACTAGGAATGG
Source organism: Oreohelix idahoensis (assembly GCA_024509875.1). NCBI lineage: Eukaryota > Metazoa > Mollusca > Gastropoda > Stylommatophora > Oreohelicidae > Oreohelix > Oreohelix idahoensis. The sequence continues at coordinate 50,206 of JAMPIV010006504.1, read as the reverse complement.
CCAAATTCAACAACATGAGACATATACTGACATCTAAACATATCTTGGTCATATATTAACAGAAGATGGCAGATGTGAAACAGAAATAAAGAAGAGACTAGGAATGGTCAAAGCTACATTCAACAACATGAGACATATACTGACATCTAAACAATTTACTCACAAATTAAAACTGACAATCATGAAATGTTAAATATATTCTTCATTATGTGTGGTGTTGGGAAGCTGAAATTTTTCGTTCATATAAAAAGACATAATAGTCTGGAAAAAATAGTGATGGAAAGCATGGTCCCTGGAAAAAGGGGAAGGGGTCGATCTAGACGAAGGTGGACCCAGGATATCACAGAGAGTCTGAACTTGTCTTTGGCTGATGCAGGTCGACTTGCCCAGAATCGTGATGCGTTCAGAGCTGCCGTAACGGAGACAACGTTCTGGATAGAATACGTCACATGATGACTGTGTGGTGTAGAAACATGGACAATGAATAAGCAATTGGAAGAAAGAATTCAGACCTTTGAGATTTGGGTTTATAGTAGAATGGGGCGCATCTCATGGAAGAAGAAAAAAACAAATAATGAAGTCTTTGTAAATCTAGGTGTTAAAAGAGAACTAATGAAGGAGATTAAAATTAGACAGCTAAAATATTTTGGCCACATAAAAAGGCATGACACCTTGCTGAAGACCATAACAGAAGGGAGAGTTGAAGGCAAACATGCAAGGGGAAGACAGAGCTTTAAGTGGGAAGATAAAATCAAGAGATGGACAGGAAAGAGTCTACCAGAGTGTACCATCAAGACAAGAGACAGAAGACGTTGGAGATCCATTACAGCCAACCTTCGTTGAGGAGATGGCAGTTGATGATGGTTTTATCATTCTCGCTGATTCTGACCACACAATTTTCAAATACTAGATACTAACTTCTTTATAAAGTCAATGCTTTACATAGTTTATGTAATTAAGCGCCCCCGTTTAGTTCGGGGGGTGGAAGGGGGGGAGGGCCTCTGAGTAGACAAAGAAAGAAAAGGCCTACTACACCCTGAAGCATGTCGTAGAAGGCAACTAATATGAGATTGTGCACGGTGCGGGCAACCCCATTTTGTCTTATGAAATGCTTCACGGTTAGTGACAATAAAAATGATGACGGCAGCATTAATGGACGATGCACGGTTTTGGATTTCTGGTTCAGACTAAGGTTAAATGGATACATTGATTGCATTTCAGTATTTTATTGTTTTCGCTGATTCTAGTTATACTTTTAAAAATAATGTATACTAACTTCTCTGTATAAGCAATGTTTTAATCAGTTTATGCAATTAAGCAGAAAATTATTCAAATAATATAAAATATAGAACGTCTGACTGACAGAGTGGTTACAGCGCTGGTCTCTGGTGGCAAAGGTGTTGGGTTCAAATTGGGTGCTACTACTATCAATCGCTGGGAAGATATTTGCCAGAATCCTTCTTAATCGCCTTACTCAGTCGTTCCCAAAGGTTCTACCTGAAAGTCAGTAGGATTCCGGAAGAGAACGTGGCCAACCACCGATATGGCTGTCTCGCTCCTGGCCTGGTTCCATTCTAAAAAATGCCAAAGAACAGTCACTGTTGTCCTGTACACAGCGGGACTCTGGGTCGACTTGACAAAGGCGTCTGATCATGGCTCTTAGAGAGGGTTCCAGTTTACCCATTGTAAATACGGCTGCCCAAAGAAATTTATCTCAATAGTGCAGCAGCTGCATGATGGAAGGCAGGCTAGAGTTCAGGGAAACGGTGAGCTTACCGGAGCCTTTCTCCAGTCTGGAATAGGATAGTTAAAGTCTCTTACACTTCACACCCTACGGCTGTATTGCTATATCATGATTACCTATTGACCTTTTTTGATATTACTCAGATACGGGGACACACTTGGAAGACATTTCAGGCATATCGTATGATGGAAAAATTTGTCAACCTATTTTAGGCTTCAAGCAAAAACCAAGGTCAAGTCACATATTATTTATAAAGGATCTTCTGTCATGCATGACGATAGTGCCCTCAGTGCAGAGCTGATACTGCAGCGTAGCAATTGATAGATTCTCCGAAGTAGCCTGCCTTTCACGCCCAATAGTGGGCTTACCATCATACACGGAGGACAGCACAGAAATCTTACCAACCAACTCAACTGCACTGGCTTTTGCTGTGAGCGTCATGTCTTAAGGAGACTCAAATGGTGAGAAACTAGAATGTTGTGAACAGCCCCGTTCAATACCATACCTTGTAGTACACTATCCCAGCCAACACCGTCAAATTGACGTTTGATGAGGTGAACACCATTAAAAGGATCTTTATTTTCGTTGTTTCTTTCCATTTGGCAGATATACACCAACGTTTTATACTGACCGGAATTGGCATCTGGAACGGAAGTACAGACAAAACTGCTGAAGGTTTCAACAAGCTTCGGTGCTTCCTTTGTTGAGTTTGATGCATGGAATTTTGGACATTTATCTTCATTTTTTCGTCACGTTTTGCCGTCAACCACTTCCAACAGTCTGTCTCAACACAACGCAGGATAGTTATAAATATGTGAACAAAGAACAACAAGATGTAATCAAGCACAACTTTCTTACTTTTTCTGTGTTTCCCTAAATGGATTACCTATTCAAGAGATGCAGTCAAACTGATTTGTGGGCAGGTAATGTAGTCCGCATGCCAGACCAAGCCTGCCAAAGAACATTTATGTTCAGATGCAGAAGTTATCTTTCCCATCTGTGTACCAGATTAAAGCGCTCAAACACATAAACATAACATAAAATTCATTAGAAAACCATATGGACGTAAACCCAGACCATCACAATGGGACTTTAATTTGATATATAATAATTATGCAGTGGCTTAACTCATGATTAGACACAACATTGGTTAGTAAAAGTAAATTATGTATATGTAAGCATTTTTGGGGAAAAAATACAAGTCCAGAGATCTGAAATAAATTACATGAAGCAAACATTCCCTGCCAACACTGTCCGAGATCCTTCCAGGCCTGCATCGGGCTCATCAGTCACATTCGTACTCATAGACTATCCTAACATCCTAATAATTGGATGAACAGAGTGGTCTTCATCACTTGTGATGGACGAACAACATACTAACTTCTCTGTATAAGCAATGTTTTAATCAGTTTATGCAATTACGCAGAAAATTATTCAAATAATATAAAATATAGAACGTCTGACTGACAGAGTGGTTACAGCGCTGGTCTCTGGTGGCAAACGTGTTGGGTTCAAATTGGGTGCTATCAGGTTCCAGTTTACCCAGTTGTAAATGGGTACCTGACTTTGTGTTAGAGAAGGAAAAGGCACCGAGGAAGGGAACTGCTGACCCCACCTCTCGATGCTGGACCTAGTATATTGAAGTATCTAACACTTTACTCCCCTACTGCTGTATCTGCTATGTGATTACCTTTGACCTTTTTTATATTACTAAGCCTTTCTGGCACTGATGAACGCAAATTTGTCAAATATTTTATTAACATTTACCTGTTTGTAATATTATTTATAAAGGATCATCATCATCATATGATAGGAAAATATGTACAGAGCGATACAACAGGAGGCAATCTGATCATCAGAAGTAGCCCTGTCCTTTCACGCCCAATAGTTTCAGTAGATCATACACTGAGGCAGCCACTAGACCTCTTCCACCAACCTCAACAGCTATAGCTTTTGCTGTGAAGCGTCATGTCTTAAGTCCGAGACTAGATCATTATACTTAGCTGATTTGAACGAGTGTTGTTCGTCCAATCTGGGACCCAAAGATGCAGCACTAGAGAATGCAGTCAGCGACCCATAGCTTGACTGCTTGCGTCAGGGTCAGCGAACCAGAGCTGACCAAGACCCTACTCCACCTCCACGTGGTGGTCCTGGAAACAAGCTGCATCACTGCAGTCTGGCTGAGAGAGTAGGGATCGAAGAGGGAGGCAAACCCGGTCCCAAAAATGCCGTGCTGAAGTCGGATGTGTCGGCCGAAAGGCGCAGATATCGCAGCTCCGGTGTAAACAGACACAACGCAACCAACTTCCTTTTCGGGACGAACGAGGAAGAAGAAGAAGAAGTTCGTCCAATCTAGCTTCAAATGGCACGGTCAGCTCAATATGCGACGATGAGGAGTGTAGTACCATATCTAGCCATTTTCGAGATCATATCTTTATTTTCCTTTCCGCTTCCTATAGAACATGGAGAATTCCCTGCAGCTGGTCCCTTGCAGGAAGCCTGCACCAAGGATTCTCATGCTGTCACAGCAGCTGGTCCCTTGCGGGAAGCCTGCACCAAGGATTCTCATGCTGTCACAGCAGTGATTGTTCTAGATATTTGTTTTACACGATGACGTTGCCACCTGAATGTACAAGTTCATATTGGTCCCTTTGTACCACGTGCTTCAAGGGGCCATAATCCTATATTTAACACATGGAAGTGTCAAATTCGTCAGCTTTAATAACTCATAGATGATCTCACGTAGATGTGATCTTGCAGTACATCATCCCCTAATTAGCTTGGGGTAAGGGGAGAAAGTGAAGGTCTAGTAAGGTTGTAATAATACATATTAATAATGACAAATATATAGTCACTTAACCTCGTAAGGCCCATTAGTTATTATACTGGACTTTTACATTTATACTCGTTTGTACTTTTAAGACATCATGCTCATTGTAGAGTGTGACCTATTTTATAAAGATAATGTGCATTCAGTGGCGTTATTTGTACCCTTTTAATTTCCATTGTTTCTTTTCTTAAACGTTATAGCATATCCCAGTTTCTGTGTTTAAACGTTATAGCATATCCAAATTTCTTTGTTTAAACGTTATAGCATATCCCAGTTTCGGTGTTTAAACGTTATAGCATATCCCAGTTTCTGTGTTTAAACGTTATAGCATATCCCAGTTTCTGTGTTTAAACGTTATAGCATATCCCAGTTTCTGTGTTTAAACGTTATAGCATATCCCAGTTTCTGTGTTTAAACGTTATAGCATATCCCAGTTTCTGTGTTTAAACGTTATAGCATATCCCAGTTTCTGTGTTTAAACGTTATAGCATATCCCAGTTTCTGTGTTTAAACGTTATAGCATATCACAGTTTCTGTGTTTAAACGTTATAGCTTATCCCAGTTTCTGTGTTTAAACGTTATAGCATATCCCAGTTTCTGTGTTTAAACGTTATAGCATATCCCAGTTTCTGTGTTTAAACGTTATAGAATATCCCAGTTTCAGGAGACAGAAATAAAAGTGAAACAGATGACATGGAAAGATCTTGAGTGGATGGCATAGAACAGGAGGTCGTGACACACTTTTTATTGATATATGTTGGATGTTGTGAAGAGTTTTTATATGATAATAAACTTTAACAAAACTTAATTACTGGTGTTGGTCAGCTCATCGAGAAATCTTCTCTCTTTCACCTATCTTCTACGACAGATTTAGAGGAGTCAGACAGTCTTTGATATACGAAGTGGCGTTAAACAAGGTTGTGTTCTGGCTCCGACCCTCTTCGGAATCTTCTTTGCCTTACTCTTGAAACATGCATTCAGAGATGCAACTGAAGGAATATGCCTTCATACTAGGTCAGATGGCCGTCTGTTTAATCTTTCAAGGCTGAAGGCAAAAACAAAAATCAGAAGGGTCACTATAAGAGACTTGTTGTTCGCTGATGATGCTGCAGTCGTCACTCAAAGCCAACAGGAGCTTCAGAGCTTGAATCGCTTCACTAAAGCATGCAAGGACTTTGGCCTCACAATAAGTCTAAAGAAAACGAATGTGCTGAGTCAGGATGTGGGTGCTGCACCAGTTATCACTATCGATAACTATGAATTGGCAGTGGTGCACCACTTCACATACCTAGGGTCTACCATCAATGACAAACTCTCACTGGATACAGAAATCGACAGCCGCTTTGGCAAAGCTGCAGCTACCTTTGCCCGCCTCACATCGCGTGTTTGGGGAAACTCTAAACTCACAATGAAGACCAAAGCTGCGGTATATAATGCCTGCGTCACCAGCACACTCCTATATGGCAGCGAGACCTGGACTACCTATGCTAAGCAAGAAAGAAGGCTCAATACCTTCCATTTGCGGTGTCTACGCCGCATCCTCGGCATCTCGTGGAAAGATAAAGTGACAAATGTCGAGGTGTTGTCACGTGCTGGCCTTCAAAGTATGTATACGCTGCTTAGATAGCGCAGACTTCGCTGGCTTGGCCATGTTCGCCGCATGGAAGATGGTCGCATCCCAAAAGATATCTTCTACGGACAATTAGCAGATGGAAAGAGAACAGTTGGGCGACCACAGCTGAGGTTCAAAGATGTGTGCAAGAGAGATATGAGGGCACTGGACATGGATCCAGCAACATGGGAGGATGAAGCTGCCGATCGCAATAAGTGGCGATGCTATTTACGGCACCACCTCAGATTGGGCGAAGAGAGGCTCACACAAGAAGCAGAGGTGAGGAGAAAACGTCTAAAGGAGCACCAGGAAAATAAGCAGCTGAGGGCTGCCACCTCAGGGGCGCATTCCTATAGTCAGTTATGACTGAAGGGGCTATTATTATTATTCTTAATATATATATATATATATATATATATATATATATATATATATATATATATATATATATATATATATATATATATATATATATATAGTTTTAAAAATTGATCAATTTGTGCGTTAGGAAGTGTGTAGAATGTGTTAAAAAACTACGTTGGATTGCTGGCGGACTTACAAGTGTGGCGTGAGGTTTTATTTGGCTCTAGGATCAGCATAGTACTGACAATTACAGAAATAGAATTTCTGCAGAAAATGGTGAAGTCCCAGTGTCTGAGAGAACTATTGGTATCACAAATTAGTTACGGCTGTGAATGATCTGATCTCGAAACAATAGTAGAGAGGAGACCGACATAAATTGCCACCTCCGCTGTGTAACTAACTGTGATATTACAACAAACAAGGAAAGAGATTTTACTTAACAATTATAAAAAAATTGACAAGTCGTTCAAATACAATTTCCCTATTATTTATTTAGTATATACACTATCTACTCTTGTGCTGAAGGGTGAATGTTGAAAAATGGAATGTAATGGATTTGTAAGTTTACATGTGATTTACAAATATTTATATTTATATTGATATAAATATATTACAACAAGTTTTCCAATTATAGGAACAAAAAAATTATATCAGCTGTGCTGTTATTCAATTATAGTACATGTATCAGCTGTGCTGTTAATTAAGTATATAACATTTATTAGCTATGCTGTTAATATTGTCTCTTTCTACGTTAAATCTCTTTTTCGTCACTGACAGTTAATTTGCTCACAATTGCCGACGGAAATGGTACTAATGTGTACTCATCTCTCAAAAGATCTGTCCTTCTTAGTTTGGTTGACACAAAACACCCGCTGTTGATCGTTTCGTTAGCCCACCCAAGACTGAGGGGGACTAAAGATGTATCTCAGGTACAATCTCTGTGCTCCTGTGACGTTCCAGGCAGCTGGATTGACTGGACATAAGACCTCAGGTTTGATGACACGAATAAAACCTGTAACAAGGAAAAATAGGGGCTAATTTCTGTCCTCAAGCCCACCTATTTCTATTGTATATGATATGAGCGTGTCTCAGGTGTCTGCATGTAGGATGAATGACAACATGGCTCAGTATGATTTAGCAATAGCGAGACAAGACTGGTGTCTACTTGCAAAACATTATTTCTGATAAATTAATACATGGATACATCCAATAATATAAATTCAATACATGAATACATCCAATAATATATATTCAATACACGAATACATCCAATAATATAAATTCAATACATGCCTACAATATACCAGGCCCTCTCTGACAAGTGCTATTGGTAACATATATCCTAACAATATTGTTATGTTCTTATGATAGGAGTATATGAGACGAGGACTGTTTGGTTATATTTCAGGAGGGAGTAATATGAATAGACTGAAGTTATAGGAGACAATAGGTTGAGTCCTAACAAGGACTGTTTTGGTTATATTTCAATTGGTCTGAGATAATAGTCGGCGTCTGTGGCCTGGTGGATATGGACGCGGTTTCGTGGTCCAGATATGCCGGGTTCGAAACCTGCTGCGGGCGGTTTGGAGGCAGATCGCTTTGTGTGGATTTTTGGCGGTGGTGTAAGCGCCGTACCGTTCAGAAAGCAATGGCAAACTACTGAATGAAAAAATTGCCTAGAAAAATCACAAACAGCCAATAAAAGCTGGGGTTGATTGCCACGTCCTGTAAAGGATAAGCAACTAACTGAGATAATAGATTGAAGTTATAGGAGACAATAGGTTGAGTCCTAACAAGGACTGTTTTGGTTATATTTCAGGTTGGTGTTATCTGAGATAATAGACTGAAGTTATAGGAGACAATAGATTGAGTCCTAACAAGGACTGTTTTGGTTATATTTCAGTTGGTCTGAGATAACAGATTGAAGTTATAGGAGACAATAGGTTGAAGCATGAGTCCTATTAGTCTTCGTCTTCATCAATCATGTCAGCAAATACAATCATTATACCTAATGCCCCAAGATACAATCAGTAACCTGATACGTTCATATTGAAACAATTTATATAAAATATATACAGGTGTAGGTAGTATAAATGACACAACCAATACACACATTATATATCTGCTGTAGGCCTATTTGCCTACACATAGTAAATTATATTTACCCTCCAAGATTTAAACAGGCCAGTGAATCGACTAGGGAAGCACTCTACCAGGTCAATGCACGCAGGTAAGCAATAAATCAAAGTTGACAGCTCCTCTTATTCAGTCGGTCGTCTCTCTGGCTTCGTGTCGGTGTTGCGTGGTTTTGCATAAAATTTCGCCCGATTGTATAGGTAGATGAATGCTTAAGGAAAGCTTTTGGTTGGTTCCTGGTGGGGCAAGCTGATTGGTTGTCTGCAGTTTGGTCCCATGCCTCGTACAGCCTAATTTTGTTCTGTTTTTTTCCGCCATGCTGCGTGACAAGATGGCCGCGACCCACATCCGAAAAAACAGGGCTTAAGTTTAATTTTATTCTGTCTCCGAGACTGGTGAACGTTGCTCGTTGATTGGTTGGGCTCTCGACATAGGGATTTAACTAAGAAGTGGGTTTACAAACCTCGTTTCACGTCAACAAGCCTGTGTATAATTCTGGAGGGAAAAGCCAGAATTGTGAAATATTCAAAATAATTGAGAATGATGGCAAATGTGTGTCTGTAGATTAAGAAAAGTATTTAAAGAATTATTTCTTGATGGATTGGAACACACACCAGGAGCGTAAGGAAGGATTAAAGCAATTGTTTTACTGGACTGTTTAAGTTATTACTTAGTGTTTTTTGCTAGACCTAATTGTCGTGCGTTTTATATAATCTTTATTTTTATGGTCCCAATCGAGCAGGGGTGAGATAGTGGAAGCTATGTGAGAGAAGGGTGTGAGAAATAATTCTGTTTACGAGGAATACAGAGTGTTAGAAAAATACTACCTTGGATTGAGTAATTGCTCAACTCACCTATATAGTGGGACACGCTTAACTAGAGCAGTATTATTTCACTAAATACTGATTCTAATACACTATCCTCTCGTACGTACACACAAACAATTTGTGACATCAATACGTAGAAACGAACAGGTAACTATGGGCACATATAATATATCAGGGAAAGGTTTTGACCACAAACTAAATAGATTTAAGGATATATAGGCTAGTAGGTTTATTATATATTTAGAAGAAAAAAATAGGTTACAACAGTTAATGCATCATTATCAGGTCATCAGGTGAAATTATGGTCACATAAAGGGAAAATAAATAAACAAGATATATTCTCATTGACCTGGAAAACTAGGAAAATTATCCCACCCGAGGGGTGCTTACCCAACCGATCAAACAAAGGATTGACAATGGGACTGGGTAAACGGGACGGGTATCCAGGATGTGTCTTTAATTTAACTTTCCCGTGGGTCTTCAGATTTAGTGAGAGAATAGATAAATTAGAAGATGTTATATTAGTAGTACACTGAAGCAACTAGATTATTTCATTCCGTTTTTCTACTCTCAGCATTCATGCAGTGAGCGCTCACAAACAGGCAAACTTACCCTCAGCCGACACAGCTTACATCCAAGGAATTTATCAAAACACAAACTGGATTAAAAAGACGATTATATGTCCTGTGAATTTTGTCCCGTACAGCCCCAGAAATCTCCGTATAGGCACTGCTATTTTTCTCTCGGAGATTCGCTGGATGGGTGTGTTGATTTATAATTTTTCCTGGCGGGTTTTCTTCTTCGGATTTGCAGGTCTTTAAATTGGGAATAAGTTTGTGTTCTAGGCTTCTGTCGAAATGACTGGGAAATATCTCAAACAGCAGAATGTTACTCAGATTTGTTATTGTCATTGTTCTTTCTATGTTGTTAGGAACATATAACTGGGGATGCCATAAGCCATCTGAACATGACTCTCTATATATTAACAAAAGAACCCGTTGGACCACAAGGTCGGACCACCTGTATAAAGAGAATATATAAAACAGGTAATTCTACTTTAATTATTTCTAACACCCGCTTTTGTATAAGACCTGTAAACTCACTCTGGTATTTAAATTATTTAGATTTAAAGACTACACGAGTGACTAGCTAATGTATCGATTTAATTACCACTAGCTATGAACAGTTAATTACTTAAAATTTACGCAAGATGAAATAGAATTAGAAAAGGTTAATAAACCATTTCGCCCGCCTAGCGTTTAAAATTATTTTACACATCTATCATCTCGGGAAATAACGGATAGTTATATTATTTAATTTACATCTGGAAAACTTTGTGATGGGTTGATTTAATAGGTTTAAATTAACACAAATTCCAGTGAAATAAATGAAGGAACTAAACGACTCAATCCCTCAAGACTAATATATTTTACCGTAGCACAGAATGAATATAAACTCCAATATAATAGAAAATCCAAGGGAAAACTTGTTAGCTTCTACTATAAGCTAGTACTTTTCCAACACTCTGGCAACGAATGATAAACTGCATTCTTCGGCGATGACAATATATATTAAATGAAATGAAAAGTAATATCTAGATGTTAAGTTTGACACCTTATTTGATTCAGGAAACAATCTACGTTTCTGCGCCGCCATCCCAGCACCATTACCCAACTATCTACCACTAGACTTTCCCCGTTCGTCTCGGTCTGCGAGCGATTTCCCCCGTCTTAGCCGCTTTGCATGAACGTGTGAACCGAAGGTGAGAACTCGTTCTGCTCGTTCCTATGGACTACACCCGTCTTTGAGGATGCCGCTCTCCCGATGAACTTTGGCAACTCCTACTAGACGGGATGACAGAAAAAGGTAGGGAAGTGAAGGTTCTAATCGCTCTAGAGGTAACGCGGTAGGCGTGGTTTAACCTCCACTTTAAGACAAAGCGATGTCCTGGATGCACGCATGATAACTGTCTACATATTAATTAGCCCACGTTGTAGAATTCCACGTTGCTATTGTGCATGCTTATGAGCCCGCGTGGAACCCACGTTGACTATTGTGTTCCACACAAATCTAGGGGTCACGAGGTTATTCAAGGCTACTTTCCTTTATCATCCATCAATTCAGGTACTTCAATTTTCATACTCTACGTCACACTAATCATTGTATGGAGGCGGATCATGGCCGAATGGCTCTAACTAAGGATTTAGAGGAAAATTGTTGTCACAGTGAACGGGATGTGGTTATTACTGGTATAAATTGTCCTGCTTTGTTTCATAGATCTGGAAAAGGCGTTTGACAGGGTTCCCTGGAGCAAACTTTGGGACTATTTGGCAAGGAAGAACATTCCAGCACCTCTGATTCATGCTATACAGAGCTTCTACAAGTCTTGCAGAAATTATGTGAGGACAGCAAACTATAAGTCAGAAGAGTTCAGGATCACCACTGGTGTAAGACAAGGCGATATCCTGTCACCTTATCTTTTCATACTCCTCATGGACGATGTCATCAAGGCATGTAAGGAGAGAACAGGAAAGTATTCAGTGGGGTACTGGAAGATGCGACAGGTCTGTGTTTCAGAGCTGGCGTTTGCTGATGATGTTGTCATGCTTGCTAAATCAGAGACACATCTCCAATCCAACCTGCAAGTCTGGAAGGAAGAGCTGGAGAAGAGAGGGATGGTCATAAGCAGCTCTAAAACAAAATCCATGGTGATATCACGAGAAGAAAGAAAACATCAGATTAGGTAGGGAGAACAGGTCCTGGAGCAGGTCGACCACTTTAAATATCTCGGAGCTATTATAGACCGAAAGGGGGGCATCAAAGAACAGTTGGCCAATCGATAAGCAGCGGCTGGGAGACTTTATCAGGCCATAAATCGAGGATTCCTCAGCAAGAAAGAGGTTGGTAAGAAAACGAAGATGGCTGTATACCGCTCCACCTATGTCCCAGTCTTGACATATGGATGCGAGTCATGGGCAATGAATACAACCCACAAAAGCCAGATTCAAACCTCAGAAATGAGGTATCTGAGAAAGGTGGTTGAAGTAACAAGAAGAGACATGGTCCGCAACCAGACGATACGTCAAGGCCTAAAATCCCACCCGCTGCAGACCCAAATAGAACAGTCCCAACTAAGATGGTTTGGCCATGTCTGCAGAATGGGAGAAGATCGGCTACCACGACAAGCATGGGAAACAAAGAGCCAGGGATCCAGACCTCCAGGACGACCCAGAGTCCGCTGGGAGGACAACATTAGACAATCTTTGAAGGACCGAGGACTAGAATGGAACCAGGCCAGGAACAGACAGCTGATAGAATAGTCTGGCGCTCTCTCTTCCAAACCTCTACACCTCACGGTAGAAGGGGAACGACTAAGTAAGTATAAATTGTCCTGTGCATCTGTTAGCACACATTCTGAAACTGTCTATCATCCCCAACTTTTGTAACAGTGGGATAGTGATTGACCATGTAGGGGTTACATTTATTTTGTTTCAGGTTCTATCCTGTAAAACCACACACATTTTAAAGAGTCATGCACTACTGCTGGACCCTGTGGTGCGAGCGCCTGTGTTGTCTATAGGGCCAGTTACCCAGTATTCACTTCCTGGAAGAACTTCATGTGACTTTTCCTTCCATGTCAGGAGTGTGACAGACTTCTGTACAAGAGATAAGTGGCCAAACAAGGCTACTGCTCAGAGTATCCTGATGACACCACTATATTAAAAAATCAAGATTCTAATAAAGACACAGTTTATGATGAAAAGTGTGGACTTAGAAATAAGCAGTGATAGCTACACATTCAAGTGACAGTGAAATAAACTTGTTAGTATTATATAAATATTCTTCCAGCGGAGATAATTAACCAAAGTGAGAAACATCAACAATCTTAATGTCTTTTGAAACCTTTTGACTAATTTCCAATGTGTATTGATTTAATGTTGTAATTGAATTTGATTTCATTTCAAGCTTTTCAAACAGAAAAGAGAAACTGTATAAATAAATTGTAAATATTTACCAGCAGACTTACTTAATTATTTAAGTTGAGTTCAAGTTCTTGTTGGTAAATAATTTAGTTAATACCCCTAGCAGAGTCAACAATAATAATAATATAATCATAGGAGGATCTTGAGAGGGAGCCCATAGGGATCTAGGAACATATAATATCATCAGACCTAGAAACTTATACAGCTTGATCCTACCTTTGATGTCGAATCACGGGGGTCCACGGAACACACACACTCAAATTAAAAAAAAGGTTAAGAAACCTTGCAATAGACGTTCAAGAAAGGCAGAGGAAAAAACCAAGAGCAACGTGGGAGAGAATGCATGACGGAAATCAGGTCATTATTGTTTTTTTGGTCACTGTTTTCATGAGTGAAAATTAATCGTGACAGATTTACACAGGTGGAATCATGATAACACATTTTTTTGTACCAACTGATTGCTGTGTTCTCGTGTGTGTGTGTTTGTGTCTGCTATGCCTTACTCTGACATAACTCAAATCTTGATTATACGATATTTTACTAAACATACTTTAAGTCTAATAAGCCTGATATGTATCAGTTTTATCACATTTTATTTTTCTTTTAACGAGTGTTGGCGAATTAAGACCCGTCCATCTTTGACACAAAGTTCGTCGATTATATTTGGGGGTACGTCGAGTTAAAAAAGACCTTGTGGTCTGGTTTTGTGTTAATTAAATAAATAAATACATTTTTTAAAATTAATCCATATTAGTTTGTAACAAATATTAATATAGGTATGTAATCCTATTTTCAAATTAATTGTGCACCTTTCAGCAAGGCAGGCTCAGTTGAAACTGAGCAAAAATTAGGTCGGTTACATTAGGGTATAGGTTTAAATATAGAAGATCTCGTCATTTTTCATTTATTTATTTATTTTTGGTGGTAACGTCACTTTGTAAACACTTTCGGTAAAATCCAGTTCGTACTGGAATATCCTAGTATAGAAGGTTTACTCAAAAACACAGCCTGTAACAATAAATTATAAATAGCATGGGTAAAGCCTAACACACTTGATCTAGTGCATTAGGATCATCTAGAGAGAGCGAACTCAGCAAAATATTATGACAAGATCACAAGTGTGAAACTGATGGAACGAACCAGGGAAATACCAATGGAACCAGAAGCGAGGAAAATATACGCTGACATTGGAAAGGACACACACTGAGGAAACCAATTATTAGCATTACATGGCAACATTGGCGGATCCAATAGTGTGGAGACTGAATGGAGACTATTGTGGAGAATAGTGTGGAGACTGAACAATAGTGTGATCGCCCTTCCTTTGGGACTTTCTTTTCTTCTTCTTCGTCCTGAAAAGGAGGTTGGGTGCGGTGTTTCCATTTACAGTGAAGCTGCGTTATGTGTGCCTTTCGGCGGACACATATGACTTCAGCACGGCATTTTTTGGGACCGGAACCTTTATTTCACATCAACCGCCCCATTACTCTTCCCCCCCCCCCGCCACCCCCGGCACTGACTTAAATGTAAGTAATCGTCAGGTTAGACGAATTAAGTGCCCTGACGGTTACGAACGTAGTTTGCAAGTAACTCTACGTGTCGAGACAATGAAAGACAACAAAGGGAACCGCCATACAACAATGAAACAAAAGACTGCGTAAGGCAGGCGGCACAAGGGGACTTCACTCGAGCCCCAAAAACAGAGAATTTTGTGACAAGAGGAGGAGAATTCCCGTATCGGGAGGCCAAACTCAAATAAAATATGTTATGCTATAATATAAAAAATGTATGGATTTTTATCAAATTTTGTCTCTTAGATGTTGTACTCCACTTGTATGCAATTATGTTATAAATAAATACCTGTTTTTTTTTAATTTGAAAACAATTTTTTTTTACTGTCTAATAAAACCATTAACTTGTCACTTTTTCACTATCATTTCCACCTAAATCTATCTTTTTCAGTCTTTCTTGCCCCTAGAGTCTTGTCTCTTATTTAGTCAGCCTCTAGTCTTAAATCCACTTCGTGACAAAGGTGGGTGGCGTTCGTCCTTGGGATCATCTTTGTTGGGATCAATTCTGTGATCTTATCTAGATTCATAGATTGTCTCTGTAGAAAGTTCTGGAAATAGATTTTCTTTAAATATCCCCTAGACTTGAGCTACTGATCCAGCTATAAGTTTTTCCACAGGTTGCAGTCAGTTTAGACGGTAGTTGTAGTAAGGTTGGTGATGACTTAGAGGTAATTAATTGCTAACTGAATTTTTTTCTTAACGAATTTAAATTCGGGGATTTGGGTAGGGTGGCTGGATAACTAAACATTTTTTTCCAGGTAACAGCGATTAATCAGACTTGGTGCTAGTCCGAGTTCGGGTTTTTGCGACAGCATATTTCCTAGTAGGTAACAGGTAGTTGCTTCTTTCTATCATTTTGCTGTACTCGTGAGCTTACAGCAGTTCACAGGTAAGATGGCAGATATGGCCAAGTTACGAGCTGCATGGCGTGAGGCTGGTATGGCCAAGTTACGAGCTGCATGGCGTGAGGCTGCTCAGGATATGGGAATGGATAAGGAGGAGACTAAGTCCGACATGTTGAAGGAGAAGGATAGGCATGACCAGAAAGCGAAAGAGGAAAGAGAAGCATAGGAAAGGGAGAAGGCAGAGGAGAGAAAGGCCGAGATGGAACTTTGGAAAATGGAAGTAGAGAAAGAGGAGAGAAAGGCCGAGATGGAACTTTAGAAAATGGAGGCAGAAGCACAGGAAAGGGAAAAGGCAGCAGAGAGACAGCACGAACTTGCCATGCGTTCTCTGAAACTGCAGCATAGATCCAATTTCCTGCATGTCTGCCCTTCAGATTTCCATTCCACTCTAATGTCCACTCCTAAGTTATTATTCTTTTAATTAAGCCTGTGCTCTTTGTTTTACTCATTCCCACATTTATTTGATTTCTAATATTTTTACTTTTCTTAGCTTCTTTATACGCCTTTTCATTTCCTTCGGAAGTCCATAGCATAGCTGTTCTTGTGAAGCATCGGAGTCTCTTCCAAGGACGTGACCAACCCAACTACAACGTCTGCCAGCTATGATGGTGTGCATGGTTAATGATAGTATTCGGCCAAAAGATTCAGAGAATTTTCCTTAGGCAGATTGTGTGGAAGGAGGACAGTTTAAACATTTCCTTCTCTGTTACTTTCCAGCATTCCACACCATACAGAAGAACAGAAAGTACACCGCTCTCATATAATCTTAATTTGGTGTTTGTGCTGTACTGGGAAGACTTCCAGATGTTGTTGAGACTAAAATATGACGTTTCCCGCTTTATTCATTCTGTTCTTGATGTCTTTGCTTGTTCCGCCGTCTAGAACCATGCATCCTAGGTATATAAATGTGTCCGTCTGTTTCAGCTTCTGGTTAATTATTTTTATGGACTCATGTTCAGACCCACCTGCTGGCGATACTTATTCTCTACATTTCTCTAAAACAAAATCCATGGTGATATCACGAGAAGAAAGAAAACATCAGATTAAGTTAGGAGAATAGGTCCTGGAGAAGGTCGACCACTTTACATATCTTGGAGCTATTATAGACCGAAAGGGAGGCATCAAAGAAGAGTTGGCCACTCGAAAAGCAGCAGCTGGGAGACTTTTTCATGCCATAAATCGAGAATTCCTCAGCAAGAAAGAGGTAGGTAAGAAAACGAAGATGGCTGTATACCGCTCCACCTATGTCCCAGTCTTTACATATGGATGCGAGTCATGGGCAATGACAACAACCCACACAAGCCAGATCCAAACCTCAGAAATGCGGTATCTGATGAAGGTTGTTGAAGTAACAAGATCAGACATGGTCCGCAACCAGACGATACATCAAGGCCTAAAATCCCACCCGCTGCAGACCCAAATAGAACAGTCCCAACTAAGATGGTTTGGCCATGTCAACAGAATGGGAGAAGATCGGCTACCACGACAAGCATGGGAAACGAAGAGCCAGGGATCCAGACCTCCAGGACGACCCAGAGTCCGCTGGGAGGACAACATTAGACAATCTTTGAAGGACCGAGGACTAGAATGGAACCAGGCCAGGAAGAAGACAGCTAATAGAATAGTCTGGCGCGCTCTCTTCCAAACCTCTACACCTCACGGTAGAAGGGGAACGACTAAGTAAGTAAGTAATTAAAATAACTACAAAAGCAATAAGTGAAACATTGTGATGTGAAGTGGCAATTAATATGACATTGTACATGTCACTACGAACATCATCATGTAAATAACGGAAACCACCACCACAACAGCAGATGGAGGCAAGTAAGCTTTAAAGCCACCAATCTGTCGTGGTCGTCACGACAGTAACTTTTTACACTCCTCACGCATAAAGTTACAGCAGTCAACTACAGTGTTTTTATTGACATGAACCTCGCGACAAATGGTGGCCTGTGGAGCATTAGTGCACCAAAAATACATTATTAAAATAATCTGTCTAAGTGTCAGGTTACTGTTTTCAAAAAATGAATCTTTCCTAACACTAAATGTGGTGGCACAATTGATGAACTTCCATCGTCGGCCATCGTTACCTTGTGAATAATTGTACAGCCGTGCGGGTTGCAAACATGTGTTGCACGTTGTGGAATTTTTTATTAAACCTTTTCGTTCCAGCCACTGCAAGCACTGGAAGGGTTGCCTCACTTCATTATTCAAACTGCATGTATCCCACATCTCCGCACGCCTGGCAGCAATAGTCAAAATACTGTTCACATCAACTACAGTGGTTTGTGCAGGCATTGCGAAACCTGAACTGTTATTTAAAATATGTTGTTAATAATGGCGGTAAAAACTCTAGCTGAGAGTGATAAAATAAATAAACGAAAATACGCTGAATAAAAGTGAAAGAATATATAATAGTCGTGTAGTGCGATACATATCAATTAGAAACCCACTTCGATACCCGCGAAATGCCCGGAACAAGAAAATTTAAAGGGAGGATAACTCTAAAATACTCATATTCGGTACTGAGCAAAAAAGGTACGAAAGATAGGAAATTACCTATATATATCTTGGTGGTGCACTCTGACAGACTCTTTCCTGTCCATCTCTTGATGTTATCTTCCCACTTATAGCGCTGTCTTCCCCTTGCACGTTTGCCTTCAACTCTCCCTTCTGTTATGGTCTTTTGCAAGGTGTTATGCCTTTTTATGTGGCCAAAGTATTTTACTTGCCGAACTTTGACCTCCCCATATATATATATATATATATATATATATATATATATATATATCAACATTACATTCCTTTCTCTTATTAATTTAACAAGATGTCAGTCAAAAATTACATGGTGTTGTCTTTGTTTTTGATTACCAGTATGAGAACCGTTGTATAAACTTAGAGTAGCTGTCAGTTTACATATGCCAGTAACATAAAGTGCACAGATGTGTCTTACTTCGTAAACTTTCTCATGCACAATGTGCAACACTGCGTTACGCTTTTGTTTTGTCTGTCACTGGTGGCTTCATTGACAGCTCTCGAGACCAGTGTCAACTAACTGTGCAGCGAACTTTGTTTTTAATTATTAAATGTGAGAATTATCACTGCGTTATCCGTTCACGTTATGTTAAGCCAGCTTTGTGATTAATAATATTAAGCTATGTATTTCCCGAAAGCAACGCCCCAGACGGAGCATGCGGCCATGTTGTATTCTTCACTAATTCCCTATTATTTGTTAAGTTTTCTGTTTTATAATGATAAGCTATATTTTATCGGAAGCAATGCTGCAGACAAAGCATGCAGCCATTGCACGGTCACAAAATTAAGCACAACTTTTTATATCCGACATTTTGGATTAAAAATTTGCTCAGCTGTCTTTTGTACAGCATTTTCCACGTCTTCATTGCCACTGTACAAGTCACTCACTATTTTCTTCATTAAATCTATCTGATCCACTAATAGAACTGCTGACGTCATCAAAACAATCTGATCCACTAATAGAACTGCTGACTTTATCAAATCTATCTGATCCACTAATAGAACTGCTGACTTTATCAAATCTATCTGATCCACTAATAGAACTGCTGACGTCATAAAACTATCTGATCCACTAATAGAGCTGCTGACGTGTGGTGAACTTCTAAATACAATATCTAAATTAGAATATAACAGTATAGTGCATAAAGTCAAAGATAGGATAGTACTACAAATTTTCGGCGAGAATTGTAGTCGTCGCCTACGCCTTCAGCGTATTATTTGATAACGCTTTGGCGGAACCAAAAAGGGTACCCTATTTTTCAAATTCGTCCTTGAGATAAACGTACCACTTTTCCAAGTTCAAATGAAATATTTGCCTAGAATACATTGTGGAAGGGAGGAGAACGGATAGATAACCCAACGCAAATCACGTCTCACATTGTTTCTAAAATAAAACCAACTTGCTAGCCTTGCCCTTAGGCGGTTTTCAAAAATACGATGTAAACGTTAGAACATGTGGACACTACGGTTATAAATCACGCTTAGCTCTTATTGCGAATGACGTAATTAGCTTGAAAGTACATGGAAAAAGAATTGAACAGGAGGTAGTTTAAAAATAAACAACTAACATAGAAAAAAAATTTTTTGAACCAAGCCACTTAGCCCCATTCAAACCATATATTAGTGTACCTGAAGACTTGCTGACCAAGAATATGTTGTTAGTTATCTAAATAGTCCATTAAATAATCAAATATGGGTAATAATACACAGAGAATCGGAGATACTGTCAGGTCAAGTCAAGTCTGCTTAGATTGGATAGCATATTTTTTTGGGAAAAAATTAGGTAAAAGAAAGGCTAAGATAGTACGATGAAGTGGATTGGATGAAATTTGAAGGAACCCGAAATATTATTGGCTAACCTAAATATACAAATCTAGTTGGTAGTAGTAACGCATAGTGGTTTGAGATTTTTTTTTAAAAAGTTTCATTCAAAAAAAAAGAGATGCTTGGTCTCATTGGCCAAAGCTTTTTACATGATAGGAAAAGTAGGCTGCTCGCTGCCATTTTTTCAAAATATTCAGAGGAGCAAGCAGCGATGAGCAGACTTGTGCTTTGTTTAAAACTAACTAACAACAGAAAGCAGTCTGAACAGAGGCAGTGATGAAAGTGTGCCATATTCTATTGCCCAATTCATCGTTACTTGTTTGTATTTCCTTGATATGGGGTAAGATTGATTTTATTGACTTTTTAATTAAAAAAGGGTTGTGTGTGAAAAAAGAAAAGGCCATGTAAAAGATTGTAATTAAATGGTTCCATGGCAGACTTAGGCATAGCCTAGATGTTGATCCATCATATAATGGACTATCTAAGAAGTTTAAAACTACAGGACTATATATATGATGGTCATACAGGAACATTACACCTATCTTATTGCATGGAAAAGATTACTGCAGGAATGACAGAGGTGTAGCATCCATTAGGGAAGAGAAAAGAAAACTGGTACAAATTTGTTCCATCAAACTAAAGTGGAGAAGCAGGGTTGTCAGAGAGAGCTGACCATGTTCTTTTGTATTGGATATATGCTTACATGTAAATTAGGAGGAATTAGTTTGATATTAAGACAGAACCATAACTTGCATTGACAGGGGTTCCTGCTGGCACTTGTCTGGTGCTGGTACTCGATGATAGAGAAATTCAGCACGATTTCTAAGAGTCTCTGGTACCTGCTTGTATTAGAGAAGTTCAAGATCAGAGGAGACTGAAGTGTTTGGCCAAACCAACTACAACTGCTGTGATTCCAGGATCCCGATAAGTGCAATATCTGGCCTGGGACAACTTATCACGACTAAAGAAAAATCTCCTGTATAGACAAAAACGTTCCCCCAAAAGATTAACATAAACAATTCTAGTGAAACAAAAGAACGGTGGGATGATTTAAATCCCCAACCTGCCTCTCAGTACCAGTAGTTAAATAGAGTGATTAACATCAACTTGAAAATTTGTAACAATGTACTATGGACATATTGTCTGTTGTATGTAAATATCTTTATATATATTTGTAAATATATCTATCCATCTAAATTAATTCTCATTGAACTGTAGTCCTGACTAAAACAACTTTAGGCTCAGGACCAATAAAGTTTAACAAAAGAAATTTTAAATATAAAATTTAACAGCTGGAGTTGGTTGATTTTATCATAGTATTTAGTATATGTTTGTATATGTTTTTGTATTGAGATTCTTTAACAACACTCTTACAATACCCTAGACACTTTATGTAGCTTTCAGTCACGCTAGTCAATAAAGAATATAACTTAGAGTGAGATCGTAGGGTGGTAACAAGAAAGGTACTCTGTAACACAGTTGTCCATTGTTTACCTCAGAGACCTTCACAGTTGATCTCACTCAAGTACAACTATACGCATACCATTCTTCTTAACATCAAAACCCACCACATATATTGGGGTCTCTAAGTCCGAGATTTGAATTTGGCATATATAGAGGAATGTTTGAAATAGGAATCTCATACAGCATATATTAACTAACTCCAGGAATAAAAATTAGCAGTAGGATATAAATTCAAGATTGTATTACTAGTGTTAGTAGAGGTTAGAAACACCCCCTAAAAAGACAAAAATAATTAAGAGGAGATTTACAGTGATAGGTTGTCACAGCCAGTAGTAATTAGTTAATTATAGTTAGTATTTATTTTAGTTAAGTTTAAGATTGTCTTAGAACCTGATTAGACCTGCTTGAGTTAGAATGGCTGATTTGGCCAAGTTCAGATCTGCCGCTGTGCAGACTGCTAAAGAGATGGGCATGGATGGACCAGAGCTAGTTCAATATGTAACTTCAGAATGCGACAAGTATATTAAAAGGGAGGATAGGAAGTTAGCAGAAGAAAGAAAATTACAGTTACAAATTGAGGCTGACAAAGAACTTAAGAGGCTGCAGATTGAGGCTGACAAGGAGGCTAGGGCATTGGAGGCAGATAGGGAGGCAGAGATTAAAAGGCTTCAGTATAAAGAGAAGAAGTTGGAGGCTGAAGAAAAGAGACTAGCTGCAGAAATAGAAGAAAAGAAACAGGCTGCTGAAAGGGAAGCAGAAGAAAAGAGACATGCTGCTGAAAGGGAAGCAGAAGAAAAGAGACAGGCTGCTGAAAGGGAAGCAGAAGAAAAGAGACAGGCTGCTGAAAGTGAAGCAGAAGAATAGAGACAGGCTGCTGAAAGGGAAGACAAGCGATTGGCTGCAGAGAGGGAAGCAGAAGATAAGAGATTACAAAGGGAGCACGAGTTACGACTAAGGGAGTTGGAATTTCAAGGCAATGCTACTGAAAATGGTGCCAGCCCCTTTGCCTCAGATGCCACTGCTAGTCAGGGAGTCTCAACCTCAGCTATGGGTTTTCAAGTAGACCATTTTGTTGAGAAAGGTGATCACATAGAAGGGTATTTAAGTAGATTTGAACTTGTGGCTACTACATATGGGTTAGAGAGAGAGAGGTGGAGCCTCAAGTTATCCCAGGGTCTTAGGGGAACGGCTTATGAAGTTTTTGCCAAGATGAGCAGAGATGACCAAGACAATTATGACATGTTAAAGCAGGCTCTTTTGTTAAGATACGAAAAGAACGGAGAATTTTATAGAAAAAATTTAGGAATGCCAAACTACTGTCGGGTGAGACCTATCACCAGTTCTCTGCACGGTTAGAGACCTACTTGGAGAAATGGACTGCTCTGGGGAAAACCCAAGATCTTAAGGAAATTATCCTTATTGAGCAGCTAAGAGAGTCCATGGCTCCAGACCTGAGAAAGTTTCTCATGGAACAAGGTGCAGAGAGGCTGGGTGAGTTACTCAATGTCGCTGAGAGGTATCAGGCAGCCCAAGCGGAAGTAGTTGGTAATAAAAAGAAACAGGTAGACAATTTTATGGCACCACAAAACTTTAATAGGTTTGACCATAGAGAACAGAACAAAGGTAAGCACCAGTTTGATAGGCCACGCAATGAATATAAAAATAAAACCCCACAATTCAGTGAAAGGAAATATGATGAAAGAAAATCTTTTAACCAAGGAAAGAGGTGGTGTAAAAATTGTCGGATGGACAACCATAACACCGAAAACTGTAGAAGGAAAACTCCTAATTTCGCTGCAATTAAAATGGGGAGAAAGGGAGTAAAGGTAAACCCTACTGAAGGACAGGAACCTTACCACCCCCAGTGTGTGAAGATGTAACATGCAATGGAGTCACTATAAGGTGTTTGTATGATACTGGATTAGATTATGATTCAGTTGTGAGTTCTCACCTGGTGCAGGCAGATCAATACACCACAGAAACAGTGGAGATTCAAACTGCAACCAGGGACGTAGCGACCATGACACTTCCCATCGCCAGGATAAATGTGAAAACGCGATATGTGGAAGGAATCATCAAAGCAGCAGTGATAAATGAACCAATCTACTCTCTGATATTGGGGTGTAGATATGTTTTCTTGGGGAATCCCAAGAGACCTGTGATCATGGCAACAGTGCAGACCAGATCACAGTATAAAAAGGAGGAGGATAATCCCATAAATACTCATCCAGATGAGATGAGGAAGGCACAGGCTGAGGATAAGACCCTCAAGCCTTGTTTTAAGAAATTGCCCAAATGTGATACACCTCCAGGCAAGAAAGACTTCTATATGAAGAACAAACTGATATATAGGAAGGCCGGAACTGGATCCCATGGTCAGGGACAGCTGGTACTTCCTAAAAAGTATAGGGCAGAGGTAATAAGGAGCTTACATGTTGGGAAAGATGGAGACCATGAGAAAATAGGTACCATCATCCAAAAGGTTGCTCAAAATTATTATTGGCCCGATGAAATGGTTGACATTGAGAATTTTGTAGAAGCATGTAGGCATATTACATGAGGGAACACCCACAAGTGGGAAAATTGATCAGGACCAAGACACGCCACGGGGCAAACTTAGGCCTGAAAATGGAAAGAAAAATAAATTTAATAATGTAGACACCGTGGAATGGGAACCCCCTTTTCACACACAGTCTTCACTTGGATGTATTAAAATGGCCACTATGCGACGAGTACGAAGAATTGTTTTACCCCAGAATAAGCCGACAATACCTCGGTCGGAAGATGTGAACTGGGTGATGATAAAAGAGAGAGAAGATCTCTTACAAGGAATTTAAAGTGGGGAGAAAATCCCAAGAAAAAAATTGGTAGTGGTCGATTTGTGAGTGATGATTCTAGGAAGAAAAGTCCTCACTATAAGGCTTCTAATGGAAGAGACCATACCGGTGCCTGGAAAAATAAGTCAACAATCTTAAAGGTCCATATGTAGCCTTGTTAAGGACATGGACCGATGAAAAGGCAGAAGAAAATATTACCTCATCATATCAATATGTGAACGAGCTGACCACTCGTCTTAAAACTGGCTGGAAACTTGCCAATGAAAATTTGAGACAAGCCAGGAAAAAGCATGCTGCCTATTACAATAAGAAAGCGAAGGACAGAGAATTAGCTGTGGGAGAGAAGGTACTCCTTCTACTGCCCGGCAGCCAGAATAAATTGCAAATTGGATGGCAAGGTCCATATACAGTTCTAGAGAAGGTGTCTAGAACAAATTATAAGATAGATAAGAAGGGGAAAGAGAAAATCTATCATGTGAATCTCCTGAAAAAATATCTGGATAGAGAAAACCAGGAGGAGACACACCTACTGACCTTGTCTGTTGCAATGGAAATGAAAAAGGAACCACTCACCTCTCATGAATATCCTTTACATCCCTATAAGACTGCTGCACAGGTAAAAATCAGTACACACTTGACGAAAAATCAGAGGGAGAGAGTTCAACAGGTTCTGAATGATCATACAGATGTGTTAACGGACCGACCGGGGAATACAAATTTATTAGAATATGATATGAAACTCATAGACCCAACACCAATCTGTATGAGAGCCTATTCGATTCCGTTCGCTAAGGAAAAAGTTTTGAAGGAGGAGATAGATTATCTGTTGAGAGAAGGAATTATCTCGCACAGTGAATCTCCTTACAGCTGCAGTGTTGTTCTGTTGAGAAAACCCTCTGGAGAACACAGACTGTGTATAGATTACAGGAAACTGAATGCTGTCACAGAAGGTCAGGTGGATCCATTACCTGATACAAATCAGCTGTTTGCCAGGCTGAATAAAGCTAAATATTTCTCTAAAGTGGATCTGAGCAAAGGCTACTATCAGATTCCAGTAAAGCCGGAGGTTAGATCTTATTTAGCCTGTAGCACCTCGGAAGGACATTATGAATTTAACATGTTGCCATTCGGGCTGAAAAATGCACCGAGTGTGTTTTCGAGGATGATGAGAAAATTACTGGATCCCCTGAATAATCCATGCATCACCAACTTCATGGATGATATTCTCATAGCGACTGAAACATTTGAGGAACACATTAACTCTCTGAATATGTTGTTTAATCGACTTAGAGAGACACATTTGACCGCTAGACCGACGAAATGTTGTGTTGGATGTAAAGAGCTGGAATTCTTGGGACACACAGTACATCAGGGAAACATGACCCCTGACCCCAAGAACCTGGAGAAGTTGAAAAGAGCACCAAGACCACAGACAAAGAAAGATGTGCGATCTTTTGTCTCATTATGTGGTTTCTACCAACAGTATATTAAAAAACTTTAAAACTCCATATGTGCTCCATTGACTGATTTAACGCGCAAAGGAAATCTTGATAGAATTACTTGGTCAGCGCAGTGTGAATTAGCCTACCAAGAGTTGAAGGAAAAGCTCACAAGCAGGCCTATTTTGAAATTACCTGACTTGAGTCAAGAATTCATTGTGAGAACGGATGCTAGTAATATAGGTTTGGGTGCAGCTCTATTACAAAGGTCAAATTCACTTGATGGGGAATTAACCCCAGTAGCTTATGCTAGCCGTAAGTTGAACTCAGCAGAACAAAAATATTCAACAAGTGAAAAAGAATGTTTAGCTGTCATATGGGCTATAAAAAAGTTCCAGATTTATCTCTATGATAAATCATTTAAGATCCAAACAGATCATAAACCACTCGTGTGTCTGTCACAAGCAAGGCATGAAAATGTTAGATTATTACGTTGGTCGTTGCTCCTACAGCCATACCAGTTTACCATAGAATATATTCCAGGCAAAACCAATGTAGGTGCAGATTTTTTAAGCAGACACCCGTACGACGAACATCAGAGTAGTCACCAGGCATAGGTAGTAAATTTATCTATGTGTATTTAGAAGTAGGAACTGACATATGATAGTCTGTTCTAAGTGGAGAGATATGTGGCGAACTTCTAAATACAATATCTAAATTAGAATATAACAGTATAGTGCATAAAGTCAAAGATAGGATAGTACTACAAATTTTCGGCGAGAATTGTAGTCGTCGCCTACGCCTTCAGCGTATTATTTGATAACGCTTTGGCGGAACCAAAAAGAGTACCCTATTTTTCAAATTCGTCCTTGAGATAAACGTACCACTTTTCCAAGTTCAAATGAAATATTTGCCTAGAATACATTGTGGAAGGGAGGAGAACGGATAGATAACCCAACGCAAATCACGTCTCACATTGTTTCTAAAATTAAAACCAACTTGCTAGCCTTGCCCTTAGGCGGTGTTCAAAAATACGATGTAAACGTTAGAACAAGTGGACACTACGGTTATAAATCACGCTTAGCTCTTATTGCGAATGACGTAATTAGCTTGAAAGTACATGGAAAAATAATTGAACAGGAGGTAGTTTAAAAATAAACAACTAACATAGAAAAAAAGATAGAATTTTGAACCAAGCCACTTAGCCCCATTCAAACCATATATTAGTGTACCTGAAGACTTGCTGACCAAGAATATGTTGTTAGTTATCTAAATAGTCCATTAAATAATCAAATATGGGTAATAATACATAGAGAATCGGAGATACTGTCAGGTCAAGTCATGTCTGCTTAGATTGAATAGCATATTTTTTGGGAAAAAATTAAGTGAAAGAAAGGCTAAGATAGTACGATGAAGTGGATTGGATGAAATTTGAAGGAACCCGAAATATTATTGGCTAACCTAAATATACAAATCTAGTTGGTAGTAGTAACTCATAGTGGTTTGAGATATTTTTTTAAAAAGTTTCATTCAAAAAAAAAGAGATGCTTGGTCTCATTGGCCAAAGCTTTTTACATGATAGGAAAAGTAGGCTGCTCGCTGCCATTTTTTCAAAATATTCAGAGGAGCAAGCAGCGATGAGCAGACTTGTGCGTGGTTTAAAACTAACTAACAACAGAAAGCAGTCTGAACAGAGGCAGTGATGAAAGTGTGCCATATTCTATTGCCTGATTCATCGTTACTTGTTTACATTTCCTTGATATGTGGTAAGATTGATTTTATTGACTTTTTAATTAAAAAAGGGTTGTGTGTGAAAAAAAGAAAAGGCCATGTAAAAGATTGTAATTAAATGGTTCCATGGCAGACTTAGGCATAGCCTAGATGTTGATCCATCATATAAGGGACTATCTAAGAAGTTTAAAACTACAGGACTATATATATATGATGGTCATACAGGAACATTACACCTATCTTATTGCATGGAAAAGATTACTGCAGGAATGACAGAGGCGTAGCATCCATTAGGGAAGAGAAAAGAAAACTGGTACAAATTTGTTCCATCAAACTAAAGTGGAGAAGCAGGGTTGTCAGAGAGAGCTGACCATGTTCTTTTGTATTGAATGTATGTTTACATGTAAATTAGGAGGAATTAGTTTGATATTAAGACAGAACCATAACTTGCATTGACAGGGGTTCCTGCTGGCACTTGTCTGGTGCTGGTACTCGATGATAGAGAAATTCAGCACGATTTCTAAGAGTCTCTGGTACCTGCTTGTATTAGAGAAGTTCAAGATCAGAGGAGACTGAAGTGTTTGGCCAAACCAACTACAACTGCTGTGATTCCAGGATCCCGATAAGTGCAATATCTGGCCTGGGACAACTTATCACGACTAAAGAAAAATCTCCTGTATAGACAAAAACGTTCCCCCAAAAGACTAACATAAACAATTCTAGTGAAACAAAAGAACGGTGGGATGATGTAAATCCCCACCCTGCCTCTCAGTACCAGTAGTTAAATGGAGTGATTAACATCATTTTGAAAATTTTTAACAATGTACTATGGACATATTGTCTGTTGTATGTAAATATCTTTATATATATTTGTAAATACATCTATCCATCTAAATTGATTCTCACTGAACTGTAGTCCTGACCAAAACAACTTTAGGCTCAGGACCAATAAAGTTTAACAAAAGAAATTTTAAATATAAAATTTAACAGCTGAAGTTGGTTGATTTTATCATAGTATTTAGTATATGTTTGTATATGTTTTTGTATTGAGATTCTTTAACAACACTCTTACAATACCCTAGACACTTTATGTAGCTTTCAGTCACGCTAGTCAATAAAGAATATAACTTAGAGTGAGATCGTAGGGTGGTAACAAGAAAGGTACTCTGTAACACAGTTGTCCATTGTTTACCTCAGAGACCTTCACAGTTGATCTCACTCAAGTACAACTATACGCACACCATTCTTCTTAACATCAAAACCCACCACATATATTGGGGTCTCTAAGTCCGAGATTT
Source organism: Oreohelix idahoensis (assembly GCA_024509875.1). Taxonomy (NCBI): domain Eukaryota; kingdom Metazoa; phylum Mollusca; class Gastropoda; order Stylommatophora; family Oreohelicidae; genus Oreohelix; species Oreohelix idahoensis. Next base: position 21,107 of record JAMPIV010006504.1, on the reverse strand, counting down.
GAATTTGGCATATATAGAGGAATGTTTGAAATAGGAATCTCATACAGCATATATTAACTAACTCCTGGAATAAAAATTAGCAGTAGGATATAAATTCAAGATTGTATTACTAGTGTTAGTAGAGGTTAGAAACACCCCCTAAAAAGATAAAAATAATTAAGAGGAGATTTACAGTGATAGGTTGTCACAACCAGTAGTAATTAGTTAATTATAGTTAGTATTTATTTTAGTTAAGTTTAAGATTGTCTTAGAACCTGATTAGACCTGCTTGAGTTAGAATGGCTGATTTGGCCAAGTTCAGATCTGCCGCTGTGCAGACTGCTAAAGAGATGGGCATAGATGGACCAGAGCTAGTTCAATATGTAACTTCAGAATGCGACAAGTATATTGAAAGGGAGGATAGGAAGTTAGCAGAAGAAAGAAAATTACAGTTACAAATTGAGGCTGACAAAGAACTTAAGATGCTGCAGATTGAGGCTGACAAGGAGGCTAGGGCATTGGAGGCAGATAGGGAGGCAGAGATTAAAAGGCTCCAGTATGAAGAGAAGAAGTTGGAGGCTGAAGAAAAGAGACTAGCTGCAGAAAGAGAAGAAAAGAGACAGGCTGCTGAAAGGGAAGCAGAAGAAAAGAGACAGGCTGCTGAAAGGGAAGCAGAAGAAAAGAGACAGGCTGCTGAAAGGGAAGCAGAAGAAAAGAGACAGGCTGCTGAAAGTGAAGCAGAAGAATAGAGACAGGCTGCTGAAAGGGAAGACAAGCGATTGGCTGCAGAGAGGGAAGCAGAAGATAAGAGATTACAAAGGGAGCACGAGTTACGACTAAGGGAGTTGGAATTTCAAGGCAATGCTACTGAAAATGGTGCCAGCCCCTTTGCCTCAGATGCCACTGCTAGTCAGGGAGTCTCAACCTCAGCTATGGGTTTTCAAGTAGACCATTTTGTTGAGAAAGGTGATCACATAGAAGGGTATTTAAGTAGATTTGAACTTGTGGCTACTACATATGGGTTAGAGAGAGAGAGGTGGAGCCTCAAGTTATCCCAGGGTCTTAGGGGAACGGCTTATGAAGTTTTTGCCAAGACGCTGTAATTTTTGCTGTAAAGACGTTATTTCTTACTACACCTGTAGTACACCACTGTAAAGTATCAGTCTGTCTGCTCTGTAAGGAAGAGTGGTGTGTTGTTGAGATCAGGCATGCTCCAGTCTACCCAGCTGTAAATGGGTAACTCACCCTAGTCCTGAGTTAGGGAAGGCAAAGGCTCCAGGGGAAGCAGGCCCTAAACTTGGTCACTTCAGCCGACGCAGGATGGTGTATGTATGAAGTAGTAGTGTAGAGTGTGATTACCGCGAATGGTGTACTGTTCGTGTGCTGACCAATATAATCACTCATACACATGTGTCTACAAGGCACCAATGCAGACTGCTGGAATCTTAGTTTACTCAATTTATTCAGACGTACACACTGGGACATACGAGTACATCAGGCTTTGTTGACATAACAATTTGTAGGTATACATAGCAGATCTGAAGTCATGACACATGCAGAAATAATGGGTAGTACATCAAAGTTCAATGTCATGATACATCATCTTATGAAACCACGAAAAGGGGGGTTTCTAGCAGGATTGAGATCTCTCTGTCACTGTCCGATAATAAGATAAATAATCTGTTCTCTTGGCAGTGATCAAAACAGACGATGACCGAAATCCAACATGGCTACCTTCCTGAGTTGTCGTTCACTCATTCATAGGAAGAATATCAGCCAAAGTTAATTTACAATGGATATATAAAGGATTTCATGAATGGTTCCATGCAGCACTACGGTGATCAGGTTAGTTCACGTAGCCATAACCGCTGCAGGAAAATCTGTCATCTTCGTCGATATAAAACACGACACTAGCATATCGAAGCACCCAAAAGTCAAGCTAGGACTAACCGACGAGAGATCATCAAAAATACGAGCTGGGTTTACCTGGAGTCCGAATCATCTATATACTGACATAAGGAGAGTCTCTAACACAAACTATCGTAGAGACACTATCTCCTCCAGAAGAAAAAAACCACTTCGTAAGACATTTTTTCTTGACGAAGGGACCAGCTCTTGGAAAACGTACCCCGCCATTCTTAGCAGTACATCGGAACTCATCACGACTTGTTAAGACAACTCATACTTCCGCTAACAAGAATCTAGTCCCTCGTACCCATCCAAAATATACAATATAGGACTGATTCTACTTGTACTAATAATATGTAATACATATGAATTCAGGCCATAAACACAATAAGCAAATTAATATATTTTCTGGCCCTAAAATTAAGTACAAACGCAAGCGTACTATTCTTGCGCTGGATCGATATCCAGACCGATTACTCCTATAATCAAAAGTGTGAATCAAACATGGATTATCTCGCTTTTACAATAAACAGCATTTTCATACACAGATAAATGAATGTCTATATTTTTCCCATATTAAATAGCCATATCGATTTTTTTGTAATATGTGCGTCAAAAATATGCACGCAACAGATTACCACACCCCTCGGAAAAAAAAAATGGTACTTTTTTTTTTTTTGAAATACATCTAGGAGCAACATACAATAGGCTCACAACGCACCAATAACAATGCGCAGATGATAAGCATAAGTTTTATGACCTTAGAGAAAGCACTTCTCTAAGTATTAATATTTCCAGAGAGGTGTCACCAACGCATACTACAATATTAGCAATGACACAATTTCCACATTAGTTTATACATAAATTCCATCTAAGATATCTTAACATCATGATCATCAAAGACGAAAAACATTGAAAAAATCAGCGGTGAATAAATATCCATGAACCGCTAAGTAGTGTTACAATCAATATATGATATATTACATATGTGTACACATTTCAACATAGAAACAATTGTATCAAAGCTGTATAACAGTTATGAATCATGTGGGCATCTAGACAAAATATCTGCCATCACATTTTCTGACCCACGGATAGCTCGCACCGAAAAATGAAATGGCTGTAGAGCAATCGCGTATCGCGTTGATCTCGCGCTCTTCAGATTTTTACTCTGAATAGCCGTAAGAGCTTTCTGGTCAGTTTCCACAATGAAATGCGCGCCCAGAAGAAATCTTTGTAGTTTAAGGATTGACCAAACCATAGCCAATAATTCACGGTCTAGGACCGAGTAATTCTTCTCTGCGGCATTTAATTTCCGAGAAATATACATCACAGGATGCAGAGTTCCAGAGTACTCTTGCATTAGTGCAGCTCCAATCCCGGTGGATGAAGCGTCACTACGAAGAATAAATGTCTTATCCTTAGAAGGTAATACTAGGATAGGTGAAGTAGAAAACATAGTTTTAACCTTATCCAAAGAGGATTGACATTCTTGAGTCCAATGGACTACATTAGGAGACCCTTTCTTTAGCAAGGAAGAAAGAGGTGACATAATGGAGGACAGATTCGGTATGAATCGTCCATAAAATTGTATTAGACCTAAGAGACTTCGTACTTGCTTTTTAGTCTTAGGAATAGAAATGTTAAGTATCTTACTTGTATTATGGTCTTCTGTTTTTAGGAACCCATGACCAACACGGTGTCCTAAGAAAGATATTTCGCTAAAACCAATACATGCTTTCGATGGTTTCGCTGTCAGGTTATGCTCGCGTAAGATAGACAATAGTTCATTTATACCATTATAGTGATCGTTCCAAGTATCACTGAAAAGACAGATGTCATCAAGATACGCAATGACATCTGAGCGATGAGATAGGATTCGACGCATCATGCGTACAAATGTAGCAGGGGCGTTCATAAGACCGAAAGGCATGAAATTCCATTGGAATAGACCCCTAGGCGTCGAAAAAGCAGTAAACGGTTTGGCGTGTTCGGATAGTGGAACTTGCCAATATCCCTTAGACAAATCGAGTTTAGTAAAGAAGTGAGAATTCGATAGTCTCGTAAGTAGCTCTTCTAGTAAAGGCATAGGTTCAGCATCGAATTTAGTCACTTGATTCAATTTGCGATAATCCACGCAAAGACGTATGTTATTGTCTTTTTTCCGTACTATAACCATCGGCGAAGAATATGCTGATGTGGATGGTTCAATAATTTTTAACTCTATCATCTCATCTAACTCTTTCTCTACCTGTGCTTGGAAATGTATCGGGATAGGATACGGTCTGACTCTTATAGGACTATGGTCAGTAAGAATAATGTCATGTTGAATGACATCCGTTTGACCAGGAATGTCAGTAAGGACATCCTGAAATTGTTCTAACATAGTAGAAACTTGTTTCTGCTCTCCTGGAGATAATTCTGGAGAAATTGCAACATCTTTCCATGATTCATTAGAGTGAAGAGGAATCATTGGAAAAGGTAAATTTACATCCGAGAAACTCGTTTCCTCATCCTGTATTACTGACAGAGATGAGTACTGTCCATGTTGGACTGGAAAATCGTCCGTTGCCTGGAAAACAGGTTGTAAATAATCAGGACGTTCATGGAATTCCGTGAGCATGTTGATGTGGAAGGTTTTACGCTTCCCGTCAATATCGACGATATAGTCAACATCGGAAACCTTTGATATTATATCGTACGGACCTTTCCAAGAAATGAGAAGTCTATTTTCCCTACAAGGTAGCAAGACAAATGCTTTGTCACCTGGACAAAGTTGACGCAAACATCTCTTTTTATTGGCAAATTCCCTTGCCTTCTGTTTCGCAAATTCAGAAGAAGCAGTTGCCAATTTGCATGCTTCAATAATCTTGTGTCTAAGTGCGATGACATATTCATAAGAGGATTTTGTGTCATCGACAATATTATCAGCAGTTATAAGATCATGAAGTAAGGACATAGGACCTCGCGGTTTCGTGCCAAAGACAAGTTCAAAGGGAGAAAATCCTGTATGTTCGTTGGCGACCTCTCTATATGCAAAGAGAGCCGCGGGTAAAACCCTATCCCAATCCTGAGGATGATCTTCTGTTATCTTACCTAGTAGGTTTTTCAGAGTTCTATTCAAACGTTCCACCATCCCATTGGACATAGGATGATAAATACTACTCAGCGATCTCTCTATCTTCAGAGTCGACATTACTTGAGACATGGTATCCGATATAAGTTGGGTACCATGGTCGGATAATATTTCTGCTGGAAACCCCAGACGAGAAAATATTAACCAAAGAGCATCTGCGACATCAGCAGTAGTTATGCTCTTAGAGGAACAGCCTCCGGCCAACGTGTGCACATATCAACACACGTCAGAATAAATTGGTGTCCTCTAGCAGACTTTATCTTAAATGGACCAATGATGTCTATCGCCATTTTTTGAAATGGCCGAATGGGAATGTCTGCAGCCTGAATAGGTGCATCATGGCGTGGACCTCTGGATTTAATCTCTTGACATACTTTACAAGATCGACAATAGATTCGTATGTCCTTATTCACAGCAGGCCAAAAGAAAGATTGAAGAACTCTAGCTTTAGTACGGGAAAAACCCATATGTCCAGCACACTGCGAATCATGAGCGTGCTGTAAAATTTTAACTCTCATATTTTTAGGCACAAGGATTTGAGAATGAATGGACTTAGCGGAGTCTTGTACCATACGTACAAGTACGCCATTCTTCATCGTAATCCAAGATTTACGATTTGTATCCTTATTCGGATCACCTTTTGTTGCCAGAGTAAAGAATTTCTTTAGAGTAGGATCATCTTCCTGCTGTTTAATAAAGGAATCGTGTGAAATCTCCAAGGGATCATCTTGGATCTGCGCATCATTATCTTCAGAATGTGAAGATTGTGGCATATTGAGAGCTTGAACCCTAGTGATTACTGCATTAGCAGATTGCATATTAACATTTTCCCAATTAGAGATTTGCTGTGGAGTGCATTCTTTCACTCCATGAATGCGACCGATGATAAGATCAGCGATCGGATTCGGCAAGAGACATGCTTGCACCTCTCCTGTAAAGAACGGTGTAGCAATATTGATAATGGCAGTGGAGTACTTCTCCAATGTGCCACCAAATGTTACACATTTGACTATATTGCCCGTAGCTCGAGAAGGATTTACGAGTGATTGCCTCACTCCAATGGTAGTGCACCCCGAGTCGAAAAGAATTGATACCGGAGTACCATCTATTAGGCCCCTATTAAAGACAAGAGCACCCCTTCCATTATGCGCAATTGACGCATGGAGAGCGGGAAGTGGGTGACCGCAGCTTAAAGTAGAAACTGTGGTTGGATCGAATAATGTTTTGCATTGCGAACACTCAGATGCTCTAGCAAAATCGAAAGCGGAATTTGCTACACTATTGGAGTCTTTTTTATCATTATTCTGATTATCGGTGTCGTGGAACTCCTGTTGTGCAGAGTTAGCCTGGTAATAAGATTTACCATGTCTTTTGTGTTGTGATCTACCTCGGTTATAATTGTCTCTATAATTATTATTGCCTCTGTTATAACCCCTATTTGGGTTTGAATCATAATATTCATGATCATAATCATCATGCTCGTTATATTGAGTATCCCTGTAATATTGTTTCTTTTGTCTCCATGAAGCACTTGGGTAGTTCCTATAGCTACTCCCTTTCCGAGAATTTCTAACATTATGGGAACCCCTCGCGTGTCGAGGACTATCAGCCCGATTCCAGTTCTTCGAAGAAGAACCCTGATTTGAGTGGTTATCTTGGTTTTGATACTTATTCCAATTAACCTTTTTATCAAATTTATTTTTAGCTCCTTGGAATTTATGTGAGTAATTCTGATTATACTCTGTTGCCGAAGCAACTGGCATACTCTCTTTAATGTTAGAGTTACTAAGAATCATGTCAGGGTGTGCCGTGGCATACTGGTCACAATATTCTTCCATTTGCTTTATTGTACTAGGTTTACGCTCATGTAAGAACTCTAGGAATGATTTATTTACAGAAGACATGACCTTGTCTCTTAGCAATAAATCTGTAAGACCACCAAATGTTTTCTCTGTTTTGGATAATTCAATCCATCGCGAAAGTGTAATTCGTGCTTTTGAGATGAAATCTGAGAATTCTACACCTACCTCAGGTCTCATTGTTTTAAACAAAAGACGGTAACCTTCCTCAGACAGCTGATATCTCTTTATCAAAGCTGCCCTAACAGCATCATAATTGTCTTTGTCGGCCTCTTCAACAAAATATAACTTACTCAGAGACTCCCCTTTTAGATTTTCAGACAACTGATTCACATACTGTGATTTGTCAACATTATGAGATCGACAAGCCCGTTCAAATCTAGAAAGCCAAAATATTATGTCATCACTGGTAGGGTTAAACGCTGGTACTTTGACCTTGTACACAAAGGGTTTACCATTACCACCAGATGCCTGATTAACATTACTCATACATGTCAATTTTAATTTCTCTAATTCAAACTCATGTTCTCTTATTGCTTTTCTCTCTTCAGCTTCTCTATCTAATCTTTTCTGTTCTGCAGCAGCTTCTAGTTTTTTCTGTTCTGCAGCAGCAGCAACTTCTAGTTTTTTCTGTTCTGCAGCAGCTTCTAGTTTTTTCTGTTCTGCAGCAGCTTCTAATTTCTTCTGTTCTGCCTCAAATCTCCTTTCCTCCACTTGCATCTGCAATTTCTTAAGTTCAGCAGCAGTATCAGCTTCTTTTTCTAATCTTTTTTTTCTTCAGCTAAGGCTTTCCTTTCTTCTGCAGCAGCTTTTTTTTCTTCTATTTGAAGTCTTCTCTCCTCAGCCGCAGCTTTTTTTTCCTCAGCAGCAATTTTTTTTTCTTCAACAGCAGCAGCAATTTTTTTCTCTTCTGCAGCTAATGCTTTGTCATATTGAGCAACAGCCCATTGTTCTAAGTCTTTTCCAGTCTTATCAAAAGATTTTCCTAGTGTAATGAAATAATCTAAGGTAGACATATTGTCTTCTTAAATCAGAAACCTGAAAAAGTAAATAAATTACTCTCTTTGTTAATGGGAGACAAGTCTATACCTTAGACTTAGTCTTAGTCCAAACTTGTATGGTTTACAAATAACAATGATAACTTGAGTACCTGTGGACAACAATAATTGTATCTCAAATACTGTGGGTCTTGTATACCTCACTGTAATCAAAGATCACTTGAGTACCTGTGGAAAAAAAATATTTCCCTTTACCAATAACTTTGGGAGACAAGCCTTACAAAGGTCTTGTATATCTCAATGTAATCAAAGATCACTTGAGTACCTGTGGAAAAAAATATTTCCCTTTACCAATAACTTTGGGAGACAAGCCTTACAAAGGTCTTGTATATCTCAATGTAATCAAAGATCACTTGAGTACCTGTGGAGAAAAAAATATTTCCCTTTTCCAATAACTTTGGGAGACAAGCCTTACAAAGGTCTTGTATACCTCAATGTAATCAAAGATCACTTGAGTACCTGTGGAAAAAAAATATTTCCCTTTTCCAATAACAATCAGAAAGTACTGATCTGTAGTATACTATCAGTGTATACCACTATACGTCATATGTCAACTAAAGACATTACAAATGACAAACAAGAAAAGACAATCTGAAAACATTTGCAGAGATCAAATTAAATTAAATAGGGGAAATGAAAAAAATGATCACAGAACCTGTGATGATAACTGCCATAAGATAACAAGACAAATAACGCTACAGTGTATAAACATAAAGGTGTAAAAAACTGAAATGAAAGGAAAGATGAGACCTACAATTATACAAACAAATCAAACAAAACTAAGGAACACAAAAAATGTTACAAATACAAATATGAAACAGTCGTCACAACTAACCAAATATTTGCAAACTATGTTGCAAGCAAATTTCAATTAAGAAATTGCTCCCTATCGAACGCCAGAACAAGACCAATATTACTCGGTGTTTCCTGTTCTAGTCACACAGAATATAAACTAATTTAATACACAACAAATAACATGTAAGCATAAATAGCATATAGCATACAATATCATTTTATGTCATGAATGGAATGTGTTGCCAGTATAGTGTTGTAAAGTAGGCACAGTTTATTTAAATAATACTAACTTGCCACTTTATTCAGTAATAGATTTAAGTTTAAACTATTACACTGTCAATTTTTTCTCTGTTGAGCATATGAAGATCCCACGATGAACTATGCACTTTATTCAGCAACACTGCGATTCTTCTGTACGTTGAGAAATGTCAACAATATTGCTCCAGATATTTTCTACACTTGATACCACTGTCCTGTGTAATACTGTCTGTACAGGGAAAAACTGTCAACAAGTGCTGACCTAGATACAGCATCCTATCGGTAATACAGGTCAAGCTGTCCTACTGGTGTTGATGTGTTCAAACAAATGTTCTTTCAGCTGTAAACTGTGATTCTCAACACAAAACTGCGTAAGCTGGACCCAGGAATCTGGCTCGCCACTGTAAAGACGTTATTTCTTACTACACCTGTAGTACACCACTGTAAAGTATCAGTCTGTCTGCTCTGTGAGGAAGAGTGGTGTGTTGTTGAGATCAGGCATGCTCCAGTCTACCCAGCTGTAAATGGGTAACTCACCCTAGTCCTGAGTTAGGGAAGGCAAAGGCTCCAGGGGAAGCAGGCCCTAAACTTGGTCACTTCAGCCGACGCAGGATGGTGTATGTATGAAGTAGTAGTGTAGAGTGTGATTACCGCGAATGGTGTACTGTTCGTGTGCTGACCAATATAATCACTCATACACATGTGTCTACAAGGCACCAATGCAGACTGCTGGAATCTTAGTTTACTCAATTTATTCAGACGTACACACTGGGACATACGAGTACATCAGGCTTTGTTGACATAACAATTTGTAGGTATACATAGCAGATCTGAAGTCATGACACATGCAGAAATAATGGGTAGTACATCAAAGTTCAATGTCATGATACATCATCTTATGAAACCACGAAAAGGGGGGTTTCTAGCAGGATTGAGATCTCTCTGTCACTGTCCGATAATAAGATAAATAATCTGTTCTCTTGGCAGTGATCAAAACAGACGATGACCGAAATCCAACATGGCTACCTTCCTGAGTTGTCGTTCACTCATTCATAGGAAGAATATCAGCCAAAGTTAATTTACAATGGATATATAAAGGATTTCATGAATGGTTCCATGCAGCACTACGGTGATCAGGTTAGTTCACGTAGCCATAACCGCTGCAGGAAAATCTGTCATCTTCGTCGATATAAAACACGACACTAGCATATCGAAGCACCCAAAAGTCAAGCTAGGCCTAACCGACGAGAGATCATCAAAAATACGAGCTGGGTTTACCTGGAGTCCGAATCATCTATATACTGACATAAGGAGAGTCTCTAACACAAACTATCGTAGAGACACTATCTCCTCCAGAAGAAAAAACCACTTCGTAAGACATTTTTTCTTGACGAAGGGACCAGCTCTTGGAAAACGTACCCCGCCATTCTTAGCAGTACATCGGAACTCATCACGACTTGTTAAGACAACTCATACTTCCGCTAACAAGAATCTAGTCCCTCGTACCCATCCAAAATATACAATATAGGACTGATTCTACTTGTACTAATAATATGTAATACATATGAATTCAGGCCATAAACACAATAAGCAAATTAATATATTTTCTGGCCCTAAAATTAAGTACAAACGCAAGCGTACTATTCTTGCGCTGGATCGATATCCAGACCGATTACTCCTATAATCAAAAGTGTGAATCAAACATGGATTATCTCGCTTTTACAATAAACAGCATTTTCATACACAGATAAATGAATGTCTATATTTTTCCCATATTAAATAGCCATATCGATTTTTTTGTAATATGTGCGTCAAAAATATGCACGCAACAATGAGCAGAGATGACCAAGACAATTATGACATGTTAAAGCAGGCTCTTTTGTTAAGATACGAAAAGAACGGAGAATTTTATAGAAAAAATTTAGGAATGCCAAACTACTGTCGGGTGAGACCTATCACCAGTTCTCTGCACGGTTAGAGACCTACTTGGAGAAATGGACTGCTCTGGGGAAAACCCAAGATCTTAAGGAAATTATCCTTATTGAGCAGCTAAGAGAGTCCATGGCTCCAGACCTGAGAAAGTTTCTCATGGAACAAGGTGCAGAGAGGCTGGGTGAGTTACTCAATGTCGCTGAGAGGTATCAGGCAGCCCAAGCGGAGGTAGTTGGTAATAAAAAGAAACAGGTAGACAATTTTAAGGCACCACAAAACTTTAATACGTTTGACCATAGAGAACAGAACAAAGGTAAGCACCAGTTTGATAGGCCACGCAATGAATATAAAATAAAACCCCACAATTCAGTGAAAGGAAATATGATGAAAGAAAATCTTTTAACCAAGGAAAGAGGTAATGTAAAAATTGTCGGATGGACAACGATAACACCGAAAACTGTAGAAGGAAAACTCCTAATTTCGCTGCAATTAAAATGGGGAGAAAGGGAGTAAAGGTCAACCCTACTGAAGGACAGGAACCTTACCACCCCCAGTGTGTGAAGATGTAACATGCAATGGAGTCACTATAAGGTGTTTGTATGATACTGGATTAGATTATGATTCAGTTGTGAGTTCTCACCTGGTGCAGGCAGATCAATACACCACAGAAACAGTGGAGATTCAAACTGCAACCAAGGACGTAGCGACCATGACACTTCCAATCGCCAGGATAAATGTGAAAACGCGATATGTGGAAGGAATCATCAAAGCAGCAGTGATGAATGAACCAATCTACCCTCTGATATTGGGGTGTAGATATGTCTTCTTGGGGAATCCCAAGAGACCTGTGATCATGGCAACAGTGCAGACCAGATCACAGTATAAAAAGGAGGAGGATAATCCCATAAATACCCATCCAGATGAGATGAGGAAGGCACAGGCTGAGGATAAGACCCTCATGCCTTGTTTTAAGAAATTGCCCAAATGTGATACACCTCCAGGCAAGGGAGACTTCTATATGAAGAACAAACTGATATACAGGAAGGCCGGAACTGGATCCCATGGTCAGGGACAGCTGGTACTTCCTAAAAAGTATAGGGCAGAGGTAATAAGGAGCTTACATGTTGGGAAAGATGGAGACCATGAGAAAATAGGTACCATCATCCAAAAGGTTACTCAAAATTATTATTGGCCCGATGAAATGGTTGACATTGAGAATTTTGTAGAAGCATGTAGGCATATTACATGAGGGAACACCCACAAGTGGGAAAATTGATCAGAACCTAGACACGCCACGGGGCAAACTTACGCCTGAAAACGGAAAGAAAAATAAATTTAATAATGTAGACACCGTGGAATGGGAACCCCCTTTTCACACACAGTCTTCACTTGGATGTATTAAAATGGCCACTATGCGACGAGTACGAAGAATTGTTTTACCCCAGAATAAGCCGACAATCCCTCGGTCGGAATCATGTGAACTGGGTGATGATAAAAGAGAGAGAAGATCTCTCACAAGGAATTTAAAGTGGGGAGACAATCCCAAGAAAAAAATTGGTAGTGGTCTTCTTCTTCTTCTTCGTTCGTCCTGAAAAGGACGGTGGTTGCGTTGTGTCTGTTTACGCCTAAGCTGTGATATCTGCACCTTTCGGTCGACACATCCGACTTCTGCACGGCATTTTTACGACCGGGTTTGCCTTCCCATTTCGATCCACACTCGCTCAGCCAGCCTGCACAGCTACAGACTGTTTCCAGGACCACCACGTGGAGGTAGAGTGCGGTCTTGACCAGCTCTGGTTCGCTGGTCCTGACGCAGGCAGTCAAGCTATGAGTCGCTGACTGCGGTCTCTATTGCTGCGTCTTGAGGTCGGTAGTGGTCGATTTGTGAGTGATGATTCTAGGAAGAAAAGTCCTCACTATAAGGCTTCTAATGGAAGAGACCATACCGGTGCCTGGAAAAATAAGTCAACAATCTTAAAGGTCCATATGTAGCCTTGTTAAGGACGTGGACCGATGAAAAGGCAGAAGAAAATATTACCTCATCATATCAATATGTGAACGAGCTGACCACTCGTCTTAAAACTGGCTGGAAACTTGCCAATGAAAATTTGAGACAAGCCAGGAAAAAGCATGCTGCCTATTACAATAAGAAAGCGAAGGACAGAGAATTAGCTGTGGTAAAGAAGGTACTCCTTCTACTGCCCGGCAGCCAGAATAAATTGCAAATTGGATGGCAAGGTCCATATACAGTTCTAGAGAAGGTGTCTAGAACAAATTATAAGATAGATAAGAAGGGGAAAGAGAAAATCTATCATGTGAATCTCCTGAAAAAATATCTGGATAGAGAAAACCAGGAGGAGACACACCTACTGACCTTGTCTGTTGCAATGGAAATGAAAAAGGAACCACTCACCTCTCACGAATATCCTTTACATCCCTATGAGACCGCTGCACAGGTAAAAATCAGTACACACTTGACGAAAAATCAGAGGGAGAGAGTTCAACAGGTTCTGAATGATCATACAGATGTGTTAACGGACCGATCGGGGCATACAAATTTATTAGAATATGATATGAAACTCATAGACCCAACACCAATCTGTATGACAGCCTATTCGATTCCGTTCGCTAAGGAAAAAGCTTTGAAGGAGGAGATAGATTATCTGTTGAGAGAAGGAATTATCTCGCACAGTGAATCTCCTTACAGCTCCAGTGTTGTTCTGTTGAGAAAACCCTCTGGAGAACACAGACTGTGTATAGATTACAGGAAACTGAATGCTGTCACAGAAGGTCAGGTGGATCCATTACTGTTACCGATGATGAATATTAACGGTGTATGGGTGGCGTAGGTGTGCCGTCGTATCTGTGTTAGGTATGTATTCGTGAGTGTGTGGTAGAACAGTCACTCACAACACAGGTACGTAAATAATAGTCATGGATGGCCGTAAACATCTGGTGTAATTTAAATGTCGATTTATTAAGTCACAGCACGATCACGTTTACATTGATATACACACAGTCACATTACAAGTCATTGCAATACAATACTCTTCAACATTCATCAGCAGATCTATATCAAGGCCTAAAGTCCTCACGACTCATCTCTGCGCTATAACACTGCGCTATAATACTGCACCCAGCAGTTCACATAAATTATGGCCTAAAGTCCTCATGACTCACTTATAATACTGCACCCAGCAGTTCACATAAATTATGGCCTAAAGTCCTCATGACTCACTTATAATACTGCACCCAGCAGTTCACATAAATTATGGCCTAAAGTCCTCATGACTCACTTATAATACTGCACCCAGCAGTTCACATAAATAATGGCCTAAAGTCCTCACGACTCATCTCTGCGCTAGACTTATAATACTGCACTATAATACTGCACCCAGCAGTTCACATAAATTATGGCCTAAAGTCCTCATGACTCACTTATAATGCTGCACCCAGCGGTTCACATAAATAATGGCCTAAAGTCCTCACGACTCACTTATAATACTGCACCCAGCAGTTCACATAAATAATGGCCTAAAGTCCTCACGACTCATCTCTGCGCTAGACTTATAATACTGCACTATAATACTGCACCCAGCAGTTCACATAAATTATGGCCTAAAGTCCTCACGACTCACTTATAATACTGCACCCAGCAGTTCACATAAATAATGGCCTAAAGTCCTCACGACTCATCTCTGCGCTAGACTTATAATACTGCACCCAGCAGTTCACATAAATTATGGCCTAAAGTCCTCACGACTCATAATAGCTTCCTCAAAGCTTCACAAATACTTAATATGGCCTGTCCCAATCCTGGACTCATAATAGCTTCCTCAAAGCTTCACAAATACATAATATGGCCTATCCACACAGCAAAAACATTAAGTCGACATTATTCAAAGCACTACGTAGGCATACATCCTCGAAAAACACACTCAGACAGCGTTGACCACTCCCGGTCCAACGCTCCGAATCCCTCTTCTCCTCTCCGGGATCACACACTCTAGTCCCGCCAAAAAACCCAAAACGAGACTCCGCTGTTTTTGAACACAGCTCAAAAACAGTACAGAATAAATACATCTCAGCATTTGAGATAAAAGCGTTCGCACGCTTTCCTGTACTCTGTCACTCAAAATAAAAAGATATGTTTCTATTATAACGTTAAACAAACCTCAGCTTAATCAGGTATACACGTATTGTAACTCATAATCTACTTTGCCCAAAAACATATTCCGAATTACTGCCCTTTCAAAGGATCAACTTGTTACAATTACCTGATACAAATCAGCTGTTTGCCAGGCTGAATAAAGCTAAATATTTCTCTAAAGTGGATCTGAGCAAAGGCTACTATCAGATTCCAGTAAAGCCGGAGGTTAGATCTTATTTAGCCTGTAGCACCTCGGAAGGACATTATGAATTTAACATGTTGCCATTCGGGCTGAAAAATGCACCGAGTGTGTTTTCGAGGATGATGAGAAAATTACTGGATCCCCTGAATAATCCATGCATCACCAACTTCATGGATGATATTCTCATAGCGACTGAAACATTTGAGGAACACATTAACTCTCTGAATATGTTGTTTAATCGACTTAGAGAGACACATTTGACAGCTAGACCGACGAAATGCTGTGTTGGATGTAAAGAGCTGGAATTCTTGGGACACACAGTACATCAGGAAAACATGACCCCTGACCCCAAGAACCTGGAGAAGTTGAAAAGAGCACCAAGACCACAGACAAAGAAAGATGTGCGATCTTTTGTCTCATTATGTGGTTTCTACCAAAAGTATATTAAAAACTTTAACTCCATATGTGCTCCATTGACTGATTTAACGCGCAAAGGAAATCTTGATAGAATTACTTGGTCAGCGCAGTGTGAATTAGCCTACCAAGAGTTGAAGGAAAAGCTCACAAGCAGGCCTATTTTGAAATTACCTGACTTGAGTCAAGAATTCATTGTGAGAACGGATGCTAGTAATATAGGTTTGGGTGCAGCTCTATTACAAAGGTCAAATTCACTTGATGGGGAATTAACCCCAGTAGCTTATGCTAGCCGTAAGTTGAACTCAGCAGAACAAAAATATTCAACAAGTGAAAAAGAATGTTTAGCTGTCATATGGGCTATAAAAAAGTTCCAGATTTATCTCTATGATAAATCATTTAAGATCCAAACAGATCATAAACCACTCGTGTGTCTGTCACAAGCAAGGCATGAAAATGCTAGATTATTACGTTGGTCGTTGCTCCTACAGCCATACCAGTTTACCATAGAATATATTCCAGGCAAAACCAATGTAGGTGCAGATTTTTTAAGCAGACATACGTACGACGAACATCAGAGTAGTCACCAGGCATAGGTAGTAAATTTATCTATGTGTATTTAGAAGTAGGAACTGACATATGATAGTCTGTTCTAAGTGGAGAGATATGTGGTGAACTTCTAAATACAATATCTAAATTAGAATATAAAAGTATAGTGCATAAAGTCAAAGATAGGATAGTACTACAAATTTTCGGCGAGAATTGTAGTCGTCGCCTACGCCTTCAGCGTATTATTTGATAACGCTTTGGCGGAACCAAAAAGGGTACCCTATTTTTCAAATTCGTCCTTGAGATAAACGTACCACTTTTCCAAGTTAAAATGAAATATTTGCCTAGAATACATTGTGGAAGGGAGGAGAACGGATAGATAACCCAACGCAAATCACGTCTCACATTGTTTCTAAAAATAAAACCAACTTGCTAGCCTTGCCCTTAGGCGGTTTTCAAAAATACGATGTAAACGTTAGAACATGTGGACACTACTGTTATAAAACACGCTTAGCTCTTATTGCGAATGACGCAATTAGCTTGAAAGTACACGGAAAAAGAATTGAACAGGAGGTAATTTAAAAATAAACAACTAACATAGAAAAAAAGATAGAATTTTGAACCAAGCCACTTAGCCCCATAAAAATCATATATTAGTGTACCTGAAGACTTGCTGACTGTAACAGACGAACTCAGCCGACCCTGAATGACCCTGAAGTGTTGGATGATATAGTACGACCTTCGTAAAGACCCCTTGGATAAGAACAGTGCCCCGAATATTGTAACCTTTCGTCAAACGAGATTTTTTTTTACCTGGACTCATTAGCTATGCAACCGTTCCACACGTTTGCTGATTAATATGTGGACAGTTTATCTATCGTTCATTCTGGTCATCGCATTGATTTAGGGAGAGATTAAATCACGTCCATGGACATCTCTTGAGAAATCATATGCAGTATTTTCATTAACTTGGCCCAGAGGGGGCGGCGCCAGAATCAAACAGATAGTAGCGACCACTATCAAAGACACAGACGGGGGGGGGGGGGGGGGAAATTTCAGGAAAGACTAGCGCCACGATCAAAGACAGTAGTGGTCCCTGAAACGAGCGACGCAAGTTCCTGCAGGTATTTCGCATCTCGGTGTTAAACACAGAACCGATCGCAGCAGCGAGCGGAGATACGAAGACCAGGGGCGGCATCTCTCTTTAGTCTGGCGGTCAGATCCCCAAAAGTGTCCTGAGATCTAAAAAGGTGTCAATTTTTTCATGTCCCACTCATCTTACAACTAAGTTAGATATATACAGACCACGTAGAAATACACTTTATCACTCGTTGGCCAGACCTTTACAGAAGCACTAGCTATATTTGAAATCCTGCTAGATTATTCCCTGGATTTTTATATATATTTGCAGTGAATTCTATTTCTGTGCAAAACGGTAATATATATATATATATATATATATTGTGTAAAGTGATCAGTGGTCTAGTTCATTCATTCTATTTCACTGGATTTTGTGTTAATTTAAATCTATTAAATTAAACCATCTCAATAGTTCCAGTTGTAAATGTAATGATATATCTGCTATATTATTTCCAAAAAAAAAGATAATAGATGCTTAAATGCTGTAATTAACTTTTAAAGTCGCGAAGGAATTTATAATTAATAAATTTAGTTAAGTCCTATATTTATAGATGTGTGTTTTAACCATTAGAACTCGCGCAGTGTTTATTAAATACATAATAATATACGCGAATATATATATATATTTATAAATAGTCTTAACGGGAAATTCATCGCGCTTTAGAATGTTATTTGATTTTTCGGTATATTACATGTCTTTTTTTCTTTCATACAGAGTGATCGTAAACTTTGCGATCCCAGCAATAAAGAAATCATCTTAAAAACCTCCAGACATATTGATGAAACATTTTTAAATTTAGTCTTGTGGCGGTTCGATGCGACCTAGCTATCATACTTACATGAAAGAAAGCCTACCCAAGACTATTTAAAGAACAATCATCATATTAAAATTACAAATCTGTAAGATAAACTGGAAGTTGAACCGTGCCAGTAGCGATACTTGATTTACTGCCCTACTGTGAGAGAGTACATATTTTCCTGAACTGTGACGGCTTAAGTTTTTCCTCACTGGATTAATAAACTTACCGGTCAGTTACTATCATCACGCATTGAAGGAATTTTACCAAAGCGGAAGATTAAAAAGACCACTTCATTTTCACCCCTGTGTCGAACTGTGTCAGTGCCATCCCATAGACTCCTTTTATATAATAAAACACAATAACTCTTAGGCTTCAAGTCCGGCGATAAGTGAGAATAGTTGCTATCAGCAAACCTCGCAACATCTGGGGCAGGACACGGAAGTACCAGACCTTTTCATGTGTCAAGAGTGTAATTGCTGTTTATATACTTCTATTGGAGTGTCTGATGCTGTAATCGGTAAGTGTGTGAATATATGAGTGTGGATCCTCACGCGCGTATATGAAAGACAGGAAATTTAATCTTTTTTTGTAACCATTTTGTCAACTAGCTTACCTGGTAATATAATTTTCTGTATACCCTACATTGTTCCTTTAAGTGGGATAGTTGATAATTTGTTAACTCTGTTTAAAACCCCCTCCTTTTCATTTGCTTAGTAAAGGGAAGAACAATTGGGAAGAACAGGATTCTTTCTACCACCCATACCTAATTTTGAAACACCTCTTTCAGAGTAATTAACTTCACTGTTAGGTTAACGTACCTATGTTCCTGATAACTATCTGTCTTTGGACTAGGTTTATCTTTGTCTAATAAGCGGGACGGGCTTAGTCGATACCAATCTTCTTCACCCCCTCCCTACCTTGTTATTTGCATTTTCTGTACTTATGATAAATTTTTGCTGTAAACACATGATTATTGTAATGATTGTTTTTTTTTAACTTAATAAACAACATAAACTTAATTGTTACTGTGTTGGAATACCCAAAGCCCAAAATTTCCCCTATTTGTTTAAGATAGTTGTATCTACGTCGTCTGTGTGTTTGAAGCACCAAATCGGTGTGAGAGCAGGTGTGTGTCTGGAAACTGGCAAATAATTGTTTGACCAGGAGAGCCTGAAGAGTAGATTGAGAGAAACCATTTGTCGTAAATAAGTCTGTCTTTACTCTCCTCCAGCACTCTGTGAAGCAACTAATTACTCTCTACATTTCTATCACTAAGCTGTTCACCATCATTCTACACTCTAAACCGGACAACTATTTCTAAGACTCTTTCTCTTTAAATAAATTTACGACAATATTTGTGGGCTGGTCCTGGGATCTTGAGCTCCATTTGAGGCAATCGCATAGCCGGGATAAAGATATTTTGAGTCTGATCTAAATCTGGGTCTAACTAGATAGAGTGTGAGTGATCTGTCTTAGTGATTTAAGGAAATAAATTAATAATTAATTACACCCCTAGACAACGCCTTTTAGTATTTGGGTCATCCACACAGCATATTGTTTTCTTTCCACAGCAGTAGAAAGTACGGATAATCATAAATTCGGTTAGCTAAATTATCCTCTGGCGGAGAAAATTAAATTTTTTCTTTACAAGATTTGCTGGGATTGCGTGATTGGTTTTACAGTCACTAAAGGTTTTTTTGAAGTTAAAAAGAGTTGAGCTTAGCTAAAGACGCCTTGTTCTGACTTTTTAAGTCTAGTTAACATCGTCTCTTCTCATAAATTGACTTCAGGGGCGAGTTTTGTGACAAAGAATTAAAATTTTAGGGGAAATTTTTTTTTCCTTTTAAATTGTTTTAATGCAAATTTTTCACTACTGTTAGTAAACGTAGATTCTTTTCTAGTGTAACTGTTACGCACGGATCATTATTATTTTTCGTTTGTATAAACATTTTTTGATATGTATGATCATTTTTTTGACTGAAGTGTGTATTATGTTTTCTATGGTCAAAGGGACATAATCCGAGTTATCGAAACTACAATTTGTTAGGAGTTGCCTTCTCTTGTATAGAGACACGTTCGGTCTATAATTTCTTGAACGAAGCGTGACCACATCTCCTTATTTGGTAGTATCAGTCAACTATGGTAGATGTCTGAAACCTTTCTTAACGCTTCTTTTCATGACCATAAAAGGCGCGACTGTGTAAGACTTTTATCTCGAATGTTCTTCGAATCGTCTTATTGTGAACGGCAACTCAGAGATTGTCGTTCTGCGCATGTCAAACCGGGAGTTCGTTCTGTGTGTTCCGCCCAGTTGGGGCAGTTTAGAAATGGTTTAAGAAGCGAGCAGACGCAACTGCGTCTTGTGATTCTCTGAGGGAAATACAGTGTCTTAGTGAGTTAGTTAGCTAACTAGACTATTTCCCAGTATTATGCAGCCTGCCTGGAGGCATATGTTCATGGTTGATTTTCCGAAATAAGGTAATTCCTCTTGTATCGAACTTTATGCTATCATCTAGAGGTTCGTCATTTTGTCGCCTATTTGCTCGCCTGTGTGATGCAAAATGGAGAGGTACTTTGACTAGGATTAAGTCACCAGTATCTGTATACCTGAACTAGTTAAATATATATGGGTCGCTCTAGACCAACAAGACTGTTGTCTGTGTTCCAGGATTCGTTATATCAGAGATCACGTCCAAGTCAGATGGTTAGACTTAGGAACATTATAAAGGTCGAGCTGACCTGTAGCCCATGTATGCTATTCACGTGCAGACAGTGAACGGACTTATTGTATACAACTGATCTGCTAGCATCAGAATGGGAGCATTTATTATTGTTTATGAACATTGAAGATCTGTAGCTGACACTGTTGCAGAAGTTATAGAAATTATTATTATTTATACAGCTTCACGAACTAGCACTCGATGATT